>VXBL01009982.1:217776-278318 GCA_013400195.1 Aramus guarauna
GAGAGGCAAACGAGAGAGGAAAATGTAATGGGTTTATATTGTCACCCTTCATAAATCTTGATCACGTCTTCAACAAGATCTAGAAAAATCACAATTTCACTCCAGGACAGGGATGTTCATTACCCAAGTTCAAACTGTATGAAAAATTACTGTGGGAAAATCATTCACAATTGATTTATGGCTAAACTGAGGGAAGTGGAAGTGCCATGGCTATTCACTGCCTTCAAAATATCTTCCAATCTTGCACCCACACTAAAAGCTTTGCACAAAGCCGCTTCTATCATTTGAGTACCCAAACACAAGGCATTAACCTAGCACATGCCATTAATCATTCCAGCCACCTAGAAATGAAAGCTGCAATAAAATGGAGAAAGGGGAAAAATTAATAATTTAGTAATTGACCTCTATGTGGAAAAAGATACCATTCTAAAATAAACACTTCTCTCTTTACAAACCTGAGAGAGTATTTAACAATATTTATATTAAAATATGTAATCAATTTATTCATGTTTCTTTAAGAAAAAAAAAGAAAAATCTTTCTGTCAGAGGGAAGACACAGGTTTCAGAATTTTTGTTCCTCTTATTTTAAAAAATATCTAATTTCTTGAGACCATTCAGAGCAAGCTAAAGAGAGGGAAGGCTCTGTATGAGAGATCTTTTCTGAGATTAGCTGTTCAACATCTCCATATACTTCAAATCATTACAAAGGGCACACAGATGTTTAGATTAGTATCTGTGTTCCAAGAAGTGCAAAAATATCTAAGACCATGCATTAGCTTCTATGTTCTCCAGCAAGTTTATCATCAACAGACACGTTACATTAGAGATGCATCATGCCTCTAGGAAAAATTAACTCATGCGCTGCCATGGCACAAGGAGTGTGCGGACCCAGAGCAGCAGCAGAATGTTTGGGAAAGGGAAAGGAAGGGGAAAATAATGACTCTGCTTCAAGGAACAATCTCTCAAAGCAGCAGCTGGCCGCCTAACCCTGTGAAGGGAACTAGGACCCACTGGGGAAAGAGCCACCTGTGTACGACCCTGAAGGAAGGAGGTCATGAAAGCCACTGGAAAAAAAAACCCTGTTATTTGCATCCTACTGAGCATCCCCCATCACATTTCACTATAAATTCATGTGTGCGTGCACACAAACACCCATACACACACATTTGTTTCACATACACCTGTGTAAGTGGCTTTAGGCCAGCTAATCAAGCAATTAAATGCGCCATTTTTTTCCAAAGCACACAAACTAGAATCATGAGATATTATATATTAGAAAAGGCATTTTAAAGTTGCACAGTAGCTGAATGAATGACACTCTAGCAGCACAAGCACTAGACATCTCTATCAAAGGCTGGGTTTGTTGGGTTTTTTTTAAATGAGCACAGTACACTGAATTATTAACTCCCCTTATAGAATGTAAACAGGATTTCAGAAGAGGGATGAATCAGGAAAAATTCAAGTAACAGTTTGAAAACTGGAGCATAAAGTAACTAAGAAACAGCCTCTGAAGAGGCACATTTGTCAGGAGTTAGGCTTTTGTAGGACTGAGGCTGTTACCTGTCCCCTCCCCCTCTTAAAATCTTGTAAGTTGAGTTTAAACATGAAGCCTGAACTGTTACTGTCACCTCCCCAATCAGCTATAATTTGTATCTTTTTGAACAACTGCAAAGTTTCATCCCATGCCCCTGTGGGGCTACACTATGGGATGAGAAGAGAGTAAGACCTCTCGTCTCTGACGTAATCAGTATCCTCCATATTTGCATGATTTCTCCTCTTCTCTATCTTCTAAGGCTAAATTTTTGGTCCCTTTTCTGGCAGGAGTTTTCCCAGGCTCTCAAATATTCTTGTCACCCTTTTCCCAATCCGTGTCTTTCAACCATGTAGTTTTTGAGCTCAGGAGGCCAAAATTGTGCACCGTGTCCTAGCTGAGACCACACGCACAAAGGCTGTATAAAACCCTCCCAGTTACTCAATTTCTTAGTAATCTTGAATGATATGCAACCTAATACCACAGTTGGGGTTTGATTGTGGTTGTAATTTGAGCAAGTGTCCCCACTGGTCTCTCAGACTCAGCTCTTCTGGATCTGGCAGGACTGGCAGATCACAGTCTTACTTTATTCACCACTGACCTTTATCTGGCACTGCTCTGCCCACTTGGTGAAAAACTTTACAATCCTCTGAAGGCACTCGTCGTTCATGCTGCTCCCAAACAGACTAAGTATTTCCATTACAGATTTTGCAAGTTTATGACTCCAGCCCTCTCTCAATACCAGCAATAAATGGGTTAACAACAGGAATCTTAGTTAATTTGCAGACATACAAAGCCCAACTTTGGTCTCTTTCTACCCCAGCAGATTAGCCTAACCCTCTGCTTTTCCTCTCCTCCCCAGCTTTCAGCCCTAACAGTGTTTTGCCTCTCACTCCACAACATTGGAGTTTCTCTAATCTTTTGTCCAGAGCTTTGTTGAAGACCTGTCACTCACAGGATTTTGTTTCCAATTACTCGTGCCTTCTCCAACATGTTGTCTGTGCTAGGAGATCACTGAAACGTCAGCTCTCATTGTAAAAAAAATGCTGGATGACTACATCATGTCATAATCTCTCTGGTACTTTACTATTGTTTTTAAATGGGGATTTCAAGCTGGTTGCCAAATCCAGATGTAAAGTGTTACTTAAATACATCACTGAATTAACTAACTATGCCTGTAACTGATTCACAGCCGAAGCTGTGTTTTCAGCAGAATTTATAGAAGAGATGCAAGCCTCAGATCACTGCTAACCCCAGCCACAAATCAAAGTCCTCTGGCATATGGGACCAATCGGTCTAGCAGAGGTTTGCTGCTGGAGCACTCTGCGGTGCGTGCTTGAGTCACAGCCGTTAGCCAAACCATTTCTTCTCACAGTGCTTTGCTAGCTCCAGTGTCACCCTGCTCTCCTTTGCAGATTTGCCGTGCACTCGTGCAGATTCACTGGCTGTTTCTGTATTACTTCTGGGAACCAGAACGTGCTCTGCTATTCTAGAAGTCCTCCAAGGGCTCCTCTTGCCTCAAAGCCCTACAGAATTTGAATTCCCTTCTTCAAAGTAAGTAATGGCCAGGGCCAGTTGCAATGCAGGAAGTCAAGATTTTGATAGAGGATGGAAATACAGGAATCCAGGAAGGACAAGAAACATGAGCAGGATACAGTGTCTTCCATGATCTCTGCTGCACCAAGGAAGCAGCTCTGTCAAGGAGTTTTATTTAATCCTTCTACTCTGAGGAAAGGTCACCTGGATGCTGTACCTTTGAGGATTAACACTAGGAAAGAACAAGCCAGAAGAATCCCACTGACTCCACCAGCATTTGGGAAGAAGGAAAGAAAGGAAGAAAGAAAATCTAGCGCGTATGAAATGGTCCAGTGTCACTTTCATCATCTTGGAGGGAGAGTCGGAGACTACAGAAACCATACCAGAGGCCAATATGACAGCAGAGTTATTGTAAATGATAGCCATAATAAAAAATAAAAAAATGCAATAAAATTACAAGGATGCACTGGTGTTATTACACTTTAGAAATTAAATTCCAGCACTGAAAAAATCACAAGCACAGACATCCTCTGAAATCTTTCAGACAGCCCTCACAATGACAGCATTGCTTCCTCGGAGCTCAGTCCTTGCCTGAAATCGGAGTTTGCCTCCGTTCCAGTTTCAGCAGCCGCAGGACTAGGACCTCAGCATTTTTGTTCCACACGAGTGTTCACACACAGTCGGTGGGAGGAACTGCAGCCACTCTCCCCCGGATCCCTGTCCCACACCTTGTTTGTTTAGGAGTTTGCAGTGTTATTGAATGTATCATTATTGAACCAAATACCACCACGCTGATTGAAACACAGCTAAAAAGTAAGCATTTCTCGTTTATTTACCCCAAAGTATACAGCACACAGAGCAAAAGGACAAGAACAACAAACCCTGTGTGTGTGCTTCCCCTTCTCCATGACAGCTGCATTTCATCAGGTCATCCACCCCAGAGTCACCATCTCTGGGTTGGGAATGTAGCTCTGCTCCCAGAATGCTCCCATTTGCCTGTCCTTTTAGTGTGGTGGGTGCTGAGTAACCCTTCTTCCTCCTTACACCAGCATCTTTAAGGCTTTAATATTCTGTTTGATCTGTTTCAGGCTGTGGGAAGAGTAAGAAATTTTCTGTCTGGCTTATTAGCTAGGTAGGGAATACTCCGCAGTAAATATATTCTGTAGCATTTCCTTTAGACCTCTTATCCATGCCATTGTTCTGCCTTTTTTTTTTTCTTAAAGATTTTCTTGTTTAACTTCACACATTCAGGCAAGTGGATATAATGCAAATAATCTGAGACCCAACGTTATTTATAACATTACTGCACATAACACCCTCATTCTCCCCACCAGCCTTTTACTCTATAAAAATATACAAGAGTAAACAGGCACTCCGTAAAAAGAAACATCAAGGCATCCAGTGTTAAAACTGAACAGCTAAGAACTTAGCAGCAGCAAATATAACCTCACCTTCTTGTGAATAATGCCTTGCTATTTACTTTGGTTACAAGAAGACGCACCGTACTGCAAATACTATGCTGTGGTATCAGCTTTTCTGTACAATCTTCAATACAAGTCTAGAAGATTATGTATGTGGAGGCCAAACAACCCATTTGAAGGATTGAAAGAAAGCAAATATGTTTGAAAATTAAGAGTGTTATAAAAAAAAAAAATTACACAAATCAGAATGAAAATGCTGAAGCACAGGCAGTGTAATGTGAAAAAAACCAACATACACTTCAAAAGGCAGGATGTTACTGCACATGAAAGGAAAGAAAAAAAGTAATTATTTTAGCTGAACAGCTTTGCCCAACTTTCTGCCCAGACCTTGTGTGCAGAGAAGGTTCACAACAGTTGTCTTTGCCATTTCTTTGGAGGTACAGATAAAGGGGTGACCGTGTGACTGAGAATAGAAACATCTAATGCTCAAGTTTCCTGCTCACCACAGATGAGGCATATTCCCGGTTAACAACCTGGGCTTCATCTTTGTGGAGACTTAGAATATTTTCAGAGCGCTTGGCCAAAAGTCCCAACAACCCTGCCACCAGGCTGAGAAGTGAAGAGGCACCCATCTGCTTGTTCTGTGTAGTCTCATGAAGAAAATCTTTAGAAGAATTTTACAGGGAAGCTTTTAGAGAAAATAAAAATATTTATTTTTTTTCCTCTACTGAGGATTTCTGGGTTCACAGTGACATTTGACTGAGCTGTTACTTAGCATGCTGTACACCATATTTCACTTACAACAACAGTGGACACAGTAAAGTTCCCTTTTTCCCCAGAAGATGACAACAGGGTATATTTTTCATAGAAAGTTACATTTTTTCAAGGGGTTTTTCTCTTTTTTTTTTTAAAGGCTCAAATGAGGGAAAATATGCTTGGAAGGAAGGATCTATGGTGAGAGTGACACTGAGTCTGAAGGTACAAAACTTGTTTCTATGATACATTAAATATCCTACCCTGGTCAAACAGACACACACAATAACATTTATAAGTGCAAAGGATCCACAGCCACAGGTCTGCCACCTCCTCTAGAATTTGCTTCAGCAGCAGGTTTTGTAGTCATCGCCAGGCACCTGTAAGACAAAAGAATACGGAACAAGCGTTAGCAGAGAAGTACTTCTCTCATCCACAGCTTGTTGCTCAACAGAATTTGCAAGAATCTTTAACATCTATCAAAAAGGATGACTAATTGGTCTTCCTGTCCTGCACCGCTCTATGATCAGCAGATGAACAAGATCTGATTTATCTGTGATCTAGGTGTACAGCAGAGGCAGCAGGGCTATCCATAAAGACACCCATCCATACCCAAACCTATAAAAGACTGAGAAAGCGAAGCAGCATCACACGTGTTGCCCACATTCAGCAAGGCCACCCTCCATTCGGTTCGTAAAGTGGCTGTTTCTACCCACCTGTGCAGAGGTACCGAAAGGACATAGCATTACGTTTTGGGATTATGTTACTCATGTTGTTAACGGCATGCTGGGGACAGGTAAGCCAGCAAGTGTGCATTTGTAATACACCTCCTAGCTCACCAAAAGGAGCAGTAAAACCTTTTAAACAGACACAACAGCAAAAACAATTAAGGAAACCCCTTCAGTTCAGAGCTACCTGGGGCGAGCACATGAACTGGCATACAAGCTGCCTGGAGGCCCTGGAGAGCAGTTGCTGAATTAGCAAGGATTGGAAGTACTAATTGGTGATTGTTTATCAAATAATACACTAGCAATTCCACTGTACTCTAAGGAGGAGGGAAGAATAAAGCTGATTCAGGTGCCACCACTGTGAACTTAGCATATTTCTGAGATATGTAAGACATATTCTTCAACTCTTTTAAGTGTCCATATGCAGACTAGACGAAGGCTGGCAGGAGGCACATTTATAAGTGCATTTATTTCAAGTGCCTCTGCTAGTTCAAAGGACTCAAACATAAACAGTTGTCTAAAATAAATATAGATGTGTTTTGGAGAGGAGAAGGAGGAGAATGTATCACTTTTGAGGTGGGAGGAAGGGATGGCAAAAATGGTGCTAATTAATATAAAGCCTCCTCCTTCCTTGCTGCCCCCTTGTCCCCAAACACAAAATCAAGAGCGTCCTCTGCTATGCTCTCTCAATACGCTTGCCACGTACCTCCTTCTCTCTCTCCCTCGCACTCTCCATAAAGGGGCATGAAATGAGAAATTTTAGCAAGGTTTCTTTACAGAAGAGAGGCTTGGCTTCAAGCCCAGTATACAGATGTGGGAGGGAGTCTTCAAAGAGAGACTGCCTCAGTGCTGCCCAAGAAAGCGGTACTTCTCACAGTGCGAGAGCAAGGCTGTCTGGGACTCACTGCCTCAAGCCCCACCAGTACTACCTCGTCCCTCAGAGACAATAGATGCCCAAGAAGGAAAAATCATCTACATGGTGCTGTCTTGAATTTTTCTCAGCTCGAACTTTAGGCAAAAAGTGACCGCATGTTGAGAGGGATGGTTAAAAAAATCCCAAAACAAACAAACAAAACCCTACAAACAAAAACAAACCACAAACAAAAACCTTGTGGCGTCCCTGAATTTGTTATTTACTTTTTACATACTATGTCTGGTCATATGAATTAGCCAATTTATATTGAGGATTATTTGTTGTTCTTAGCTTCGGAGAGATTATTTCTTTTCAGCAAGTCCTTGTAGACTCTTGTAATGGTTTATTGGTACACAAGCATGGACAATTTACACTAGCAAAAATGCCTTTTGCAGGTACAGTTTTATATTCCACGAGCAAATTAAGTTGTCCAAGGAAAAAAAATCCTTTTTTCTCCCCCCAGTGTAACTTCATATATACTAGGGCTTTTGCTAGCATAGCAATGATGACAAAAATATAATAAATCCCTTCCTGACACAGCTGTGCCAGCAAGACTAAAGTCTTCATCTCAATGAGATTGAACTACTTCATATTTCAGCAACATTTATATTACAAGCTTTTCCCCTCACGGAACAGAGCATTCTCCCCAGTCACCTGGCTTTGTCTTGCTTACTGCCCATACTCTAGGAAATTGTGGGTCTGCTAGGCAACCTTTACAGTATCAAGTATGCAACTGTATGCTCACAAAGACCATTTAAAAGCTGTTTATTATATATAGTTCTAAACAAATTCTCTCCATCAGGCAGACAGGCTTTCCACAATTTTTGCTGGGCCCTCAGCCCCAGCTTACAGCCAGCTCTAACCCACTTCTTGGTATTGCGGTAGTAAACGCTGTCCCACATGGTTGCAATGTATGTTTGCTTCAGTTATGTCTTTCCCTCCTCTTTTAAAATGCACAACATAAATCAAATGCATCTAGTTTCCACAGCTATACTTCCACTTTGAACATATCGGGAGGTAAACAAAACAGCCAGCTCTTAACTGAATCTTTTTCTTTAATTAAGAGGGAATTTCTTACCATGCCCAATGAAATCCAGAATGTTTCGGT
This sequence comes from Aramus guarauna, assembly GCA_013400195.1. Classification (NCBI taxonomy): domain Eukaryota; kingdom Metazoa; phylum Chordata; class Aves; order Gruiformes; family Aramidae; genus Aramus; species Aramus guarauna. Next base: position 225,767 of record VXBL01009982.1, read on the forward strand.
GCAGATGCCTGAAAAAGAGAAAAGAGTCCTTAAAAGACAGTCTTTTGCTCCATGAACATCTAACTCTGAAAAAACTATTGCCAGCATAATTCTATAGGTTGAGTTAAATAAATAAATACTTATCTGATTAATTGTTGCCTGGAATCCTTTTGTGCTTGTATCTCTTGAGTTAGAGGCCATATTAAAAAAAGTGCACAGGAGATTTGAAATCTGAGGACAACCTAAAGCTTGATTCTAAGAAGGCTCAATGCACCAGTACTTTCCCATGGCGTGGGTGAGACAGGTTTAGTCATCAGGTGTGACAGAGAGCAGTCTGTTGCAATCCAACATTACATGGAGAGCCAACTAGAAAGCAACGCATTTAGCACATACACCGCACACATTACAATACCCTCAAAGAAAAGAAAATCGGGTGTTTCAATAATGCAGGTTTTATTCAGGTCAGCTGCATTTCAGTCTCTCTGAAAAGCTGCAGCAAGAGCCTAGATACAAAGATGTTCACAATTTGGAGATTATCGCCAGACGTCAACATCACTGTTATTCACATGTGGGTAACATACTAATGGCCTATGCATAGACAAAAAGACCCTCCAAAGTATTAAAATATCCTTGCAAATTAGGACTTCACCCAGTACACATTTTCGTTCATCTCAGCCTTTTCTTTTTTTAAGGAAGCGTCCTTCTTCTGTAAGGACACTCACCAAAATCCTTCCACAAAAGCTCAAATTGATTTTTAAGGGCAGGAGCTTCTTTTGTCATGTGTTTAAACAATACCCTGGCACATGGCGGGTCTAATTACACAGAATAGCCAGACAGGATCAGCTCAGAGACTGAGGAAGTCAAGCGTCCTATCACACTCACAACTTCCACTTTTTCATCCTCAGGCAAGTGCAAATGGCCGCAGACCCCCGTCCCAGCTTCCCAATCTCTGGGCCTCCCCAGCTCCCAGCAATCTCTGGCAAGGCAATTTCACGAACCAGAACTGCATTTTTTGCGTACCATAGCCCCCAAGAGAGTTTTCTTTAAGGAGTATATCCAAACACCACTGTTAGCATGGCAACTTTCGGCATCTACAATATCCCAGGGCAATTTCACAGCTATAGGAAGTCCTTTTTGCTAGTTTTAAAATTGGCACCTAACCATTCACTTGAGGCTTGGTATGGGAGAGTGAATAGTCATTTTCTATGTGCTTTCTCCATGCTGCTTGAGAGTTGATAGACCTTTGTTTTCTTCCTGCTCAGATAAGAGGTTAAAAATCCCCAAGTGTTGTTTTCCATATGGGAGTCACTCCACTTCTTTTATCCACATTTCCTGTATCTTCTCCCCTTCTCCTGCTTCCTTTCTAAAATGAGGGAGCAAGGATGCAATATTCAAGTGTGTCATGCATTTATACTGTAGCATAAAGATCTTCCTTTTCATTCATGTTTCCTTCACCAATAATTCCTAGTATTCAGTTCTTTTTTTTCTTTCCTTATTCCTACTGCGCATTCAGCAAACATTTTTATACAATTATTATAACCCACGGTTTCTTCCCAAGGGATAATTTAGATTCCATCACTGTGTATTTCAATTTAGGGTTGCTTCTCCTCCTCTGTACTGTTCTATATTCATCAACATTGAACTTCAACTGCCATACTGGCCTTCAGTCACTCTGTATTGTGAGGCTTTTCTGTGGTCACCTAGTCCATTCTCACCTCAGCTATTCTGCCTGACTTGGTATCATCAGGAGGCTTCTTTGTCTCATTCTCCAGCTATTTCAGGACTCTGCTGAACAGCTCCAGACTCAATAGAGAAACCTCTCTGGTCACTCCATCCCCTTTTTTAAAGCTGGCCACTTTTTCCCTAACCTTTATTTCCTAAACTGAAATTACTACTAATCCATGTAAGGACCTTGCCCCTTATCCCATGGCAGGTTGATTTCATTAAAAGTTTTTGAAGAGGTATGCATAAAAAAAAAAACCACTTAGAAAAATTATTTTATTATAGCAAAAGCACAAACATTCTGAAGCTCAAAAATCTCTGCTGCTGTCCAATCCTTCTTTAAAGCTACTCTTACCCTTCACATACGAAGCTTTTCACTTCTTAAAATAACAGCATACATTATCTATACCCTGGAACAACTTCTCCCCAGCCACAGGAGCTATCCCTTCGTGGGGAACGTGTCCCACCTTTGAAGAGGGCTTTTCTCACCATGCTTTCTTTAATCACAGTGAGCTGCTCAGCAGGAGGATCCATTCAAGTCCCTTGGGATTACCAGCTGGGTAAGCAGCATGGGCTGCAAATGCCCCATTCCTTCCAGGGCCATTAAGCCAAGGCATGTAGTACGAGACACCAGCTGCAGATCTTTTCTGTAGAGTCCATCTGGAAAGAGTTTTTTCCTGTTCTTTCTTGTTTTAGAAAAGCTGCAGCTCTTTTCTCCCATTCTCAGCTTTCTCGTACACATGCATAGGTTGAACAATACTGCATGTTCTTGTACTGACTGAGCTATATTTTTAATGACATGTTTACACAAACCCTCTGATTTGCATGTCATTCAAACAACGCAATGCCACATATGGTTTCCCAGAGTTCAAGAGCAGCTCAAAAGTCCCAGTTTAGACTCTGAGGCCCACCAAATAAAAAAGAATGTGATGCATATGTTCCCAGATCTAGCTCAGCAAATGTGAGCTTGAGGAAGAGACAAACATCAACTTTGGCTACTTAATAGTACAGTAGATGAAAAAGTCACAAATATAATGCCAATAACCTTTCGGGGACTAGAGCTGGTGAATACCTTTGAGAATAATAAAGGAGGCAATTCTTACAGCACGCATGCACTTTAACTACAGAAACCCAATATGAGAATTTTAATTCAAATTATGGGGATAAAGCTGCCTACCCTGAATCAGCAAACAAAACACACAGGTATGGCAAAGTACAAAACCAAAAGAACTGCAAGTTTCAGACAGCACTCCAACCTCAGCCAGGCACAAATCCAGGATCACTGGAACAACACACAGGGCGATGGCTGAGCTACATGGGGCTTCTTTAGGAAAAGGACCTCTGCCACATTAAGTATGGGCCCACACACCAGCCCTGATGTGGCTGGATCCTCCTCACAGTGCAGTGCTGTGGATGGAAAGGTGTCCACTCAGGCCCTGCATGGCCCTTTACCAAAGTACTGCACCAGAAGTGGTAAATAATTGCTCCTAAGCAATAACGAGTCAAAAAAGTAAAACTTGAAGAAAATAGATATTGGCAAGATTCTGATTCTGCCTTCTACAGCAGAGATCTGCCCATTGCAACCCTGCAGCACAGAAGTAGCTGGTACTACCCACTACTCCGGTGACTGGCCAGCGCCAAGGTTAAGGGATGCACTTACTCATTACACACATCCTCTAGATTTCCCCAGGGCACCCAGTGAAAACTCCAATCTTCCCTTTTCAAGGACATAAACTCTGTGGGAAGAGAGCGATCAAGTCCCCGCCAGCCTGGCCGGGACTGCACCTCCTGCAGCACACATTGCCTCCCTAGGATGGAGTGCAGCAGGGAGCAAGGAGTGGATTCAGCCCAGCTCATTCACCGTTTAAAAATTAATGGCAAATGCAGCCTCTCTAGCTGCAGATAAGTCACCCCAGAGACCTCTGGAAACTAATGTCAGCCCTCCAACTCCTGTTCCTATTACAGTGTTAATCTTCGAGGTTCATCCACACACCTGTAAATGCTTCAAGTGGCCTGTTAGCTCTACCAAAGGACTGATTTTCACTCAGATCACATACACAGAAAGGTAAATGCAACATACCAGTGCACACATTCCACTATCAAAGAATGACTTAGAAGTGTCAAATTTTTAATATCACATACTTATTTACTGATGCCTGCCTTAGTAGGCATATGTAACCTAATACTGTATTTTACTGATATTGCAGATGGTATAACCAATCTCCTAAACTCTCTACACTCTCAAAGGATTAGTATGATGTGTAGAGCAGTTTTAGCTTACAAAGCACTACTTTAGTGTATAGGGTTATTGATTTAACTTAGAAATTCTGCTATATAGTGTAGTTTTACTGATTTACCTTTTACAGTAGTGTAAGAATATCTTTTCTCCCCTAAAAACTTTGACACACTTCATTATCCAGTACAAAATATTGCTCCGGTTAGGATTTCAGGGCAGGCATTCAGTAATCAAAATTATGGACTTTTTGAAAAATTCTCTATGTCGCAGGGCTCCTCCCTCCTTACTCATGTCTTTTTTATTAAATAAACCTGGTATACCCTCTAAACTTCCCAGAAAATTCTCAGAGAAGCACCCACAATTATATAGCAGCATACCCCCTCCCTTCTTCCAGCCTCAAGCCTTTGAGTCAGATTTGGTTTGATACAGGGCAGATACCGACACAGAGGGAAGAGTTTTTCCCCCCATCTGGAATACTTCCCAGATATTCTGATATATTTTCCTTCTCCTCAGCCATAGTAGTCATTCAAGCCTCTAGTCTCCTCTCCTCTTGAATGCTGCAGGAACCTCCTGTGTGCCATCCCCAGCTCACACAGTTCCAGCACATATGGAAAGCTGCAGCTGAATAGTGCATACAAATAACAGCAATAAGATAATCCTGCAACATTGCTAAAAGCTTAGTTTGAAAGTGCATTTTAAAAACAAGACCAAACCCCAGAATCGCTATTAATGGTATTCTTTTCTAGCTTTTCATGATCAGCTGTCTCTGCAGCCATGCAACTCGAACTCCTACCTTCTGCCCTGTACCATGCCTCTTTCATCCCTGTTCATGCACGTATATTCTCTTCTGTTAACTATTCTATATGTTTAAATCCTCCTTTATTCTACTATGTTACTCAGTCCCCCCGCTTCTATCTTTAATTTCTCTGCTATTAAATGTGAGAGGGAAAATACTTCAATTTTACCTTGTGGTGGCTTCACATGGCATAAAGCATTATCAAAAAGAAGCCTAGAATCTCATGTCAATAGCTATACTTTCTCCCCTTTTTCTTTGCAGGTGTAGAGTTACATAGACAGTTAAAACCATCAGAAAGCTCATCTAGTCTGTATCCTGAAGTATACCAACTCACCATGTTTTTGTACATTCAATGAATTATAGTCTTCAACTGTTTTAATCCAAACCCTACATATTGTCCCATTGCCAGTAGCCAGTGATGACAGCACGTGACTGTAGTACTGGCTTAGACTTACAAATCAGTTGCCACTCATCTGTTGATTCACATCAACTGGCCACTGTGTATTTTTTTTTTTTGGCTTATGGCAAATGCAGGATAATTCACATTAGCTTAAAAAAAGACTTGCCTCAAGGGCAGAATGCCACATAGTTCTATCCCACTCCAACACCACAAGGAAACAGTCAATGATAGGTAAGAATTACACAAAGGTATTACTTTTGTCTCAGATATTTCACCTTGGGTTACAGTGTTTCCACACCTTCACACTTTAAGATAATACTATCATAATATCTGGACACTCCCAAACTCTTAGTGTATTAAAAAAATATATATTTAAGTTTATATCTAAATCTCTATTCTGCTAAGGGAAATAAAGCACTGTGATTTCAAAAGGTACATAGATCATAGACAAACTAGTCTAGCAACCAGAACCTTCTCTCTCACAAAATGATAAATTGTGCCATTCCAGCAGCTATTTAGACCTCACTGCCTGAACTCACGCTGACCCGAAACATACCCATTCCTTCATTACCCCAAGGTTTGTGCCATGTGTGGCACAACTTATCTTCTTCCCGCTTACAACACCTCCAGCAATACTTTCCAAATAATAATAAAAAAAAGGCAGGCTAGACTATTTAAAATGGACTGATGTTTATGAAGTTAAAACAGAACAGCACGCCCAACTCTGCTCTGTAGTTTGCAGCAGCACAACATCCTGCAGTGGCCTCGGCCAGCTGGGCTCTGTGACCCTCTGAGCGATCCCTTGAGTGTGCTCCCATTTTATCAAGCAATGAACTCTCCAGCCCCAAAGCCAGCAGGAAGCTTGTCACCGACTTCAGTTGGGAACAGGAACTGGCTTAATCATAAGAAACTTTGAGCTAAATAAAGCAGCAAGAAAAGGCACAGGCAGAGTTGGGGGGGCGGGGGGGGTGTCAGCTTGGAGTACCATGGGGCACAGCTCTGCTCGTTACCAAGGTTACTTGATACTTCCCCACATAAAATTTCATTTTCAGTTGCCAATAACTCTGCAAAACTTTGATCCCCTTGAGGGGGAATCTGGGGTGGAAATGCATTGAATATGTGCTGCAGACTGATTTGGGGTGGAGGAAAGGGTTTCCAACATAATATTGTCAGCAGTTTTGAGAAAGAGGTTACAGGGAAAGGTGTGGAGGGGGAAAGCTCTTTTCCAAGAAAGGCTCCCCATTACCTCCCTGCTTTGAGTCTGACAAATATGACACATCAAAAATTCGCCCTTTGTGTCAGGAATGTGCCGAAACAAAAATCTGCCTGACTTTGGACAAGGTGTAAGTCCTCAAACAGAACAGAAAAGAAAAACTCCAGTTCAGAAACTGTCGATAAAGATGCATTCGATTTTTAGCTGGTTTAGCCGATAAGCTGCTTAGGCAATTTCAGCCATTCCCTCAAGGCTCCCAACCCAGCAGGTTTGCTCCAGCCTGGGGCTGGACTTTCCTTAGAACTCCAGTTCCAACATGCTGAATGCTGCCAGATCCAGACCTCAAAAACAAAAGCATGAATACCCTCTTTTCCCATGAGTGTTTTCCCATCCAACATCCCCTGTTTGGTCCTGGGAACATGGAAGAGAAAGCTTTCAGATCCAAACGTAGTAGGGACAAAAGTGTTGGGCTTGAAAGTTTAGAGAGAAATACAGTGGGGGCAAAGTATGTAGGTGGGGAAATGTTTCCCTAAGCTTCTCATGACTGGCCTGGAGAGGCCAAAATAGGAATGGATGACAAACGGGATCAGAGAGTCAGGGAGACTGAGATCATTCACAAGTCTGGCACTGAAATTTGGCAAAGAAAACCATGGCAAGGAGTCGATGTGGTGTGGAAAAGTGGGCAAGAGTCACAACTCTGATGATCTTGGATGCAGAAGAAATGCGGAGACTATGTCCAAGGGGTACCAATTGGCTGAGGTATGTTTGGAAAGCAGCTCAGGCTTGAGGTTCAGTGGGAACAAACCAACGTGGCAGAAAATACCAAAGTCCAAGCAGAGGCAGATCAAAAGAAAATCCATGATCAGGGGGCTTTGTGTGGCTGAGCCAAAAATTGAGACTTCTGTCAAATATCTGTGAAGTGAATTATAAAGCAGATTGATGCTGCTTCCTGCCAGCCTGTGGGGAAGATGTTTAGTGTCCACCCATGACTCCGCTAGGTCAAGCAGCCCTGCTCGGTGTTGTGGACTGGAAGAGCTGCAGTCTGTCCAATGATTCACAGAGGTGCACATTTCACACTATATAATTAATTTGTCTTTTGCTAAAAGTGTGTTGGCAGAGAGCAACTTCTTCCCCTGTGTCTCTCACCTCCTCTGCTATAGTCATGTATGTTTAAAAGATTAGATTTGGTTACCTACAGCTGGACCTATCTCTATGGTGCCTCACCCTCTACTCATCTACCTTCACTTGAAGCTCAAAGAGAGTTAGGAAATTCTGTTGTCTTTCACTTGCTGGGAAATGTGCATGTTGTCCTTGCATAAAGTCCTTGCACTGTGCAGGAGATGAGAAAAGGGATATTTTACATGCTTGAGAAATAGTTATGGCGATAGTTAACATTACAGCCTCCTTCCCCGCAAAGAGATTTTTAATCCTAATATCAAGCAAGATGATCACTTGCGCACTAAGGTAAAAGCTGATCTGAGCAGCCTCATTGACTTAGGACAGCATTGCTTCTCATGAATGAGCACAGACAGTATTGTTCTGGCATTCATTCATGAATTTATTTAAAACATAGTGATTTCAAGTTTTGCATGGCACTTTCCATCAGTTACTTAAAAAAACTTTACTAAATAAAATCTGTAAGCATCGTTACAGATGCAAAAACCAGAGCCCCAAGAGAGAAGAATATTTGCCTTGGGCCTCATGCAACCCGGGAGGTGAGTTGGAAGAGAAGAGCAGTGCAACAATCTCCTGCAGCACAAGCCCCCTGTATGGGAACAAAAAACCTAGATCCAAGATGATTTAGTTCACGGGGACACTTGCCCGTCAGTAAAAGGGCTGAAAAAAGCTCCTGATCACTGTCATCGTTCATGAACTAGCACTAATCTTTCCAGTTCAAAGCACAAAGTAAATCTGGCATATCGGGAAACATGACCCTGCCCCACCTGCTGCTCAGAACTACCAGGTCATTTATTTCCTGGAAGGATCACTTCATTCAGACCCCGGTGCCGTTTCCTTCCCAGTGCTACACTGGTAGCATGGCTGACAAAGGGAAAGACAGTTCTTGCTAAACTTGTAGTATCTCAGAAGTTTGATCACCTCCAGGGGAGGTTCTTATGTTTCCATTACTCCTCTTTCCCCCTTCAGATGTTGCTTCTTGATATTCGCCATTCAGCACAAATGCGCTGTTTGTTGCACAGGGCTTGGGCCAGCACAAGCCATTTAGCCTGGCAGTTTGAAGAAACATGTTAGAACGCCTTTTACAGAAGAACAAACATTGACTCATGTTAGGAAATGTCACTTGTGCGATGCGCTATTTCGCAAGACCACCATGGTTGCACTGCCTCACTCTGATCAGCCACATTAATATTTGAATACTGGATGACAACAGTTGAAGATTAATTCCAGTAAGTTATTCACGCCTGGAGGTTCAGATTTCCAAGCAAAAGTATGTGGGCTAGACTATGGCATTTCACCACAGCCCCAAGGAAAGTGCAGTGGGAAGTCACCCAGTCCCAAGAGGGTCAGAATAGCTTGTACCTTTGTAAAATAATCCCTCTTCCTTCTTTTCTGTATCCAGGACACTCCACCGCATGAGATAATATGCCAGGGGCCTTTTCTTGCTCGCAACCAGTGCTGCCAGACAGTATGTTTACAAAAGGGGGTGTGGACATACTCAACCTTGTATCCCCTTTGGAGAAAGATACACTATTTATTTACCCAAGGAAGCAAAAAAGGGCATTTTTAGACAAGCCTTCCTTGAAGACCAGGATGTGTTTCTGCGACTGAACAAACCGGGACCAGTTTGGCCCTCCACATTTATTTCAGTTCCACAATTCTTACATAAGAGTCTTGAAGCCGAGGACTTAAGAACATGATGGTGTGAGAAGAGATACTGTCAAAACAAAAGCGTGAAGGCCTATGCAGTGAAGAGCCTCTCAAGAATGCTTTCTGCCACAAGGATAAACTGTTTTGCTTGGATTGGTACTGACGCACGCGGAGCCTGAAACCGATGCCCAGGAGCGTTACTGGAAAGCCAGTGCAGAGAGGTTCGGCCAGTCACCACCTGAGCCTCTGCAGAAGGAGAGCCAAGGAGTGTCTGCCTCCCACTGCTAATTCTCTCCTAGGGTTTGAGGAATATAAACAGTAGTGATGTTATTTGAAATATTACATATTTTTTCCTGAAATCAAAATATACACAAATTTTTCTTCTACATTTTTTTTTTAAATAAGGAAGGAGAAGTAGCCTACTTTTCAGAAGTGCCTAGCAACCCTAGCTCAACCACAGCAACCTTCAGTGTACAAAAGTCCACTGAAGACAGGACTAGAAGGTATTACTTACTGACTCCAACCTTTGAAATGGAAGTTCAGAACTAGCAAAAAGAAAATCTCTCTACTGCTGTATTCGATACTACCAAATCACTATGCAGAAAGCACCAAAACTTCCACCCCATCAGGTCTTAAACTATGAATCCAGCTATTATTTTCTGTCTGTCTTAAAACTCACTGCCTAACATTTTTATATAACAAGTAACAGAATATGAAAATGTTGGGTATGTATTGAGATATGCAAAGGGGTACAGACTGAATTCTTTAATATACTGAACACTAGTTTAATGACTGAACCTGTGTTTATGCTAGCCAGAAGTTCATACAGAAATCACCTTGAAACACGTGGCTTTCCATTTCCAGAGACAAACTATGATAAAGCAACTACTAAAACTAGCTGTAAGTTCTCTACTGCTTGGTACTCAAAATCAGAGATTTTTAAAATATTCGATAAGAGTGTGAGAAGTTTTCTTAGGCTAAATATAAACACTACAAAACGTCAATCTTTTAGGCTCTGGAAAAAAAAAACCAACCCAGGTTTAAAATCTTCTCCTTCTCCTCCCTTCTAGAACCTGGGCAGAGACTGGAGACATTTACAATGATGTGTAGTGAAGTCAAATTTTTCCATTGCTTTGCAGTCACATACAACTCTGTAAAGTGCACAGAAAAACATTGCCAGTGGAAAGACACAGGGAACTTCTGGTTGGTGCATTTTATTCTGTGCTATATCACAGCAGCATGGGCATGAAACAGGCTCACTCTGCTCTCACAGATCATTACATAAGTCCAGGTCAACAAAGATCAGGCTCCTTGTCTAAACTGTCAGTCCTGACCCTGATGCCACGATTACTTCTTTCAGTCTCAGGTCTCTGCGTTTCCTCTCCCCTTCTGTTAAGGATGCGCTGAGCAGCAGTGGCAGCCAAGATTCACCTTCTTCTTCTGGCTCCCTCGGGACCAAGGGCCTTGCTTACGTGATGCCAGGCTACTTCAGCAGCGCCCAGCGCAGTGAGGATTTGTGGGGCTGCAAATACTCCCGCCTCTGAAACACACAGCGCTACACTGGCAAGAGACTGCTGGAAGTGATTCAGTGCTGCTGTCTGTTGAGATTACAGGAATTTGTGTTTGGGCTGTGTCTACTGGCTGCCACAACCCCTCCAAAGATTTCCACTGGGTTTAAAGAGCACCCCTTTCACATCTATTATCCAGCAGCTGAGGTTATTGCAGCAAATTATCCATGTTGTAAAGACAGTTTTATGCAGTTACAAGTTACTCAAGATCACCAACACCTCAAAGAAGTGGAAAAAAAAAACAACAAAAAACAACAAAAAGGAAAAAAAAACCCCTTAAATCCTCAAATGAGAAAACCATCTTCACCTTTATGATGGCCATTTCAGAGGGTCCATTTTAAATGCAGCAAGCTCAGGATTTTAGCCTGAGATACAGACAGCGTTGAGACAATGAGTTTACTCCAAGGTCAATATAACTAATATTTACGTGAGGAGGAAAAAGGCTGAGCAGGTCAAGTAGAAGGATTGTGCAAATCTGAAAACACCTGCGAGGTGAGGCACATATGGAAGATGTCCTGACTATTAAGGAGTAGACAGAAAGAAAAAGGGGCTTGGATTATGGTTGGAGTAAAGAGCTGTCTACTGCCATGAGCCAGCATCTGAGACTGTGAAACCCGCTACAGCCAGGTTCCAAAGCAAACAGCATTAGACAGGGCTGGGCTTAGTCCTCATAGCTTTGCAGAGAAGGGCATGGGAACCTACTAGAGAGAGTCCGTTGCTTTCCCATTTCATCTTGGTCCTTCCTGGTTTTCAGCCTGCACCTCCTGGTAAAGAGCAGGTTCAGGAGTGAACAGGCATCTGGGAAAGTGTTGACAGTCATCCTGCTCAGGCTTCCTTCAGCCCAAACTAAAGCAGGGCAGAGACATGATCACTCTGAGCAGAATGTGAATAAAGTACTGAAAAAAAGAAAAGAAAAAAAAAGAAAAAAAAGATGCATCTAAACTACAAGGGAGAAGGCTGCGCGCTAACTTAATGAGTTGGAGTTTTTCTTCCATAAAATTTTGCATAAGATACATAAGGAGCTAATGAGATAGGGAAAATTCTGGAAGAACAACTGAAAATATCCAGTTTTACAGCGTCTCATCCATAGCATTTTTTCTTAAAATAAAATTTGCTTTAATAAAATATTAAATATTAAATATAATAAGCTATTGAAAAAACAATGTGTTAAACATTGCAAAAAGCTCTGTAGCAGTGTGTTTCCAGAGAGGCATCCCAGGACCAGCCAGGAGCTGGCTGTCACAATTCCGACACTTCCAGAGGGAGCGGGGCAGACAGCAGTAACGCACTTGGGGTAGCTTTCAACGTTACTCACTTTTTCTAAGTAACAATCTCAAGAAGAAAACTTAGCTCTATTCCTCTTTTATTGCTCCATATAGGGTTTCTCCCCTCTACCCGTGAATGTGGTCCCCCAGCATGTTTAGGTCCTGATCCTAGCTGCCTGCATGTGTAATCAAGTCCCCTGATAGTCAATAAAGGCATGAATTAATAAAGAGATAATTAGGCCTAAGTATTTTCATGATCCAATTCTACCCTGGCTCTTGCTGCATTAATCCATGCACAAATGGCCTGAAAGCATAGGTGATTAACATTGCCTGAAAAGAGACTTACTACTTCTGTACTTCACAGCAGTCGAGCATCTGAAGATGCAGTGTAGCCTTTCACATTAACTGAGGCTCCTACTAATCAGAAGCCCAATGGAGCAGTACTATTGGAAATGCCACTTGATTAGTCTGTGACTCAAGGAGGACAGCCTTATTTATTATTAAAGCAAAAATTCTCATTAAACTGTATTTTTCACTAAACCTGGGACAAGCTGATCTCCACAGCTTTTTAGCTTGTTCTGTTACAGTCTTAAGCAGCACACCCAACACAGTGCTTCTCAAAGCTGGTTGGAAAGAGCATGCAGAGCCTTTTTACCTCCTTCTCATTTTAACTAGTATAATGAACATGGAGATATAAACATTTAACAAAGAAGTGAACTAATGCTTCCCCCTTCCTCAAATTCTTACAAAACTTCACTTTGGGGGCTTCATTTTGGAGCTGCTCTTAGAGACCTTCTTAGAACAGATACCAATATTCAAGATTTGGAAAGTGAGAGGTCACATAATGCAATGACTTCAGATAATCAGATCTGCAGACTTACTGAGACATCAGCATGTTTGTCTCAGTAAGCACATAAACAAAATCAATTCCAAGTCCAGAATCCCAAATAAAAAAATCGGTTACTCACACAGATGAGTGAGAGGGAAGCAGTTTTCCCCGAAGCCACTCAGATTTACATCAACAGAACACAGTAACCTACTGTTTCCAACCACTTCAGAATTGTTAAAGGCAAAACATAAATTGACCGTATTACACCGTTACATAGTCTTAATAAATACAACCAGCATCAGTATCACAGTCCTATCCTACCTACCACTGGTCCAGCCTACCACTTTGAATTTATTACTGAGCAGAGGAACAAAATGCGAAGGTGTTCATTTGTTTGTCTTTGAAGTTAATTGGTGAGTCAGTATTCACCAGCAGGTAAGTCAGTACAAGAACACTTCTATGCATGGTCCTAGTCCATGATGTTCCAGCAAACTTTCCGCAGAATCAATAAGAGTTGTGTCTGTGTAAGAAAGAGTTCAGCCAGGTAGTGCGAGAATTGCAGAGAACAACACCTATTCTATTAGAAATAAATGAGCTCATTTACATTTTAATTCTGTGGAACAAGCCACTCTCAACAGGGCAGTTTGCTAGAGTTACTGCAGATGTACACAAGTCGTAATTTTCATCATAAATGCACATTACAACAAAAATCTCATCAGAGAAACCAGAGAACCAACAGGCATATTAGAGAAACTGTCTGTCTGGGAGGTCCCTCCAGATCTTCATGAACGCAGTCTCTTCCTATCTTGCAATGTTGTGGCATAGCTAAATACCACAAGAAGTCTCATTAGTCAGAATGGAAATAAGTACAGAAAATATTGTACTTTCCATTGACCCTTTGAAATGATTAACACCATACAGATGGAAATCATGCCAAAATATTTAAAGCCATAAATAATTGAACTAAACAAGCTCAAATAAATGCATTACAATAACTACAAAATGTACTGATTCTCCTCTCTCTTATTTAGGGTTTAATTTCTATGAATCTCTTAGTCCTTAAACTAAGAACCTGCCATCCCTGACTAGATCAGAGGATGGAAAGGCAAATTCCACTGTGTAGGTGCTGCAGTGCACCAAAATATCATTTCAAATTTTTTTGTCTCTTAGCAGAGAGTGCACTCAGGGCTGGGTCAAAGTCTGCTTAGGGGATGAGGACATTGGTTTTATTGCATGCCTTTTAGATTCACTGTGATCTTAATATTGCCCATGGTAATTTTTGGCAAATAACTATGGCTCAATAAAACAACCCAAACCCCTCAAATATTGAAACACCTTGGAATATAGTCCTTATAAGTTATGATTTCGACAGTCAGTGACAGTCACATGTTTATGGGGTGCTAGTATTTATGACAAACAGAGAGGCAGAGTCCACATTTTAAGTTGCTGCTCTTAGGCAGGGAAGGAACATTAACCCAGGGGCTTTCATTTCTGAGGATACAGACCTAATCATTAGGTTGAAACCTATTCTGAGGTAGATTTTTCTTCACTGTTTCTACCTGGGCTTGTATCACTTTATACAAGACAATTATGGAAGCCAAAATCGGGAAACTTCCAAGTCTTTCTTTCGCTCTTTCTGGTCGTATGACCATTAGCATTATTGTTTTCACAATGGAAAAGCGTCAGGACAACAGAGCATCCCAGAAGAACCTATAGCTCTGTAGTGAGAGCCTTCCCAAAATGGGATGAGAGTTTTGCACAAAGCGAAGATCTGAGCCAAGGCCAAGCACAATCCAGACCAGGTCTCTGGGATCTCCAGTGGGGAGGTGAAATGAGTGCTATTTCCTTCTTTCTTCTCTCCCCTTTCCATCTGTGACTTCAATCCTTTGGTTTTCTTTGAGAAACCTCAAGATGAAGTGGGGTCCCTTAGGGCTGAGTCTATTTGTTACACACAAGTGATTTCTATAAAATGTTTTCTCCCAAGTTTCCCAGAAAAAAACCAGAACAAACTCCTCTCCCAAACCCCTCCTCCCTGACACCCCAAAAGAAGCAAAGAGGGCTAAACCAGCATTACCCACTGATTTAGCATTCATTATAAGTTGAAAAATATGATGGCAGTCAGATCATTTTCAAGAAGCAGGGAATAGTGAAAAAGGAGCGGTGTGATGAAATATTTTTCTAGATTCAAAATTTTATATGTAAACAGAGTATGGATTTAGCAGTTCTACCCACATAAACCTTATACGTGCGCTATTGTCAAAGGAAATCATCACCTCAAGTAAATACTTTGAAAATTATTTTATAGACTCTGGCGTAGAACTGGGGCAACTCAAGAAGAATACCTTGCAACTGTACATATATGCTCAGGTACGACTGTTATCTTCTCTAACCACGCACCCAGACGGGCCTTGTAGCTGAGAGGGAAAAGGAAGTGTGTAGCTACAGAGCGAGGAAGGAGTCAAGGTGATTTTGCTCATTCGCTGCCCCCCCCATGGCTCATCTCCATGCAGGAGGAGGAGGAGGAGGGCGATCTATTGATACTGGGTGTAAAGACAGCCTTTCTTCTGATCCAGTGTTGCTTTTGTTAACAGCAGTGAGCTGGTGAAAGAGAACAAACGGTCTCCCCTACGTGCATTGTTAGGGTAGGAAACAAAGGAATACCTGTTTTGAATCACTAAGGACTATTACTGTAACAAAGTACAAGATAACATTTCGCCAGAGGATACAAGAGATTCTGAGAGGAGCAACAATGAAACCAGACAACCTTTCCATCATCTTATCAAACTGCTTGGGGTACTTACTGAACAGTGGGGGGAAATAATAGCAAATAGAGAGCAAACACAGTTAATCTTTATACAAAGGGGTTTTGATAAATAATAAAATAGAGTTAAGACTGGCATGCTAGCCTTTGCCAGCTCACATTGCTTAGAAGACAGGATATAAGACAGGCCTAAACAATTTTAAGATAAACAAATACATACGCAACAGGGAAATGTTGCATGAATGAATCTCCTCATTCTCCTTTTTCAAGCAATTCAAGAAGCAATCAAAGCACTCTGAGGTTTGGTGTGCTTTTACATACTTTTTTTGACACATTGCTTTACAGAAGCTTCCTAACAGCCCACTATCAGTAGCTTTGGTGTCACTGTATGGTGTGTAAATGGAATAGGCAGATCTTTGACATAAAAATAATAATCTCTGGTAAAATTACAGTACTACAGTGTATCATAGCATCAGAACTGTGGAAATATTAATACATGGATCTTTGACAATACAATGTAAGATGTCACTTTGAGCAGTTATTATGCTAATAACGGATACTTATTATAAAACAACATGAAAGAGGTAAGCTATGTGGGTGTAGAAAGGGATATTTAGTATTCAGAAAATGTATTAAAAAGGAAGAAAAAGCTAGCGCTTCATACAGCATCTAATCCCACATTAGGCAGATGAGGAGTTCCCTGGCAGATGGGTGTCAGGGTACTCTGGGACTTGGATGAAGCAGCGCATTATCTCTCAAGGGAGCACACATGCCAATATAACTTACAGCATCCTTCGAGCTTCTTTTTGTTATGCAGTGGGCCAAACTGGGACTGGAATCATGAAGGCAGGGGAAAAGTGGCACTGGAGCTTTGAGGATTTAGTAGAAAAACTGCTCATCAAGTCTACCAGGGTTTCAAGAGAACATATTCTGCTCCATGCTCACGTACTTTAAAATAAAATAAAAATTTGATACTAAAGAAAGAAAGTAACATACTACAATGAGGAAAAGGTCTCATACCAAATTCCCTATACAAAGCAAGCAAACAAGCCAGCATCATGACTGGTTCCATTTAAGCTACAAGAAAGCATCCATTTACATTATGGAAAAAAAAAAATTCTAAGACTATGAAATGTTGCATTTAAAGCCAAAGGAAATATTTACAAAGGGTTTGTAATATAAGGAGGAATCCAAGGAAAGAGAGTCTCTGTTGGCCTGATGGCTAAAGAGTAAATTTCTCTAGGGTTTGTCTGCCAAGGGAAGGAGCAAGTTCTAGCTATTCTACATTAACTCTCGCCTGGGCCCTCTTACTCTGCACTAAGGCCCCCTTTTTCCACCTAATATGAACTACAGAGGTATTCTGGGGGCAGAATCACACATTTGGCACAGTGCTGCTACACTCTAAATTCAAATCCTAGCTGTGTTTTACAAAAAGTCCTTCCATATAACCAAGCCACATGCAGTGTGCTCATGGGCAACTGAAACCATTCTCACCCTTACAAATACACACTTCAGCCCCGAAACATGTGCACCACGTTTGTGAAGACAGAGCAGAAGATGTTGCACTTCAGACAACAGCCATAAATAAAATTCTTACATGCACAAACGTAACCCATTTCAAACAGGAATGTTGGTACTTATTCTGTAGCGGTTGGAAATACCTGTCTTTCAACATTAAGCCTTGCGAGAATAATGCTTAGCTGCAATTTAAACCTTAGTGATTGCAGCAAGAACAACTAAAAGAAGCTGTGTGATTACTTATCACAGCTCCCAGTCTGGGAGATTGAAACCTGCCACGTAGCTTGCATGTAGGTATAAGAATAATGCAGACCTCTTACCTCACACAAATAATGCAGGGAATCATTTGAATTTTGCTTACAGCTGCAAGGATTTCCTCATGCATACTTCTATGCACAGATGCATTTCCAGGACAATTGCACTGACTGTGTACTAGATCATAGATCCCTCCTTTAATTACTTGCCTGTTTTCTGGGTCAACTTTATTCAACCACCCACCTATCTACCCCTTATCCTTCCCCCCCCACTTTCAGATTCCTACAACTTTTTCAGGGTAGATGCAGGCTCCCTTATAACTTTGTAGCCTTTTACATGGTATTAGTTACCTTTGTGGTAGAGAGAAGGCAAAGGACACCTGCAAAAGCTATCAATGGAAACCTGGGAGTCTGCAAACTACATTGAAAGTTACAGCCTTAGTAGCATGGCACTGGTAGACAGCTGTGACCAGCCACTGGTGCGTTCAAATTCCTGAAGCCTCACAATCTACAAATCTCGGGGCATGTGCATCACAGAAAGAAAACTCATCTTTCCCTTACTTTCAATTCTGAATTTGATTACGGCCCAACATACTAAGAACAAGATTTGGAGACTGGCAGTTTCTTCCAATAAAAAGCACTACTGCAGTTATCATCAGTAAGACCTGGAGCAGGCTGGGAACATGATGAGAACAGAGGGCATATGTGAGAGAGCAGTAACAGTTTTCCACTACACACAGCCTTTAGAGACATGCAGACTTAGCCAAAAAAAAAAAAAAAAAAGTTTAGGCACATTCCTGCAAACTCTCATGATCAAATACGCACATTCCTGCAAACTCTCATGATCAAATACCTGCTTTTACAGTATTTAGTTTTTATCCCTAAACCTTCAGTTCTAATAATCAAGGTATTCTGTTAGACTTGCAAATTCCCCTTAAAGAAAGGTGGTGGGCAGAGCATAAGAAAAACCTTGAAAAGAAGATTCCTCCAGAAGCTAAAAAACAGAAGTCATTCATAAATCATTCATCAGTCCTAAGCCATATTCATCATTGGGATCCTGATTCATGATTTGAACCGTGAAGTCTAGCAGAACTGCTGAATTTCCCTTCCCGACAGGTGAACATAACTCATTTTACTCTGTGTGCTAGGGAGCCTTGGAAGTTTTCTTGGCATTTTAAGATAAACTGTCCCGTCAGGCTCTAACAGTCTCTTCTTCCCTTCTAATACCAAAGCCTCAATTACACCATGATTAAAGAGGCTGTACTTACAGATACTAGCAGAAGGTATAGGTTATCAGTTTTATTACAGGTCAGGAATTTGTTTCTCTGTGTGCTCTACCCTTCAGAGTTTAATGTGGAAATAGAGTTTACTAACAGGCAAGTCAGATTTGCTAAACAACAGGATTCAGTCTTGATTATCAATTAAACAGGCATAAAAACATCTAAACAGATGGTTTCTGCCAGTCAACAGAAGTCTTAAGGGGAAGAGAACTCACATTCATTCACAGAAATATCTTACACAAAACTAAAACAAATCCAACAGAAGATGTGCCTCCCATTATGCGTTAGACTCTCTGCTTAAAAAAAGTGAAAGAAAGGAAAGCCTGTATACTGCAAAATGTTGGTTAAGCAATAGAATTCTGCAGCTCCGTTTTCTTTGTGAACTTGTTTCTTACAATTCAGAGCGCTGATCAGTTTCTAGAAATATATGATGCAAAATTATTAACTACTGTTGCTGCTCGGGAGTGCCAGATTAATGATCTCAATCTCACTGCATTAAGTACATCTACACACACACACAAGCAGCTTCAGCCCCACAAGGCTACCAGAAGTAAAGGCATAGGAGCCAGGTGTTGGAAGTCCTCACCCTATTTTCACTAAAGCTCAGCTCTGGTTATTCTTCTTTATTTTTGACTAGTTTTCCTCTGCCTTTCTCACACTTCAGCTTCTGCACAGGTTCAAACAGATAGCTATTTTTTAATTGCCAAAGAAAACGTTGCTTTCTCCTGTACAGTTCATCACATGGTTTCCTCACAAAGATGACACTGTCCCATAGTATTTAATGGGCAACATTCAGTTTTGGATCAGTAACAAGTTGAAAGTCTGGTAACGTGCACTCTCCTAATTTAGAAACGGAGCTTTATAACACTGAAATATCGCAAGAAGCGCCACTGCTTGCCCTTCCATCAATTTTGTTACTTACTGTGTTGGATTCTCATCAGCAATACTTAATTGATGTACTATGAGCCATGCCATCAAATACTCTCTGCGGATCTAGTTGGCAACAATGGTTAGTTTCTAAATTTTGGTAAGCTACTGACTATTTAGTTTGTGATTACTTCAGAGTAAAGATCTTCTTACGTTTTGGAAAGCCCCAATAAATAATAGGCACCGCTACAGATAAATAATATGCTATAATAAGGATTCTTATGATGGTAATGTATGATGCACAACCATTTTCCAGATGCTACAGAACTAATTGTGCTGCCAACTGAAGGAGCCAAATCCAAAACAGATCCGTAAGAGGAATTAGTGTTGAATCAATCTCATCAGCAAGAAATGCTTCAGTCCTACAAACCCTTGTTCACATTAGCACAGTCTTCATAAAGTTAATGAAATGCAGCTTGCCCCTAGCACAGCTGTAAAACCAAAGTAACTCCCATACAGGTGACTCAAATTAATCTGAGTCAGAACTGGCCTGAAGGAGAGCTAGGACTAAGAACGTTTTCCATACGAGCAGAAAGCGATCTGACACAGCAGTGTGACACCATTGCAAAGCAGCCTCTGACAGGAAAACAATGCAGTGGCACAACCGTGCTACTGGAGCTGCATCACCACCCGATCATCCCCTGCACCCACAGGTCTCACAGCAGAATCGGCCCTGTTGCTTTATCTGTAGGGTAAAATATTTCTCTATGTAAAGAAGAACTGTGTTCCTACTTGAGTTTTAAAGAATTAGATAATTGGAGTGTGTGGGCTTTAAGACCAGAAAGGATGATTAGAACATCCAGTTTGACTCTCTTGAAATGAAAGCCAAAGAACTTCACCCAGATACACAATACAAACAAAAACACCAAGAGGCAGACTTACGCTCTTTCCTAGTCATCACTTAGCTAATCTTTAGATTTTTAGTCTTTTTAATCCTCCCTCATAAATCAATACCTCTAGCTCCCAATTATTTTAGTAGCAGGCTCTTTGAGCTGTATCGTGTAAAGAAAATTAATGACCTTTAAAATAGAAAGTTTACTTACACAGACATTAATTGCTATTGTAGCACAGATGAACTGTTAAGCAGACCCATGAAATGTTTTACTCGAGCACCTAATTCCAAAGAAGGAAATATTTTCCTCAAATCCTTGGATAACAAAAGGTCAAACGCGATGAAGTTCCTGTCGGAGAAATAACCTACTCAGGTCTATTTGCCAAGTATCGCAAACAAGTTAACCATATACATCATTAAGTTCTGAATCCCATTATGATCATATGGCATAAACCTGATTGCAATTACAGTGCCTTAGGCAGAAAATGTCATTTTAAGTAGAGAATTACTACTCTGGACAAGTTTTATAAATGATTCTCATTGATTATCATTACCAATTAGAGAAAATAAAAGCATTAAATGGCCACTTTGATGTTGGAAGGGACCTTTCACCTGGACTCCGTCCCTAACAGATGAGGGTTAAATTTACTGTGACAGCACGTAACCACATTTGGTATGGCCTGTGATTTGATCATACCAGTATCACATCAGCAGCAGGCTGATTTGGTAAAACCATTACATGCAGTGTTTGTATCAGAAGTATGCTTATTAGTATCCTAGGGAGTTGGAAAACGTAGGCATTTTCCAATTACCTACTTTACATTTCAGTAGCTAAAAAATGACACATCGCTATACTATTACCTACAAAGGGATTTTTCACAGGAACACACATTTTTCTCTTTTATATTTTTTTTCTGCTTAATGGATCTCAACTTTATTAATTTCAGCTCCAAAATGTTAGCGTTCCCAATAACAACCAATAACCACAAGTAAGCAAATCATAGGTAACATCCTCCTCTCCAAACAAAGAAAATATTGTATTTCTAACATAGTACTGCCTCTTTCAGTTAGCACAGCCGTGTGAAATTAAATATAAAAGCTCTAGTGAGTGATTTTTTTACTAATCCTGGGTAACACATTTTGCAAAAGTGTCAAAAAGAAATATAGTTCAGTCACTGAGTACGGAATGGAAAATTTTTACTTTACAATCCAAACTTCTATTTACATAAAAATAACCTTGCTACAGCAGAAATTTTAGGCTAACACACAAAATTAATGGAGTCCAATTGCATATTATTCTAAATGGGTTATTTTATAGCCATCATAACATTAGATCTAAATACAAGACATACACTCATAGTTGCAGTATATTTTAGCGTGCAAACAGTATTTCAAAAAAGTCCAATGGACAAGCATCAGAAAAGGGCTTTTCTAAAACCACCACCCTCTCTAAAAACTGTATGTGAATATACACAGAAAAGTCTCATTTTGGTATTAATGTTACTTAACTCAAAATTACAATTGATATACCCATAAGAAAGGCCGACAAAAACCTCCTGGCTGTGGAATGCACCATGTATCACCTTTGTTTTATTTCTTCGCTGACATTTTTTTAGTGTTCCTTTTACTGGCATGGTTTTGTTTTATATTGGTTTTACTAGTGTCCTAGCACTCACCACTGTTTGTTACGCATGACTCTCTACAGTCCGTCTATGAAGGAAATGAATCATTACAGCTTTCGGTTACAGGGCCTGACTTTTTAATGTAAGCTGTAAGGCTCATGCTTCCATCCTCAGCATCACCCAGCACAGGGGCCCGTCCATTAGACTGTGCTATTAGCCAGGAGTCCTCTGGAGAGCTTTACTTCCACTGGGAAGAGCCATAAACATGCGCTGCAGTGAATGCCAGCTGGGAACAGAAATGCATTGCCGTATCTCTTTAACAGAAGAAGTTGCTCCCCAGCGCAGCTGGCAAGCTGCTCTCAGGCTCCCCTTTGGAGCCAGCCAGAAGACAGCAGTTCATGTTCACCAGGAATTACTTTCTGTTTGCTTTCATCTTCCTTTAGATCGAAGCAATATTTTAACAAACAGAATAAAATTTTAAAAGCTGCCACTGCCATATAGCTGGGACAGTCTGCAGGCTGCTGCTTGGGGAGGGAGGTGGTTCCCCACCAGTTCTCTGGGGCTGAGGGAAACTGGTATTTGAGCTAGCAGTAGCCATAAGCCTGAGGAACATGTCATTTTCTCCGAGCAGTTGCCAGGCCTCATGGGGCCAGGGCACCAGGAGGGCCGAGCACCTTCCTGGCAGCCACACTGCCATGGACCGGGAAACCAGAGCTTCCAGACATTTGGCCCACCTGCCTCTCCAGAGCTAGCTGACCTTTTGAAATATCTAGGCTTTTTGCTGGGGATCTAAGAGGTAAGCACCATTTACTGCTGGGATTTTTCAAAGTCTTGGCTCTGCACCACCAAGCATGGAAGTGCAAGAGTATCAGGCTTTTCTGCAAGGAATATCTTCAAGTAACAGCCTGTCATGAGTCCAGATGCGACTGTGAGAACCTGTCTTTGATTTACTGAAATCAGACCAAATCTGAAGTGTTTCCAATTAAGTATTTTGGACAAATCTTTTGACTACCTCTCCTCTCCCACTGACCCATCAACTCTACCTCCACTTCACCAAGTCTATTGAAGCTCTGTCCTCAGAGATCCACAAAGAAGGAGTAGAAGAAATGGAGGTGAGGAAAAGAAAGTAGTAAGAAAAAAATTAATCTTGCCTCTCTCTTGTCCAATGCCTGACTCTCAGATTAATGAAGAACAATATAATAATAACAAAATTTAATGTGAGACAGTCAAAAGACTTGGCGTGCAAACCAGGCCACAATAATGAGCAATGGCAGATTTGCATGTCAGGTCTTTCCACCACAGTGCAAGTAGTCTATTGATACTGTAGGCATGATTAAGGACGGTGGGATGTGAGGGTAGATGATAGGGACAAAGTGAATGATTAAATGGCCTTAGACTTAACTTGTGACCTCATTCCATCATAAACAGCAAACAGTGAGAGAACTTGTGTGTGGATCAAAGAACTTGGCAGGGTTAGCTGTGCGTGTGAGACAAAAGAAACAGCACACTGCACACATTCTTGGGCTGCCACAATGTGCAGTCTGCAGCAGCAACATAAAGGACTCAGGTAGCAGCTCGGTCCCAGAACAACCTAGCTGCCTACCTGGGGAGATGATTAGGCTTCTTCCACAGATAACAAAGTAGCAGCTGCTGACTAAGGAGAGCCAAGAGGCAGCACAGACATCCTCAGTGTCTGCTGCAGAGCAGTAAGCAATAAAAAAGCAAGAACCCACATGAAAAAGAAGTCACTCTCCAAACCTCTCTTCTCTGTAGCACACAGCTCTCCAGGCTGAACCGAGACCAACCCAGAAGTGCTGGTTAACTCTGCACTGCAGTCTTCCCTGTTGCCTCCACAAACCCAGTTCAGGGGCCTGACTCTAGGTTCTCCTGCTTTGATCAGCAAAATACAGTCCTCTTTGAGCTCTAGAAACTGTGTCCAAGGGGGGCCTTTGTACATGTAAGAGATTAGACTCACCAAGGCGAGGCAGCAGGATGAGAACAGGTCATCTTCGGTTTCCTGCTCTGTCTGCATTGCTTCTCTATGGCTATTTACAATGCAACCTCAGTTCATTTGATTAGCAGCTACAACCATGAACAAACCACCATGTCCTATGATGCACTTCCTTTTCCAAGGACCAAGCATTAAGCAACACTGAAAGTTTTTCAGGTCTGTCCTATTTCATACTCCGGTAACCAGACAAAGGTACTTTCTATTATCCAAGTGTGTGGGAAAGACAGTCACCTCCACAGACAAATTTGTGGCATTTGCTCCTTAGAAACACTGAAATGCAGTGATTCAAACTCCTAATGAGACTGCAACAGAGTGTGCTGTAGCTTTTAAGGCATAACCAGACCAGCTTTTGGAAGGAAATGGGTACAACTACGGTGATCTGTACGGGAACAAGAAATTGCTACTGGAGATCTACCCAGCCAGACTCCTGCAACCAAAAGATTGCACAAGCAGCTGTGTACAGGGAAGACATAGGAAAAAAAGTCTGTTTGACCTCATTAATAGCAGACCAGCTTGAACCAAACAGGCATTTACCTTTTCCACCATTCTTTTTTTTTTAATCCCTACCATTGCAATTGGATACCCTTGTCATCTACCTAAAGAGGTGAGTGTATACATTACTGCTGAGCTTTCTAAGCATCAGCATGTTCTTGCACCATCAAGCTGCAGACCTCTTTCCACCTCCTTCACTCAGACTTCCCCTTCAGTTAAGTCAAGACTAGGCCTACCCTGTATGTAACGCTCTGTTCCTCTGGAGTCCTGTTAAAGTCTTGCCCTCAGGGATATCGAAGGACGATGAGTTCCGTCAGCAACTAGTTCACTGCATGGCAGAGCATTTCTTTTTACTTACTTGTGACTTTGCCGCTTTCAAGCTTCACTGAATGCTCCTTGTTCTTCCCTGATGGTAGAATAGCATTTCTCGCTCTGTAGAGCCCACGCCCTCATTGTCTGTAACCTTTTATCATCTCACTTCTGATTCATCTGATTCATTTCCTCACTAAGGTAAACAGTCCCAATCTTCTCAATCTTGCACTATATGAAAGTTTTTCCTTGTCTGTTTAAAAACTGATTTAGGTAAACAGTTAAAAACTTACTCTGTTAGCTTAGCTTATACGTATAAATTACCCATGCATATTAGATTTATATTAGCTAGGTTTAACTGAATTAAGTGTATCGACACAGAATTTTTCACCAAGTTCCTAAAGTCAGTTTAAAATCATACCTTTTATTAAAGCAGAGCAAATGAAAGAGTAGTTAGGCCACAGCCAGCTTCTGATCCACAAGGACTTCCAAGAAGAATTCTGACAGTGCTTTGGGAATGGGTATATTTCAGCAGACCCCTCAAAGATAGTAATCTCCATTATCCTGAAATTCATGAAGCCCCCATGCATAGCAGGGAGTAATTCTTCTGGAATATTTTCCATCAGCAACACAAGGATTTGTTACAGAATTAACTTGACATGTTTTATCTTGATAGCACCTCCATTTACAGGAGATAGTCTATTGCCTAGGCAAGTCAAACTGCTATTAAACCACAGATTTTACTTCAGCTGCGAGCTGCCCTATTGCACCCAGGTCACAACAGAGATATAATGAAATCTGCTATAAAAACTAATTCTCAAAATTTCAAATACAAACATTGTTAAGTTTAAACAAAGGATATTTGCTAGTTCGTTCCAAGATTTAGCTGCATTCAAAAACCTAATGAAATCTGGCTTTTACACACACAGACACATGCACGCTTGCTCGTGGAATGAAAGTTTTAAATGATGGCTATTAAATGCATGGTATTTCTTAATGATAGCATTCATTGTTATACTCATAATAATACATTTGACAGAGGAAGAAAAAAGAATTTATCGAAAAGCTGCCAATGGATTTTAATAAAAAGTACTTTCCAATAGAAGGCAACATCCTTATCTAGTAGACTACAAAGTGCTTGAGTATTTCACAAGGAATTACAGAGGCACTATTTTGCAATAGAAACTTAGTGGAAGTTACAAAGAAGCAAATAATTCTAAAAATCAAATATACAGGCCACTGAGTTGAAATAAAGTAATTTCCCACATTAACATTAAGATCTATTATACATGCATACAAATTTTCATGCAAATCAGACTTCACTTATGGTGCATTTTGCCTTATTTGACTAAAAATGAAAAAGACAGAAGAACACCTTACCCTCTCCCTTTTGCCTATTAAGTTGTTTCTGCCAACAGGACCCTCACAACAGTGTTTCCATTGAGGCTAATCACAGGGAAGAGGTGTGCACATAAACACAAGAAGACTGATACTTAGGTTAGAGAGAGCAGCCACCCGGCCTGTCCGTCACGTTCACCTCTATTCACACGGTAATTGCTGTACTCTCTGGAAAGCTGACTAGAGCGATCATGGTCTCAGAACACTAGTTATCCCCTACTGCATCATTTTCAAAATTGGTAAATAATATGCCTAATACAAAAGGAGAGAATGTCAGACAATTCAGCCTCAGAAGCCTCACTTTCACCCTACGCAGAGACTTGGTGAAAGCAGCTGAAATACACACCGGTCACTGCTACAGCTGCAGTCCTGGCTCAGATGCCCCTTGTTCAGGCTTCTTTGTGTCCACGCCGTGTGTGTGTCCCCTTGACACTTCCCTATAACCTTGATTCCTCTTTTCCCACAGGGAAACACACCAGACTCCTGCCTTCGGCTGCTCCGCACCAGCGGGACGTGCTAGCTGGATGGGCAGAGCCGCTGTGGGAAAGGCTTACGCAGCACCCCATTTAGCTTCAAAGCGCCTTCCTGCCAGCTCGCTTTCCCTGCCTAACTCCACTATCTATAGCTTTCAAATGCCTCCCCTTCGTAATCACACCTCCTACTATTCTGAAGACTATTTTGTGGGAACGCTGAACATATTTGTTGGCTTACTGGCCCCTAGCACGCTGACTGCTCATTCAATAACATTCTCACAAGACTGGAAAAGACTTGTCATCCTCTTACTATCTGGCACTCTGTTACTAGCTTACTACTGTTTTCCTCTGCAGTACAGGTCCAAATTGGATGTCAGACACAGAAAAATGCCAGCAAAAGCTCTGGTTCACAGTCAGGAACCAGTCACCGGACACAGTCCAAAACCAGACACCCACTGGCACATTACCATTAACATGAGGTTTGCAATGAATAAGCCCTTTGCCATTCATGTTTTTGTCAGTGAGGACAAGGGAAAATAGGGTTATTGCAATATTTTTAAATACTTGCAAGGCGCTAACATCCTATAATGAGGGCATTAGTCAAAAACTCAGGCAGGCACCAGGTCAAACAGACTCTCCTGCTTCTGTAGCCAGATCTCAAGAACAAATTCCCACAGAGATCACACAACCTACAGTGTAATTGTCTCCCGGTTGTTGAAATATTCAGGCAAGGAAGGAAGGGATTAGGTCCGTAAGTCTGCCTGCTCAGTAGCCAGCCTGCCAAGCACATCCGCCATCCAGCCCCATTCTTCCCGCTGTCTGCTTCTGTGACCGACGGACTTTCCCGGCCTCAGCACAGCCACGTCTAATACATCTGGGGCATTCCCGACAGTGGCTGAATCATCAGCTAAAATAATCACCTGGCTGTCACCAAGAGCAACACAGGTAGGGCAAAGGGGAACAACCCAAAACGCATGCTTTCAGTCGATATGGTAAACAGCTGACATATGGTAATTTTAAAGGGGTTGACATGCTGCAGCAATTATAAAAAGGCTGACACTCAGCTGAAAGAGCTGACAGTTGGAAGTTACGCCCTAGCACAAAAGAGGAAAAATGAAAGCGAAATGTGACTGAACTGTTGTGTGGTGTGCTCATATTTTGTTGACAAATGTATTTGTAGGTATGAGAATTCAGCCCTTTCTTAAGAGTGTCACCATTGGCTGCTGATAAAAAAGCAACCTGAATCTATTATGGATGTGTTCCTCTTCAAACTGATGCTCCTGCAAGAGCGAGAGGACAAAGCATTCTGCTCTTATAAATCTGTTGTGCAGGCTAAGGCTTTAGTATCAATAGCAACATTTGACATTGTTATGCATCCCTTCTTCATGGGAAAAAAGAGACTACTTGAAATTTAAAATACTGCATTATAATGAAATACCTCTTTAAACATGTCGCCCTAGGAAAATGGAGCTTGCTAATGGTTTCAAATTTAAAATGTATTTTCTTTTTAAGGTGCTTCAAACCATTGTTCAGTTATTACACTAGCACTTTATATGAACTATCTACTACCAAAAATAGATTCAGTTAGATACAGTATTTTAGGATATCACTTCCACAGCACACTTGTTTTACTGAGCTCTAAGACTGTTTTTGATACAGTAGGAAATACAATTTTACACTATTGAAATATTATACTTAGTGCTACCTGAACATGTATCGGTTTCATTGTAGCAGAATATTTAAATACATAGAGAGAGAGGGTACTTCCTCCTGAAAAGCTTGAAATTGCAAGATCTGATCCTGCAAGTATACACACCTGACTGTGAGACTGTAGTCAGTAATTTTATTTACAGCTGCATTCATTTTATACAATTTTCAGGTAATTCATAACAAATTTTGGAGTTTGAGTGCATCTCAAAGCTCTATGTAGATGCAGTTTCATTTTAAAAAGCATCAAAGCATTTTCCAGCACAGAAGAATGAAGTGGAATATCTACAGCACTCTCCTGCTCCAAGGTAGGATAATTCCTAATCCCAAACAAAATTTCATCAAGGGTGTTTCTGTCTTTTGTGTGGAATAGAGTAAGATTTGGACTATGCATATTCAGCAAAATTGTTATTTTAACAAACTTGAAAGCCCCAGATTTAATTGAAACTGCGACCTGTCCATGTTCTTCCCTTTTTCTCCAAATGTGAAAATGATTCCCAAAATTATACTGGGCAAAATAGTTCTCTTACAACCTTGAAGAGCTTAATGCACAGAAGGGAGTTTCAGTTTCCCATCCATGCTATAGCATGTCCTTCTGCTGGGTGTGTAAATATAAGAAACCTTTAAACTGCTAGTGCACTGACAACACACATCCGACTACCTCATCTGAGCCTACTAATCCACCTTCTTCTGGATTATTTTTAACAAGCTGTACCTCCACATCTCCTTCTGCACAGTTGCTACTCATAACGAGTTTTACTTGGTCATCAATCATTTCAAGAAGGTAAAATGTAACGTGCTCTCTGACCTGTGAAAAACTGGTGAGCTTCCTTTGCCAGTAGGATACACAATTTGTCCTTAGCCTACTATGAAGTAAAAAATCAGATCTCAGCTTTAGAAATGTTAGCATGAAAATGCTAATAGCATTTTAGAAGTACTTTTCCAAACTCTGTGTTTATTAAGTTTATTAAGTCATTAGTCCTTTTGACCCTTGCAGATCTGGGCTGATGCTAAGCTGCTGTCAGAGATACGGTAATACTCATATCAAGGGTGCGGTCTCTGCCCTCTGTTTCCGAGTCCATAGAGGCATTGCCAGCACATGCTGGCACAGGTTTGGAAGGACATCAGGAAAGGGGACAGTAACAGACTACAGATCAGAGGTGACACTTTGTCCTCCGCTATGGCCAGTACTGCATTGGCATCCAGTACCACCTGGACAGACAGAGTACCCAAAGAGTATTTTACCTATGGTGAATGCCCCCATATGCTTCAGAGCACGCAGTGGCCTGCCATACAAGCAGGTCCCATTTGCTCACACTTGCTAACAACAGAGGAAGATGGATAAACTACTTTGTTCCTCTTTCCCTTAACTTTGCACTTAAAATGTATCACTAGATCCCATTGCTGCATTTATGCATTTTCTACTGTTTCCGCTTTCAAATGTGAGTGTCCTGGTTTTGACTGGGACAAAGTTAATTTTCTTCCTAGCAGCTGGGATAGTGTTGTGTTTTGGATTTAGGATGAGAATAACGTTGATAACACACTGATGTTTTCAGTTGTTGCTAGGCAGTTGTAGTGTCTACACTCAGTCAAGGAATTTTCAGATTCTCATGCCCTGCCAGGTGCACAAGAAGCTGGGAGAGCACAGCCAGGACAGCTGACCCAGACTGGCCAAAGGGATATTCCA
The DNA here is from genome assembly GCA_013400195.1 of Aramus guarauna. NCBI lineage: Eukaryota > Metazoa > Chordata > Aves > Gruiformes > Aramidae > Aramus > Aramus guarauna. The sequence continues at coordinate 255,872 of VXBL01009982.1, forward strand.
TACCATGTAACGTCATGCTCCGTATGGAACTGGGGAAGCTAGCCAGGAGGTGGGATCGCTGCTCGGACTGGGCATTGGAGGGTCTGGTTTTTTTCCATGGGTGGGGAGGAATTGCATTTGTGCATCACTTGTTTTATATGCTATTACTATTGCTATTACTATCACTGTCTTCCTCTGTTATTGTATTAAACTGTCTTTATCTCAACCCACGAGGTTTTTTTTCCATTCTCTTCCCTATCCCCTTGGGGGCACAAGGGGTGAGCAAGCGGCTATGTGGTGCTTACTTACCAGCTGGGGTTAAACCGCAACAATGAGGTTTATTATTCTTGCCTAACTGTTGCACACATGCTTTTTCCCCAATACTTTTACCCATTTACCATTGTAATACAACAACTCTTGGTTGGAAGCAGAACTTAGCATTTTCTGCCTTTACTCTGCATAATATATATACTTCTGTTTGTACACAGAGTAGCTTGGTGCACAGTGCATTTCTGTACTTATCATTTGGTACCTCACCTTTTAAATTCTCTGCAGTGATCTTCACACCACCCTTCAGTGTTCCTGACCCTGACTGCTGAAGTCCTGTACTCCTCCCCACAGTCTTCTAGGTAGCTCTGACAGTCTCTGCCGCAGCATTAGAAGGGAACCCATGATGTACGACAAAGCAAGGACCACACTGGATGCTGAGACTAGTGATACCACAGAACTGTGTGTCAACAGGTGCAACTGCTCTGACCTGCATCTTAAAAATGGCAACGGTTCTACCTATGACGGATTCATCTATAATTTTGCTTTGCGTAGGCACGAAACAAGTCACTGGCATCAGCAAAACAGGCATCTGTTAAATGTATCACTGTGTTTTCCTGCTCCTAGTTCGTAATAACATACAGTACATAATACATAAGCACCTGTTATCTATGGTTATCTAATTTTAATGGCTCTGGTCTCTTCCAGTTATTACCCTAAGATGTGGATTTATGACTAGGAGGTATCATGATATAATCATAGGTAACATGCACAGACACTTGTGAAATGAAGACTGGCATTGCAAAATGACATCTTTTCACGGGCTTTGCTTGTACCTGCAGACAACACAGGTGCTATAGATAGTTCTGAGCTACGTGGAAAAAAGCCACAGTCCATGAGATAGTGTGATCTAACAGATAACCTGTTGTGATGATGTAAGTCTAACTCTAAAACAACAGCAGTTAGGTATAATTGTAGGTGCATTACTTGAGCAGTTAGTAAGAAAGACCTTATTAACTGCTCTGCATCCCACAGCATGCAAAAGGATATGACTATGAAACACTGCCTAAAGAGAGAAAGTTGGTGATTCTTACCAACAGGCAGAATATGCACAGCAGAGATCAGACCAGAGAGACAAGACAGAGCCTTGTTCCTGCCCTGAGCAACATTTCCCAGCACTGGGTGATTGCAGTTCTGATGTAGATCTGGCTGATCATCTCATGACAGTCCTGTGGTATGACCCTTCTTGTAAAGATTCCCTGAGCCACATTTCCTTGATCGCCTCTGACTCTATAGCCTCCACAAGGTTTCTCTTAGAATTGATTCATCATTTATTTATCTTCTGCACAGGGTGTGTCCTCTTGACAAGTTCAAGATGCAGCAATTCAGTCCCCATTTTAAGGTCTAACAAGGCTATGCTTTGCGTAAGACCACAATAGCAGGTGACAGTAAGCTTCCATCACATTAGCCACCTCCCTACTGTGGGAGCCAGATAAAATCAGGTTCAGGATGAATGTCCGACTCTTTGTTACTGCCTTGGTCCTCTTGGTCTCTTGAAAATCTATGGCTTTCCTTCCTATTAAGCTTGCTGGTTTCCTCTCTTCTCCCTCTGGCCTCCTCCAAACTTAAGCATTCTCTGTTTAAACAAAAAGTTCCCCAAATGCACAACAGGCACACTTCAACTGCACACACTTAAGTGACTATAGAACATCTGTGGATGCCTGTCTTTGAGGTCATGCCAACAAGCTCACCATTTCCCTGCATCCATCTTAACAGCCATCTAATAATGGTGTGTCATTTCCTGTGTCACACTGCGAGTGCACGGATGTAGATGATAGTGTGGATGGTGACTGTCCCTTGAAGGCAGAAATCAGTTTATCACTTGGAAATTTCAGCATGTCCACCTGACACAGGAAAGTTGAAACACGCTTCCAGTTATAAATCAATCCAAACAGATGCACACACACACACACTTCTCGTTCTCTAAAACTGGACTGATCTTCCTGAGATCACTTCTTAGATCAAGGAAAATTCAGCCTAAGAGCACATCATATGGGAGTCATGGGAGAAATAAGACCGGACAAAAAATGGGGATTGTTTCACTTCTAAGGTCTTTGGGGATATCCCTTCTAGCCTGTCATATCTCAAACCCAACTAACCTAAGTATTATTGTATCCGTTGGCTTTGGCAAGGACTCGCTGTTGCCTTTTATTAGATATGAAGCAATAGGTGGGAGAGAGCGAGCCAATTAATTATTAAAAGTGGCTTTCATATACTTTGAAAGTCTGCATGTCCTCGAAGCACACTCAATAAAGTTAACAAGGCTAACCAGGGCACTGTATAATGTCTGCAAAACCTAGATAGGTGTTTTGAGAACTCTGTGAGATTCTGTTGTGTGCTTCCTTGACTCCACATGGACCCAATACACACTTCATAAAGTTCTTTCGTCTCAAAATACTAACCTTACAAACTCCTTCCTTCCAGTCCTACTCAAAAGTTGCTGTTTTCAATTAGCTTTCCAGCAAGGACTCCCTCTCTGCCCTCCGTGCCACTCTCTTTCGCTCTTAATTCACCTTAAACGTAGGAGTTATTTACATCCTACCCCCACATAACATGCTGTCCTGGTTTCAGCTGAGAGGGTTCTTTTTCTTCACAGTAGCTAGTATGGGGCTATGTTTTGGATTTGTGCTGGAAACAGTGTTGATAATATAGAGATGTTTTTGTTATACGGACTTGTTGTTGAGCAGTGCTTACACAGAGCTAAGGACTTTTCTGCTTCTCGCACAGCCCCACCAGCGGGATGGCTGGGGGTGCACAAGGAGTTGGGAGAGGACACAGACAGGACAGGTGACCCAAACTAGCCAAAGGGGGTATTCCATACCATGTGACATCATGCTCAGTATAAAAGGGGGCTAGTCAGGGCGGGGCAGCAGCAACTCCAGGACGCATGGCTTGGGGACAGTCTGGTTTCTGGATGGGTCTGAGCATGCGGTCTGAGTTATACTGTCCTTGGGTGAGAAACTGCATTGTGTATCACNTGACACATGCTCACTCACCTGCCCCTCTGTGAGGACTTGTAGTTATCCTTCCTGCATTATGGCTGATTCACATGGTAACTGCCTCAAGGCAATAACGTACTCTTTTTGAATTCTCAGCAAAGCACAACAATTATACTATAGCTAATATCAAATTACTACTAGATATAACAGCTACAATAATTATCTTTGGTAGACACTAGCCCTTTAACTCCCTTTCCACAAAGTCTTTTCTTGAGCATGCTAGTTTGGATCCAAAAAGAGATTTTCTGCCATGGGCTCCTGGAAATTAGTATAGATTCAGTAATAACCTCAGTGAGACAACCATCATTAGTTAATAGCAAAGAAGAGGTGTCAGTGGTGCTTGAGGCACTTGCTGATACCAATTAACATGGAGCCAGTGCTAACCGAACAGGCATAGGTTCCACACCATTTTATTTTCATTCTCCAGTCAATGATAACAAACCTTTGCAGATGGTCTAGAACTAAATGGGGAAATACTCATTTTTATCTGCCTGCAGTATTTTCAGTTGTTGATCACATTATCACTTTGAACACCTTGTGTAGAATATCTTTTTGGAAAGAATAAACTCTGAAAATAGAAGCCAAGGTGTCCAATGGAATGAACTCAGAAGCCCAGGAACAGTAAGTACATTAACCAAGCTTTGGGGCTTGGGTCTGTAATTTTCATTCATCCAACACTTGCTTTTCAGTCAAGGAAACTATTTCTATTCTGCTTCTATAACAAGATTGGTCTTCACTTAACAGAATACATAATGAAAATAACAGCTGTATTTAAACACATGGCAGAAGCCATTAGGCATGGAAGAATTACTCTTTTTCTAGTAAATCATGGCTGTCTAACAAATTTTATACATGACTATCCTTGTCCATACTATGAGCCAAATTGTGTCTTGTTTTATCCCAGTTAAGATGCACTGGTTACTATAGTTGCTGGAACAATTCATATTCCCCTTATAGCTCAGAATGCAATGTGGGGAAATGAAACAAAACTGAAGTTTTTGTTACAGAGGAGAATTCAAGAGGCATGGAGAAAGGATGAGGAGTGAGGAAGGAAAGAAACTACTGTAGAATACTTAATACCTGTAATATCTTTCAGATCAGTCCTTTTTTCTTCTAGATGTTTAAATATCACATTAGAACCCGATCTGAGCACTACTTTCATAGAAATTATTATCAGTGCTCCTGTTGTCACTTTTACTATTTACAGCTGCGGTCCCATTTCCTTTACTATTTGGGTATATTCTGAAACAGGTTGTTAGAAACTAATAACTCTACTGAGACTGCGCAACTTTTTATACCCTTACTAGATAATTACTACTGGCAGCTAGTCAGTACAGAAATCCACCTAGCACAAGCTGCTGGGAAATAATCCCAGTCACTATGTGAGCAGCATGGCTACAGCCAGGCAGAGAACAACCAAATCTGGAACCAAACAAAAGCCGAACCACTTCACACATCAGTAACCATACTTCCCTCTTAGCGCCAAGCAATTAAGTAAACTTTAACCTCAGTATAGTAAGAATTACTGTGCTGTATGGGTGCAGTATGACACAGTAAGCTTTTACCATAGATAAAGATGGCCTAAAAACACTGTGAGCATCTAGCAAAACACTGGGAATAGCATGCAACAACATAGGTATTGTTCTTTTCCAGCTTCATTGATTACCCATTGTTTGAAGCCTCAGATTCATTACAAGCTGGCACTCAACCCCTGGATAGGAATTCCTGTGAATACTGGGCTTTTGAGAACAAGCTCTACAGAAGTGAGAAGGATATGCCATGCACTGGCCAAGCTCTGGGCTGTCATGTGCAGTCCTGAATAGGACTGCTTTCCAGTCTCAGCACATAAGCACGATGATGGCTTAACACTACATCTGAATGAAAGCAATGTCCCAATTGCTCAAGAGGAGATGACAATGCCCTTTTCAGTGCTGCATCTTCCTCCAAGTAGGAATCCTTGCAACCCTTCTGCAGCCAAGACTAATTTGCCTTTAGCCAGAGAGCCAGTTCTGTGTCTTCTGCTTACAAAATTTGTGGTCATGTTTCTGATGACTCAAGAGTGTTGTTTAGCTCCCACCCATGATGTTCATTATTTATGTTCCTGGATTTGTTACCTAATCAACTCCATATGCACTTAATTTCACTTTGTAATAACTCTAAGTAGTCCTTACTTTTCACGAAAGCTCTGCACTACAATGAATATTTCTATATTTACCCCAGGAACCACTCAGAATGTGATCAGCTTTTCAAGCTTCATCCACTTACTGATCAGTTGGTTGAAAAACTTAAACAGCTGTTTGCTCTTTGCCAAAACATATCTCATACAATTTATTTAAGAGGGAAACCATTTTAAATAGCATATTATTCTTTCAGAAGTCTCAGTCCTGTATAAGATTTTAAAGAATCATTCATATGTACTGTCATGTATGTTGGTTTAGTACAGACACAGGCAAAGGGCAGAAGTCAGATCCTCCCTCTCCAACTTTAACTCTAATATAAAACCAGTGCTCGACCTCATTCTCCACATTCCAGATTCTCAGTATGCCACCTGAAAATAAATACACATTTAAAATGTGTATTTACTCTACTTAAGGTAAGATTCTTTCCCATATCAGTAAAAGGAATTCTCAGAATATGAAATAAAAAGTAATTTTGGAGCTATGAAAATTATGAGGTCTGATTCCCAATATCTCTTCTCCTTATAGATTCTCTGATGTCTAATAAAATGAGTTTATTAGTCTTGCCTTCAGTTGAGGTACTAACAGTTTCTTTCTTTCTCTCTGTTCTTCTCATCTGTTTATTTTTGTAATAAAGGCACAATCCTAGGTTCATCTAAGGATTCTCTCACTGGAAGGCAAGAAAAGCGTGAGAGGCAGAGTACATCAAAATGCATGGAAATGTAGAAGTAGACCTGCCTGCAAAGTAAGGCTTTCAGTTCACAGCAGATTTCCTCTTTTTGATTTTTTTTTAATCTGATTTTTTTTTTAACTTCTCCTCAAAGCAGATGACCCTGGGCCTTGCTCACCAAAACAGGTTAATGGTTAATAGCTTTGCTGCCCACAGCAGCAATACAAAGGACCAAAACCTCCCTTCCAGAGGCACCTGCCAGGCACTGTAGCTCTGGGCAGCTGTTCCAGATAGATGCAGCTGGGAGCCCCCCCCACGCTGCCATGTATTAGAGCCTGCCCTGGAGCTGTGACCTGGGACTCTGCAGGACAAACATTCAAATATGAGGGACTCAGCACATCCTGGGTCTGTGGCTTTGGGACAGACTCACCCACCCAGACAGCCACCAGGCTCTGGGAACTCTGGAAGAACAGAGTCCATTCAGTCCATTTCATCAGGAAGACAGTGAACTATGCAGATCATTACCAATACCATGATGGCCCACAGCATGGTAAGGAGCAGCTTAAGAATGAAGAATAGTTGCTTAAAAATGGACCTGAAAAAGACAGAGTCAATGTCACTGGCCTGAGGAATGATCCTGAAACATTCTTAGCAATGAGAGAAGTTAGAGAAAGACCCGTTACTCTCCAGCTCTGTCCACACTTCAAAGATACACTGGAATTTCGGTCTGACATCAAACTCTCAGAATAGCAACAGCCGCAAGGAAAATTTTCTGCCATCTCTGAGTGGCTAAGAATTTGTCCATCCAGGCAGACAATGGCCTGACCTTGACTATTCACGCCTGCACTACATCTTGGCAGGGCCACAGCCCATGATACACCTGGCACAAAGCCTTCAGTACTTGGAAACTCCAGCTAGTACAAAGTGTTGCATTTTACATGATTATCAGGAGAAGCTGCTACCATCAGCAACTGGTAGTGTTGTCTATCTCTGCTTGTTTTGTCCCACACATCCCAGACTGGTTCATCGTATCCATTACTGATTTCAGTTTCAGCTTTTGGTTCTTAACTTCAAGTTGCTCAATGGGCTGGGTCCAGGTTATCTGAAAAATCACCTAAACCACCAGGAAAAAGACAGTGGTTTACAGCTACTCTCCTGTGCACAATGGAACTGCCTAAGGTAAGATAAGCACATCTGACCTGAGACAGGAGTGATCCATCCCCCAAAAGAAACTTCCCACCATCTGCTTCAAGCGTAAACTGCATTTCTTAGGCCTTCTTTTTTCTAAATGTAAACACATAGTAACATCGGGCTTTTCAAACCAAACAAAACTAAACACATAAGAGAAATTATTAAAAAATAATTGCCCCTGAAGAGTCTTCCACTCTTACTGACCTACCACTTGTGGTGGATGAGCGAACAACCACTGTATTGTTGATAACAGTAGTTCTGTAAATATGCTAGTGGAAGGCTTTCAGAGCCTGATGATTAGATCAGATCACGTGTACAGCAGAACAGAATTCCCAAGTTAATACCAAGTGCCTTTCCCCAAAGCACTCAGCTTTTCCTTCTAGAAGCTCACACCTGGGTACCACTCTCACACAGCAATATCACAGGCAAGCATTCTGGGAAGTAACATACAAATAAGCCCACAAAACACTTCAGAACTCTTATATCAAACACTGGCAAATTGTTTTTGAACCAGAATACAATGTACCCAGTCCAGATAGGCTTGCTTTTGCTGTAACCTTGGTGTGCTCATTTCCATGTAAATACACAGAAAGTTCTTCACCTTGGAGCTATTTCACAGGGGGTTTTGTGTCCGGAATGTAGGCATAAAGTGAAAGCTCCGGGTGTGCTTGTAAATCATTTGTGCTAAATGATTTGTGCAAACCTCAGACATACAGAGGTTCTCCTCAGTGGAAAACGAAATAAAATGCTCTTATTTGGGTATGCAACATCACATTACTAAACCCATACCCAGGAGGACTTGGGGGCTATACAGTAACTTCGGAAAATGGAAACACTGTAACACACTGGCTGTAGCTAAAGGCTTGAAAGTCCTGACTCCAGGTACCAGCCCTGGGAAAATCCTACTCACAAAGTCAGCTGTGACAAACGTCACCCATACTCACCAGTCTGCAAAGGGATTGCAGAGCTGCCTTCAACTCACGCAGTGCTCCCAACACTGATGCTTGCAAAGATGCTAGCGCTCCAGTAGAAGCTGGAAAGAATCCTTGGTACAATGTATGGGCCTGTGTCCCTTTGCACCAAGTCACGGAGTGGCAAGGCGGTGTGACAGCCCACCCACACAACCTGTCGCAGGCTTCAGCTGCACCTCCAGCCCAGAATAAACAGCCGGGATTGCATGTTGTTCTCTCCCCAGTCACCCACTGTGCCATACTGGAGAATGCCAACATGCTGCTGTATATAGGGTTAGACCTACATGCTTTTAACTAAAATAAGAGGAAACATTGTAGGAGTGTTGAAAAATATTTTCTGATATGTTTTGCTTTAAGAGAAAAAATAGTATCCTTATAAAGTCAACCGTCTTCTAAATCTTACATTCTACTATTTTTGCTCAATTTTCTCCCACCTAAATGGCAACTATGCTTTAAAGCACCAAGTACTGTATACTTAATAAATTACAAACTCAATTTTCATAATTTCTCTTCTCATACATTGGTCAGAGATGATCTTAACACAGAAAGATATATGGGAAGTAACCTAGGTCTTCCTCCAAGAAAGCACTTAAGCATACACTTCAGCATGTCAGCATTCCAGCGGAAGACAGTGGGATATATTTCAAGTTATGCACGTGTTTTACAGTTTTATTGAAGTTCAAAGACAAATTAAAAAATGAATATACAGCAGAAAAAAAATCCAACATCCATATAATTGGTGCTATAGTAATAACTTCTACTAAAATTCCAGAGAATTAGGAAAATATTTTCTTTGGTTAATTCAGCAATGTTTCTTTTGGAGGCAGTGACCAAAAAAAAAAAAAAAAAAAAAAAAAGAAAAAAAGGGCTTTCTCAGAGTATAAATTTCACCCAGCTCCACTTAGATGGAAGCAAAACTGTTTTTACCTCCAGTGGAATAGTTGTTCAATGAAAAAATATAAGACTTCTTAGCATTGAAGCATGACCACAAAAAAAGCAAATCCTGACAGTGAAATAATGAAATGTTGTAACATCTTAATATTTAGTTATTCATAAGTATACATGTGTCAGGAAATCAGCTTCTAATGTCCTTTACAATTTCCATGTAAAGTGCTTACACTTCTAGGATGTATCAGCGCGCCTCTGACATTTGTTTAAGGGTCAAATAAACAATGGTACTGTTATTTCAATCCATTTAGAAAGTTCTTAGATGACGTTCCCAGCAATACTTGGGTTTTGTTTTGTGGTTAGAATGTTTTTTTCACAATAGTGTTGGATTTTACTATCACTTTAATGGGTTTTCCCCTTCTCATCACATTTCTGGTGCCACTATTTTACCAGATATCTGAAATACTTCTGCACTAATAAGTACTGGTTGTCCTGGGACAGCATCCAGAAAAGATACATATATTTAGGGAGGTTTGAAATATCACAGCACTTCCCAAAAATACAAGCTAGTCATTGCAACCACCTTGGCAATGGCGAGCCTGGAAAAGCTGATAGTGGATTTAAAAAAAAAAAACAAAAAAACCCCCAACAATGTCACCGTACTTCAGCATGGCTACAATTAGGACAAAAGAAAGTAGTACTTTTGTTTTTATGTCCAGAAAATGCTGGCAAATACAGAATAAAACAGTGCAATACTGAATTCTTGAAACACATTAATCAGCCACACCATAGCTAATCAGGCCTTCTCTAGTATTCATTCACCTTCAGTCACACCTTGCTTGCCTTCCTCACCTCCACGACTGGTAAAACATTATACAGTGTGGCACGTCAGAAAGTAACTATTGAGCATGGATTTCTGCTGATGGCAGGGTTTTTTTAATGCTCAAGGCGCTGGTACAACCAACTCGTGTAAATGGCAACCTTGGCTCTACATTTTAATTTTGAAATAAAAGCAGTTTAAGTTCCAGTAAGCAGCACAATGCAAGGAAAGGGATCCTAGAAACAATCCACACACACCCAAATCATTTAGCTACGTACAGTAACATGCAGTCACGACAGAATGAAATATTCATAAACTCAAGGGAGATTAAATTCTGTGTTCCTCTATCACAATATGTAAACCACAAGTTATCATTTTAAAAATAAAGCCCCTGTATCCACCTTATTAAGCTGTACAGGCCCTGTTCAAATGATCAGTCATTGATACTCTCTTTTAATTAAAACAATAGGACAGATTTTACCCAACAGTAACAAACCTAAAAGTATAGGAGGTAAATACTACAAACTCGGGGTCTCCAGTTAGGGATACCATTTTTTCCAAAATACGTTGTATTTCTCATGATAATTGCAACTCTAGTCATGCAAATACATGATGTGACATAGTTGTTGCATTAATTTATTGCATTGCTGGTTTACATTCCTTCATTGTGTTACTGTTCTCTTACACATTTCTAACAAAACCAAACTATAGTAAAACTAGTTGAAGAAACACAGCTCAAATGCAGTACACGGCAACATTTCTTTTTTTTGTTTGTTTTTATTTACGCTAGGATTAAAATCTGGAGGTATCTGTCTATTCCGAGAATTATTCGCATTTCAATAAAATATAAACAGCTGCGTTTCACAGCCTAGCACACTCCTTGCAACAATCACGGTATGACGATGAAACTTACACATTTATCAGTCTCTGCCTATTGCCGACCTACAGACACGGCAGAATTCATCGGCTTCAGTTTGGTAAACCCATGCCGAGAAAAATGAATGGAAATGAAGACAGTGCCCACAGACAAAAGCACTGATCAATGCACTCCGCTGACATTATCTTAATGGCAACGTTTTTCCATCCCAGCCTCCCTACTTTCCGATTCTTCCAGCAGCAGACATATCCGCACTAAAGGATGCGATCTGACCCATTTCTCGCTGAACTCCGTCACCCACAGGTTTTCACTCGGCAGCGAGCAGCCGTCCCCCGGTCCACAATGACACAGCAGGGCTGGAGGGACACGGCGCCCGGGCTCTTCCCCCCAGNGGCGCGGCGCCGGCCGGCCGGCGGCGGAGCGGACCTACCTTTTTGTCCTCTTTCTCGCTGCCGTGCCTCCGCTCCGGGTGGCCGCTGTCGGCGGCGGGGGCCGGCTCCGCGGGCTGCCCATCGCGGTGGTGCGGGCGCTGGTGCGGGCAGCCGCCAGACCCCGCCGCCGGGGGGATGGGCTCCGGGCACGGAGAAACTCCCTTAACATCCATCTCCATCTTCCAGTTCACTGTATTGCGAGACAAAAGCAGGCAAACACTTTCCACCACCCCGCGTCTCTCTTGTGCTTTCCCTTCTCTCTCTTTTCTTTTTTTCCTTCTTTCTTTCCTTTTTTTTCCTTCCTTTCTTCCTTCCTTCCTTTTTCCCCCCTCAGGAGGCCGTGACACGCATGGCTCTGGCCGCCGCTGCTGCACCGATCCGGCGGCTGCAATTCTCCCCTAGATCCTCCAGACTTTTGTATCCAGCGTGTGTGTGTGTGTGTGTGTGTGTAAGAGTGAGTGTGTGTGTGTGTGTGTGCGTGCGCGCGCGTGTCCTTGGTACGATGGCCTTCAATCGCCCCGAAACAGCAAACGCTAACTAAGCAGATCTCTCGCCACGAAGATCAACTCCCGGCCCCAGTCTAATTGTGGTGGTTATTTACTTTACGCTATCTGTGTCCCAGGCCCGGACAAGCCCTTCTGGCTGCAGCCCTTTGAACAAAGTTAACTGGAGGGAGCCGAGCCCGGGGAGGGGGTGGGGGCGAGGGGAAACCACCGGGGTTTAACACGGGGGAACTGACAATAACCCGGTAATGTCAAGTAAAAGTTAAACCTCCCCCTTTCTCCCCTCCCCCTCCCCTCTCCACATCCCAGGCAAGCGCAATACAGCAAAGCAAAACAAGCGATTTCAGACCTGTGCAAGGTGCTGTTGGCGAGAAGAGGCGAGCATTTACCCGATTGTTGCTTTTATTTTATTTTCCCCTCGCCTTCCCCCCCCCAGCACCACCCGCTATTACAAATGTGGGCTCCTTGATGTTAATCTCCTCTCCGTGGTCGGAGTGTATGTGTGTGACTGGAGCTCCCTCTCTCTCAGGCTGCCAGCGCCACGCAGCACTGCACAAGGAGAACTGGAGTAAGGAGAAAAACAAGAGCAAAATCCAGGCTGGAAATCTAAATCAGTACCAGCCACCGGCTCTCCGATTTTATCAACACAAATACAAGAAGAGAAAGGGGGAAAAAAACGTGTGTAAGCTGCTAAATCAGTCGTGACTGCAGTGCACACGCGATTATTTCATTCCTTGTGTTAGCTTCCTTCTCAGACTGAAGTTAGACATGGTAAGGAAAAATGCAACCTCATTAAGAGTGTTTTATACCAAAACAAGAATTTCCTTAGTGGTGCCGGAGCCGAGCCAACTCTTCAGCTATTCCCCTTTTCATTTTGACGAGATGAATGGTGAGCGTAGACCCAGTCGTTCTTAAACCAGGACACCATCAGGTGACCAGTCTGCACTTCTAAATATAACACCACATTGTCCTGAGGAGCAGCTGCTTTCAAAGTTAACTGGGAACATCTACTGAGAGCCTGCAGCGTCAAGATGCACAGCTAATCTATACCTGATCTGTGTGATGTGTGTACTGACCTCTCCAGTAGCAACTACCTGCTCCACAGAGATACTGGGCCACATGCTCAGGAGCCGGTCTATTTTACACCAGGAGAGAACCTGTCCCAGGGTGCTTCGGGAAGCGGGTGACTATAAGGTATTACAAGGTGCCCTTTTATTTCTCGCCTTGGGTTCTGTTATTCCCCAACAGGATTGTTACTGTGGGAACCTGAACAGATGTTATTGCAACAATACATTTGGACAAAGGGCAAGGGCTAATCTCACAATAGAGGAAAAAAAATCTTTGCCACACACCAAAGCTGTATTTTTAAAATACACATCTCTGAAGATCTTTTAATATTATTCTCAAAGCACGTCAAGTATTTGCGGGCCCTGCCATCTTCTCAGATCATTGCAATAAGGAGCATTTCTATTGAAACTATCAGCATCAATGTTTAAAACTGAGGTAAATAAGAAGACAATCAAGCCCTGAATATTAAAGTTTATCATCAAATAATGTAGATGACTTACAATCATTTATTTATAGTCATTTAAATATAGTCTGCATTTTGGGGTGGAATGATTTAAACATTCTGGATACTCATATAGTTTTAGCCTCCTTAGCAAAAAGCAGCATAACTGCAGACAGGCACTTTTGAGGACATCTGTTTACACAGCCATGATGGCCGCAGAACATGTGCAAAGGTGGACTTTGCTGCAGAATTGCCCAGAGCAAAGCAAAACCCACGGAGATGACAAGCCACCTCCTGTCAGGCTGCCTGTGCAGTCACCACCTCCCTCCACAGGCAACAGAGCGCACAAGGAACAAAATTCTGTGCTCAAGAGCTTTTCCAGTCTGGGTCAAAGTACTTCCAGTATCACAGGTTGGAAAATGGCAAGATAAAAGTGAAAATAAAAATAGCGTTCATTGAGGGGCTACAGCACACACTTAAAAAATTACTGATAAATGACATAGAAACCTTCCCATGATGGGTAATATTAAACAATGCTGTTAGAAAATAACAATTCCCAATGTACCATCTCCAGATCTGTAAAGTAAAATTCAAAGCAAAACCAAGCCATCTAAAATAGAGAAAAGTTAACCCAAATACAAACATTTCGCCATGTGCTCTGAAGCTTACTGGAGTTGGCCATTGGCAGAGAATCAAGGAAAACTAATTCCAGAGGTGGGGGCCCTTGACTCAGAAAGCTCTCCTCCTAATCCCAGACAGTTTAACCTCCCAAACCAGTAGAAACTTCTTAGAAGATGGCTTGAGTAAACATGATCATACGTAGGAAGAGAAGGGCAGGCCCAAGATTGTATGAAAGTCAGTACAAAGATTTGTACTTGGCTGCTGAATTTCAAATTTCTCTTTCTTTTCTCTTCCCCATCTTTCCTTTTTGTGCTGCAAAAGATTTACAATACTATTGCCAAAATAAAATTATTACAAATAATTCATCACAACAGCGTGCTCCCAATTGTTGTCTGCACAAATCAGGTTTCTGCCCAGCTGCTGTTATTCAATGGATTTCAAGAGAATCCTACATAGAACATACTTTGTCAGGGTAAGGTAAAGGTCTGAACACTCATCGCAAATTTCTGTGAAGAAATAATGGTCTTCAGGCCAAACATACTTTGAGATACAAACAGTAACTACAAATCCAGGATGACTAACAAATTGGAGAAGAAAATGAAATCTGAACCAGCAAGTTGAGGAGATAAGAAAAACTACCTCCTTCCAGTCTCCTAAGTGGTCCTTCTGACAAGTATCAGGTTCCTCAGGTCCAGGAAGAAGCACATGAGTTTTTACTCCGAGTTATTTTTGGTAAGCACTGCAAGAAGAGTGGGACTACAGACTGTAATAATGCAACAAGCCACAGAGCTGAACAGTTGATCAGTTATTGCCTTCAACTGACTTGGTACACACACCAAACTCAAAACATAGGTCCACAGAACTTTGGAGCTGAGGTGGAAGAATACTGAGCCAGAATCCTTATCATACGGCAACTCTCTTGAAAGACAATGCATTGAGAAGCAGAATCCAGGGAGTCTGACTGGAGGGGAAGTCAATCCACACCAGGAAGGCCATGTTAATAAGAAAACAACATTGTGTTGAATGCTTTCCAGATGTGCTGACAGATCAAAAAATTAGCATGGATCCTTCACTCATGTTCACTGTGGTAAACCAGCATATAACTTAGCTTCTATATAGAATAATAAAGTACATTACTGAATACGGACTATCTATTACCGTACACAACATGCATTAAGAATTTCTGAGTCCACATCTATTGTTCATTTTTCAAGAGAGACAGCATTAAAATATTGCTGGTGAAATCGATACTACAACTCATTAACACACGCTCCCTGCTCTTGCATATTTTGCACTTGTGGGTTGTGCTGTAAAACAGGTGTAGGTGACTAAACAGATTCCAGAGGCACTGATGTTCTGAAATGCAAAAGGAACACCTTTCAAGACCAACTGCATTCTTAATGTCTCAAATAATTAAAATTAGGGTGTGATGAGACTATGAATTTAATCACAGGCCAAGTATCGGAACAATTTTATGGAAAGGGTCAAAGATTGCTTCTTGTAGAAAACTGTCATTTTTGCATTCTTATTCTTGGTTATGATCAGACAATAGTACAACATACTGTGCAAGCCACATGGCAGGGGAATCCTCTGTAGTCCTAATTAATAAGACTAGAAATAGTGGGAAGACATACACAAATTGCATGATTTGTCTAAGATCATAGAGTAGTTCAGTGGCAGATAGAACATTTATGCCCCTTCCATGGTGTCTTCTTTCAGTCATGTGTTTCATTTAGCAATTTTTTAGTTTTTCTTATGAATAGTTTTAAGATAACTGCTCAGAAACTAGCTAAATCATTTATTGATGTTTACTTACATAACAATTCTTGTTCAAAGATATTTTCAGGTCTTTCTCAAACACATTTATATTTATGTTAATGTGGATAAACTGAAAATGTTACATCTCAAATGTGCAAAAATAGCTATTACAAGTTAGCAGGATATACACAACCTTCATAAAAACACAGCTATCATTGTATGAGAGACGCAGCGTTCGGCTTTCTGCTGCCTCACAAATCTGTTGGTTCAGGATTCACTTACCCACTGCATTCAACATTTGAATAATTTTGACCTTTTACCAAAGGTTTCCTGTTGTCAGTGCAAGCTCCTTGGGGCCTCACTCAACACTGTATCTGTCAACTTCCATTCTAGGCTATTTCATTTCTTGCTCAAGAGTTGCAAACAGAGTTGCTTTCTCATGAAGACTCTGACCTTATTGATAATTCCCTCTGTACTATACATTTCAAAGTGGCTGACACAGATGTTCATTGAGTCACTTTCCCACCCATCCATGTCTGCTTCTGTCCTCTGAGGTGCTTTACTGCAAGTATGCAAACATTCAGTAACCTGGGGGCTCCTGTAACTTTCAAGATCTATCTATGCAGGTATTTTCTGTCTCAGAAAGTCTATAATTGTATATGCTTAATAAATGCTATCCTAAAGGAATTATGTCGCACAGGGATATATAGACATGCTGGGGATATTCTTAGAGAGTAAAAGCTGAAAATACTATTTGAATTCCACCATTCTCTACACAGTCCAACATGAAAATGGATATATTACAAGCTGCATTTTCAAAAGCATCTTGTCTTCTAGCTTTCCACCCACAATTTTGATAATATCAGTTCTCCATTCTAACATTTTTGCTCACAAGTACTGAAATCACAAAGAATGGCTACACAATTCTAGCCTTAAGTCACATATTTTGAGCCTTTTAAAGACTTATCTCCATTCCTTTTCTGGAACAAAAAATCCTGTAACCATTGGGAGGTCTTCTAAGCTCCTACAGCTCCTTTTCTAGAAAGCCATCAAAAAAGAATTGATAGACTTCCTAACTTTTCAAAATGAACATGGCTCCTCACAGTTTATATTCTATATAACTGATAAACAAAACTATTCTGGCCATAGCCAGAGCTTCATTCTTCCTTGCCCAAGATATTGCAAAGAGAGCAATGGCCATGCTTTGCAAAGCAGTGTCACGATTTGAGCACGTATCTATTCCGCAGGGTATATGGAAGGCTTTATTCCCCTCCAGATTGCTGTGTGAGGTGGAGATGAAGCAGCTATTTCTGCTGACTTTTCTGAGAGATGGCCTGGGCTCATAGTTAGTCAAGACATCACTGGCTGAGACAGAAGGTCTAACCTAGCGGACTCAAAGAAAGGAAACACAGCTCTGAGGCAAAGGGGCTGGCAGCACAGCCACACAGACATTTGTTTCACACAATCTAAAAACATCTGTATTTCACTGGGTGATGCTGCAGTCTTCCCAGTTCCTGTGGTAAGCCTGGATCTGTGCCAAACTGATAGATTTGACTTTTTTTCTTTTTTTTTTTTTTTAAAGAAAAACATCCACCGAGTTCACTTAACTTAGAAAATGGGGGAAAAAGTAATTTGTCATAATAATCATCTGTTAGAAACAAATAAAACAAAAGGGAGATGCATTTAAAAAAGGAAAAAAGAATTGGTCTATATTATTTCTTAATGGATGTCAAATCTTCATTGCCAGAGATTAAACTTTCAGGAGCAAAGGCATGAGAATGCTCTACAAGGGATACAAGTGGAAGCCAAGAGTCGGTGTGCAAGGACTGGTCCACTGAAGTTCAGAGGGTCACTAACAGGGCGAGACAGAGATAACAAGAATATGCATGGGTTTAGCCCTTGGGCATTTCTGCTTCACCAGCTGACCTGAAGTCCACACATAGCACACAGCTCTGCTGTGTCAAGTGCAGAGATTTGTGTAGGAACCAGTGCAGGTCTTAGGAGCACTGAGTCCTGTATGATTTTCCATGCTATGGAGAGTTCCTAGGTGCCTTTATTTCTGATATGCCCAGTGAGATCTTAGAGAAATATCCTCAGAGCTGGAACGTGCCATGGGGTAATGAGAAAGCCCAGAACAGTTAGGTGTTAGCTCCACTGATCCTTTTTTTTCCTTGCCTTTTTTTTTCCTCCCTCTCCCAATCTCTTCTCACTGCTTCTGTCCCTTGTGTCCTTTGTAGTAGAGAGAAGCATAAGGACTCAATGTGCTAACAGCATCTTATTTTTTTGCAGCAGACTGCATATATACATATGCAAATAAAGTTTTGAGCTGGGGTGATGGGTTTTGTTTAAAACTGTCAAAACTGAAGTCTGGAGAATTTTCTTGATGATGAAAATAGATGAGTAATCCATTTGGTAGTATCTGTGTAAACAATATGCACAAAACCACTTTCTTAAAATGTTTCTGCTTTTAATTTTTAAATTAATTCATACTGCTCAATTTGGCTACTACTTCCAACTTCTGCTAACTCTCTGGCCCTGCTGAGGTATGCCCCATTCTCTCCTTGTTCCTTCTGCAGATTGGAAATACACTAAAATTCACCAAATTTCTTAGAGTAAAAACAAAAAGTTTGTTAAGCATAAATTAAAGAAACAGAGTATGTTTAAGCATAAATAAGATCAAACACAATTCATTTCATCATCTTAAAACTATAAATTGATAACAAACAGGTACATTATCAATTACTCTTCTACTCAACCGCTGGGACTTGAGTTCAGGCTTTTACAGTTTTGTGCACTGTATTTGGGTCTTAATCTACAACTGGCTGAATCCAGTGAGTCAGAGAGTATGTATTTAAACAGTATAGTCACCACCACTTTAATTAATCTTTAGGAAAGAACCTGACTTTGCTGTCTTTGCCTAGGATAAAACTGTTTTGAGGTCAATACTGCAACTACAAGGTGGAATGAAGGATGGGGCTTTGAAGGAGAAACACAAAATCCTGAACTTTCCAAAATAATTTTAAATTCCATAAATAATTTCAATATTTGTGTACTTTGGAGCTAGCAATATTTCCTTAATTGTAAAGGTCACATTTTCACTATTTCTGCTTTTGCAGGATGTCATAGGGGAAAAAAATTATAATAAAATTTTTGAAGAAACATTTGCTGAGTGGGATATCATACATTTTCCAAAAGCAACATAAGAAATTTATCTTTGCTAATTTTTCTACCCACAATTGTGGAGTTAAAAACAGACATTTGAACAACTGAGTGTGAAGCAAGTTAATGAGAATATATGAAAAGACTATAAAGATGCAAAAACCTAGGAAATTGATGAAAGTAAAAACCCTTGCAAACAGCTTTCTGACTGAATGGCAAACTCAAGAGAGATGAAAGATGAATGCATCAAAAAGAATATCCTTTTGTTCTTTGAAAGAATAGGTTATTGTCTACTTGTATTTCTTGGACACCATCACTGGTACTGCACTCACAAAAAACAATGGAAGACACATCCCTGCCCCAAGGAGTGTACAATCAAAAAGCCAATGGAAAGATGTCCAGTAATTTCAAAATGAGTAGGATTAGACCCAAAATTAGGCAAACATACTTGAATAACAATGCCTGCCAGCATATTAGCAATAGTTCATCAAAAGACAACAGTCAGCCTAACCATTCAAAGATAGATGTTTTGATGACAGATTAAAAATAAATAGACATGGTAATGGATATAAAGAAAATAAACTGAAGTTGCAAGGAAATGTTTTGATTAAAAAGCTGATGTTCCAAGGTCAAATCTGCTGTCAACAGGGTATGACACTTAAGGTCTCAAAAAGCTCTCAGGGCTAAACTTCCAACTTTCTGCATGCAAATCACTGGTGTGTGTGGTTGTTTATCACTGTCACTTGTACAAGCAAGTGATAGAATTTACATCTGTAAAAGCCCATTTGTGCTTAGTTTGTATTCAGTTAGCACATACAGCTGAGGTTTGTATGCATATCTGTATATTTTATCATTTGCTTGCAGAAAAAGCAGTGCTCAAAATTGTACCTGAAAAATAGATGTCATATTTAGAAAATCTGGTTCTGAATAATACTCAGCAAAAGCAAAAAAACCCAATACAATGCTGCAGATACAATCTAATCTATTTCCAGCAATGGCACCAAAATAAGATAACACAATTTAAGATCAAACAAACAAGATGCCAGACATCATGTAGATATAGAGTGTGTTTGTCTGTTTCCTTTCTTGTGCCCTTTAATTGACAGTGAAGTTGTTCATAATTTTGACAGTCAACGGGGGTCAGTTAACTTCAGAGAAGTGACTACTCCGTTGCTACAAGCAGGCACAATTCATAATTCTCAGTATTCTTGTTTGATCCTGCCGTGAAGACTTATGGCATGTCTGCACTCAACAGTGGTGCCAGCCATGTAACCAGAACTAAAATTCCTGGAGCAGGACAGGCATGAGGCTGAGTTAGTCAGCTAACACCTCCCTGTGCCATCTTCAACACTGAGCCAGGTCCTTCAATGAATTCTGCATCAGCACAGTCCCAGCTATCCCAGCCCAATGGATCCCAATGAACTACGATCCCTTGGGCTCTCACTATTTTGCCTTTAAAACATATTATTTCATTATTTATTTGTGTTTGACAGGATATTTTAGGAAGAGCTAGAGAAAATTTATTTAGAGCAAATGCTTAGATACTGAAACTCAAGACTCAAATGCAAGGGAAAAGAACTGGACTGCTAAGCTGTTCACTGTCCAGTTTAACTCTTGCACTTGCCTCTTAAGTCACAATGTTATCCTTTATTCAATAAATCACGTTCACTCATAGTCTGTGAGCTTATCTGTTCAGCTATTTGTCTCATTTCATATAAGCATCAGGAGAACTCTCAGCTGCAGAAAATAGTTGGAAGTCAGAGTCCAACAGCAATCTGAAAGACTATTTTTTACATCTTCATCGGCCACTTAATCTATTCTCAACCTCCAAAAGGTACTCGCCTTTGATCTATCTATACCTACCTCGACTGAAATTTGGTTTCCAAAGTTTAAACTCTGGCCCTCTGGGAACACTGTGCCAGCATGTGAAACCTGAGTCCTCACATCATTCTCTGTACACGTAAAAGTAGTCAGGATTCAAGCCCTGAGCAGTAACAGCTCTTAAATTACCTTGTGTTCTCATGAAAGTCAGTTCACTGCTGAACATAAGATAAACTGTATTCCACCAAAGTAGATTTTAGTATACTTAAAAATGGAATTCAAGTTTGAGAGCTAGAGGGTATGTCCGTGAAGACAGAGCCTATGTGAAGTAGATCTAGTGAATGTTTTCTGGTTTAATGCAAGAGCTTTGTCTGGAAGATAATCAAAGAGCTAAACAGCTATTATTAGAAATAATAGAGCTGTATATTAACCTGAGCAGGTTTGGTACTGGGAAAAGCCCTATCTTCTTAGAACTAAGTAACAGCAAGATGCCTGCTGTTTCTTGTGGCATTATCACACCGATGTCTCACAATAACAAAACAATTCTGCAGAAAAAAAGTATTTTGTGTGCCTTCCATGAAATCAATTTGCATTTCTATTACTGTCTAATGAGAAACATTACAGTTTACATATTTGGCTATATTTATACAGATTTTATAAGCATGTCAAGTTATCTACTTTGCTAAACCTACAATAACTGTTCTGGAATAATTATTTGTGTGTTTACTATATTAAGCACTTCTGTCTTTTCTAAAGCAAATTGGAAGAAAATTAGGAATTGACATCCTAGCTAAGACCAACAAGCCTCCTGCTCCAATACCCTGACGGTGCCCAGTGCCAAATGCTCTTCAAAGGAAAATAAGTAGGCAAAAGTATTGAATAAGTATGCAATAACTACTCTGTACTAGACATCTCCTCTTAATTTGCACCACGCTGTCATTAATTTATGCTAAAAATAACAAATTTTATCTACAGTGTCAAAAACATTTCTTACTGTAAATCCTGGAACTGTTGATGTTCTCTTTACCCATATAAAGGTCTAATACTCTAAGAATCTTACAAGGCTTTTTAAAAGTCCAAAATAAGGTACAGCAAAGCAAATGCAAATAAGTAGACATTACTTTTTCAAACAACATGGCTAATGACTCAGTGTTATTTAGATATGCATTTTGATTTCTACAGCTGCATCTTCTAGTGCAGTGCTATCAGTCAGACTAAAGTTCTAAACAATCTGGTGATTCTACAGTGCTGTGACATCTAATAGCTGATTTATTTTTTTACCTGTCATAACAACATAACAATCTATTTAATTAGAACATTCAAGCTCTTAGTTAAGATTTGCCTCCTACTAAAGAAACCTGTGTTCTGGGACATGATTCAGAGGCATGGGAGGGTTAAATAGGTACAAGCAGATAATATCGCCTTTTGGCCATTCTTCCTCAACAAGCGAACGTCAGGAATGCCAAGTCAAGAACTTTCTTATTCTCTGTTTAGGAAATACTTGATATGTTTCAAGTATATCTGCAGTGTACACAAAAACAAAGAGAACAAGAAAATATTAAAGCTAATCTCTATGTTTCATTTAAAAAATCCACTCAGATGACCCTGCCTATTTGTGCATTTAAACATATGGGTATATTTCAGTATACAAAGCACAAACATATATAAAGTATGTGTTGGGTTTGCATGGCAAGGTTTTGGTAGCAGGGGGGGCTACAGGGGTGGCTTCTGTGAGAAGCTGCTAG
>VXBL01009982.1:278757-329482 GCA_013400195.1 Aramus guarauna
ATCTCTCCCTGTCCTTATCTCGACCCACAAAGCTTCTTGTTACACTTTTTCTCCCCTGTCTAGTGAATGAGGGGAGTGATAGAGCGGCTCTGGTGGGCACCTGGCCCCCAGCCAGGGTCAATCCACCACAAGCATATATTTCTGTATTATACAGACACACCTACACCCCTACATGTGAAAAGGAATAGAGGGTAGATGGCAAACAAAGACTTCCCTACTTCTTAGCTCAGTCCCATTTGCCACATTTCAGGATGAACTAGAAAAGCATTTACAAGCAAGAAACACTATAGCATCAAGAAAAAGTAATATTCTTAAGAAAAAAAGGAATGTTTATCAATGGAAATCGGAAAATTCCCTTGAAACACAAAGGAGAATTGAAAGCAGTCTCCAGAGGAAAAAAAAAAACAGAATAAAATCTTGATTGCTGAAACAATTCTAAGATGTTGGAAAAAAGACATTAATCTGGACAGAAACTTGCTAATTGGTGTAGCTCATAATGGACAAGTATTAAAAGAACAGCAGCCTGATTCAGGGAGCCAAGACTAAGTTAAATGAAATGGATGCAGCAGACTGGCTGAAGAACAAGTTTATGATTCATGAGTAGCAACAGAAGAGAGATAAATTGAAAGGCTGTAGGACCATATTGGCCATACATGCCCTCAAGTGGAAATTCAGAAAACCTGGAAAGTTAAAATCACAGGTATTGATTTCACTAAAAAGATTAAAAGATACTGTTATATTGGAAGATCTCATTTGGCCAGTTGTGAGTAACAAGTTTAGTATGTAGTACTTGTCATAGTACAAAGAGTTCTTAATTTCTTGAGCTGAAATTTCACAGCTCAGGTCTTCAAGTGAATCCATGAAAGGGGTCTGTTTTAGTGCTGGTGTGTATTTTAAGAGTTGTGGGGAAAAATTCTCTGGAGTAATTTCTTTTTCAAAATGAAAACTTTAATTTTGGGCAAAGCAATCAAGTTATCTGTACTAGTTAAAATACAACTCCTTTCTATCTCTCTAAAGATAGAAACTATCTTGACTATATAGCTTTTGTCTTCAAGATGCAACTGAAAGGAATGTGATGTAGGAACAAAGTAAAAAAAGATAGCCTTTACAAATGATGGTGGTGGTTCGATGAGTGAAATCCTTGTTCTTCTTCAGAAGGAATTTTTTATCAATATTTTTTTCTATACTGAAAAATAGAGATTTCAAAACAAAAGAGTTCAAAGAGGAGAGAAGTTTTTTAAATTTTCTCTTGAAATCCATCATTTGAATACACCAGTTTCCTCTTAATGTTCACGTGCTCACTGGTAATCAAATTTTGGTTGTACTTCTTCTCATTGTTTAACATCTCTAATACCAGGATTCACTCAATATCATTTATTAACTTGAAAACTTTTCAGTTGTCTGATAGCTCTAAGTTTTAGGAAAAAATATTCATCCTTACTGCAAAAGATAAATAATCTGTTCAGTTAAGTGCAATTAAAGGCTAAAGGAAATGCAGCTACATTACAACCCTTAAACTGGCTTACAATTAAACCATCTTAAAAAAATCCTCACAGTGATACTTCAAGATTTTCACACAGTCTGAGAAAAGTTGTACCTAATCCGATATCCAAAGGGATTAAAGTGGATTCACTTTTTACAGACGTAAGATAATCAAAGGGAAACCCGTTAGAAGCTTTATTGAAAGGCTTCAGAAAGAGGTAAATATGATCTAGTTTCACAGACTTCCAGCTACCAGAGGATGATATAGCCTATTTGTAAACAAATAGTTATTCATTAGCTATGATGTCTGAGAAATGAAGATTGCTAGGGATTTATGAGTAAATAATCTCATTTTTCTTAGTGGTGGCAATGAGTCAATTTTCCCAGCTAGAGTGGAGTTTCAGTATGTTCCACCAGTCGTGCAATAGACTTCGGCACTTGGATGTTTGTTTTTTCTTAATTCTAAGCAACAGTGGTCATAAGACATGGGATCTGTGGGGAGCATTTACCATGACAAAGCATTGCATATTTAGCAGAACTGTAGTCAAAATACTCTTTTCTACTTCATTACAAAACTTCTTTTGTAATTTTATGTAGAAGTAAGTATCAGTGCTATTTAGAATGATAGCAAGAAAGAAATGGTAAATTGTAAATAGTAAAGAAAAGTATTAAGGTTGCATAATAGCCCAGTTAGCACTACTGTATAAAGGCAAAGGAAACTTCTCAATGCTTAACAACACATCCAAAGTTTGAAAATACAGAGCACCATGGGGTGTGTGGGAATGGGTCGGTTCCCATCTCCAGAGCTCTAGTAAATTGGGCAGCATAGCTGAATGACCAGAGATAATTTTACTGAGTTCCTGTTCTTAGTCCTTGCAAATTTCTCATCACTGAACATTTTCCAGGCAGCTGCATTTTCAGCTTACACATATGTCCCTGTCTTTTAAGCTCTACGAGCTTGAATAGGTCTCAAATATTCTCTTTCCTTGGATATTCTGATTTAGAGTTTCCCTCCTCAGAGACATGTGATGACAGAAACACAAAGCATGTAGACTCTAAGGGTATTCTAGGAATGACCCATTCATATTGGGTTTCAGTGAAAAACTTGCCGTTATGAATTTTCAGTGACGTAAATATGTGTTAGGCATAAAAGCCTAAAGAACACTAAGACTAAGTTTGGAAAGTCAGTTTTACTTCCCAACTTTTAAAAAGAAAAAATTATAAACAGAAGTTACATCACATGCACGTACTCTCAACTGGTTTGAGTTTTTAGGTGCAGCACTGACCTCTGCCATGCCTCTAGAAAAGTATTTGAGTAGTGAAAAGCTGTCACTCTTCTGTGAATCAGCCACAAGAGGCAGGCAAGATACACATTTCTTCTGGCCTAAAGAATTAGTATCTGGCAGGAGCAAAAGACTAGTTCTAGGAGGCGGGCAAAGGTATATACATATCTATCATTTTCCAAACATGTATCTCTCCACTGGTGGGATATACCAGTACAACCATATTACAGTCATAGATTCCCTGCTGGCCTTCCCAGTCAAATAATTCCTTTCTGAGATCCAGACTGTTCCCACTCCTCTATTATTTTTACATTTTAACTCCACTTTTCTCTGTCTTACTGTCTTTTGGCTAATAATTTCAGTTACTCTCTCTTCTCCTGTGCTCCATAGTTGCCCTCACCCTTGTAACACTCAGATCCAGCTCCTAATGCTCCACTTAGGCAGCTTTCCTTTTATTGCTGTGGCATCAGTGGGGGTTCTTTGACACTAAAAGAGAGATAATCTCGGGCTACAAGCTCTGTTCTCCAAACCACAATACTTGTCAAAGAGAGGAGGAATTGTACAAAGTCCCACTGAGTCCTTTCAGTCCAGGCAAGGAGCAGTGCATGAAGCTTTGGAGAAGACAGCTGCCAAACCCTAATGGCTAACAACATAGAAGCCTTTTCCCCTTTCCCTTTTTTTGCCTTTTTTTTTTTGTTTTGGTTTTTTTTGTTTTGTTTTGGGGTTTTTTTTTAGTTTTTTTTAAGTTTTTTTTTTCCCCAGCTTATTTAAGCGATTATCCAAATGCAGGCAGATTTTCACAGGATAGCTCATGCCAAATTTTAGGCCACTGCTCCAGAACACGAAGATAATACAGTTTCCTTGGTAATTGTAAACATTTTTCAAAAGGGCAAATATATTTTCCTATAAATCCTATTGTGAGGCATAGATGCGCTCTGCTTGCTTAAGCCTTCTAAAACAAGTAAAGAACTACATGCATTTCAGCCTGAGGCAGACACCTGCCACGGAAAACTTCAACCTGAGTATTTAAAATTTAGCAAAATTGTATTATGTCTGAAGACACTGAATAATGGGAAAAGACAACGTCTTAAATATAGGGATTTCTTACTCTGCCAATTTTATGTGTTTATTTTAGGTTTTGACTGTACCAGTATTTCCTCTGAAACCCAGCATTGTGGGGATCGAGTTATTTCCTCTCAAGGGGATGAGAATCATTTTGCAGACAATCTTAAAAACAGAATTTAACTACAGTTGGCTTCTTTGTTCTTCAAGGGCATGGGAGATACTTCAAAAAGACTAAACTGTGAACTGAACAAAGCTTGTTTTAATAATTTTTGTGTACACATTTGCAAGGAATCTGAAAAAATACCCCTGTGATTTCTCCAGTTGCAGTGATACTGGTTGTGTTTCCCAGGATGAGATTAGGCAGGTTGCCTTGGGTTTGGTCCACAGGGGACAGGTCAACTACCTTTATTGCGTGCCATCAGCAATGTGCCACTGAGGCATTTCCAAAAGATTAAATACTTCTCAGGATTAAGAGGCCTAGTTAAAATGGAAAATTTCCTTTTGTTGTTTTTGCTGTATGTAATACCTATTAGGGGGCTATAAGGAGGATTATGGAATCCTAAATCATCAACGGTATCGTTTGCTGAGGTCTTTTTGTTCTTTTTGCTTATAGGTATGAAAGTATGTGCATTTACAAATTGTATATGCATGTAAATATCTATTAAAATAAATGCAGAATAATACGTTGTTTAGCCTCCCTTGGCAACTGCTGCATTTCTCAAGTCACTGGGCTAGTTAAACTTTGCTTTGTGGTTGGGGGTGGCATTTGCTGTAATTGTTAAAGAAAAGAGGTTTTCAAAGATTCAAAGGATTGCTTATCAGCAAGTACTTTATACCACTACATAATACTTCCTTGTTCTTTAAAAAAATGAGGTTCCTTAAAAATTCCTTTTACAATCAAGAAAAATGAAATTTTAAAATATGTTAGTAATAGTAAACTCTATTTCTTGTTAATGATTTCTCAGTCTCATATAGTCATTCTTTCAGTTTATATTATCTGACTGAATAATACAAGTTTCACTTATTTTGGAATTTAATCTCTTCGATTTAAATGGTGTTGAGTACATGACACAGTATCTCAGTCAATCAATTATTTAAGCGATTATCAAAGCTCTGCATGACACTTCCATATTTTTAGTCTTAAACTTTATTTGGTGGAAACAGTTGTAACCTTCTGTCCTTGTCTTTTCTCACCAGACAAATAAAGGCTAGCACAACGTACGTGATTTTACAACATGACAGGTCAGTCCCAGAGACTGCAGGACCATGGATGGAGGATCTTATTTTTGGCAGAAGTCTCACATAGCCCCCCCTTTATCTTTCCAACTATTTTACTCCCGAATCTGACCCTGGCTTTAAAATGGGAGTCATGCAGTGAAGCACAGAAGCTCAGATGGCATAGATCTATTTTGAAACTTTCATTCCTAATACATCTCCTCTACAACTTTTTTACTTAAGAAAATCAGTCTCAGATCAGGGCCCCATCATGCTAGGAGCTGTACCAAAAAAAGAGAACAAAGATGACTCTTACTCCAAAGAACAAATACAAAAAAGAAGACTGGGGGACATGTAATAATGCTAGCAGATTTTAATAAGCAGTTAGGCATTAATATAAGCACTAGTAGGCATTAATGCTTTACAGGAGGATAAATTTTGACATTACAGACCATGCTGTATAAATCAAGGCTTAATCTAGGTATGACAAAAAGAAATGTCTAAGGAAGCACCAATGGAAATAGTCAGAGACCAGTAGCACTGTACTTTCCACATCTGCCAGAATTTATCTCAGAGTAAGTGAATTAGTCTAAGGTTTGAATTAGTCTAGCTGGAGAAAGGCTAACAAATATAGGTACATACACTTGCCGCATTTGTACTAATGCTGCTTCAGGGTAGTGCTTAGAAGATAGAACGGGGCCCTGCCCTGACAGAACATTCCACTGACACTGATTTCATGTTCATGCTCAGCTTCCCAGCTGCAGATACATTAAGAGCCTCGCTTCTTTACAGCTTAGTATTTAGAACTTGGATAAGGTTTTTCCTAACAGCTGGCCAGTGGTTAACATTTTTTTACTCTTTTAGAACTTTTTTTTGGTGATAGAGTTGCTGTCGGTCTGCCAAGTTTATCAGTAGTGCATTGCATATGTATTTTTTTTTACAAAATATTTATATTGCACTGTTTCTTAAATTATTTGTTCTGTCTCATGTCTCCTGTTTTCAAAAATTGTTTTAAGACACAGTCCTTTAAAATATTTTGTTTCTTTGGAGCAGGAATATTGAACTCTTCCTGATGCCAAACTCAAGTGTGGAAATCAACGTGACATATCACATATACTAAGTTTTGGATATTGAAATGTCAAGTGCAATCCTGAGGAAGGTATGAAGGACACACAGTGCCTAAGGAGACGGACTGAACCACCGTTTCCTAAGATACCTGCAGCTAGAAAGGATGAATGCAATCATGGCATAAAATAAAGCTTTTCAAACCTGGCAGCGCCCTTGGAAGGTGAGAGCTGTGAAAACTTTCTGTGCTTGGGTATATGCACACAACAAAATGATATGCAATTGTAGAATATTCTAGTGACAATAGCAATGGAGATTTCCATTACATTCAGCATGCTTTGGTATGCAAGGTACATATCCAAGGTCTCTTAAGAGCTAGCACGTACTAACATCCTAACATTGTCTTCTCATTTAGTATTGCTCATGTTAAACTTCAGGTACTCTTTCACATGCCAATTTCCATTGTATTTTACACTATAAATTTTGCTCACTTTCTTCATTTACGGTATTTACTCTTTACTAAAGAATGCTTAATAAGTTCTCTTCAGTTATCTGTTAAGCGTTATATAGGCTTCATATCTGGCTTTGTGGAGTGTAAGTTTAAAGGCCATTTTTTAAGGCCCATGGTTGTCTCAGAGCCACACTGTTTGGATATGAATGATATGTATATTGTGAACTTTAAGTGAGAGAGATTTGGAGCATGCTGCAGACTGAAAACTTAGGTCAAGTCCTAGCTTCTTTCTGAATTACACATTGGTCAAGCATCAGCTGCCTTGCAGTGACATAACATCGCCAATGACAAGTCAGCTATATGAATCTTCCTAGGAGGGTCCCAATGTTGTGAAATACAAAGGCAGATGGAGTTGTAGGTTGGTTGAGCTCCAGAAGCCTTTCTAAGCCTGTGGGGTATGTTACAGGTGTCCTATATTTGACCATGCAAAGCACTGAGATACATCAGGGGGCACAGCAGCTTTAGTGAGCTCCGTGGTCCAGCCCCTAAGGTGCAATGTAGACATAATCATATTCATGAACATATGTCTAGTTCTATTACTCTTTTCCACAAGCCAGTCCTTCCAGTATCAAAAACTTTTTTCATTTCAACTCTTCCTTGCACAGAAAAGAAAGCTCTGAGATGCTTATAGCTAATAGTATTAAGTACTGAGAGTATTATTATTATTATCACTACAGTGTTCCACCTCCTCTGTCATTCTCCACCATTGTACCACCAACTCACTCGTTCAGCGTTGACTTGAGCAGAGAACTGCAGTTTCTTTCTAACTCCTCCAGTGATGGAGAGAAACTGCACTGCTGTGCAGCACCTGAAAATATGAGTGCGAAAAATATGCTTTGCAGCTCTTAGGTTGGCAGCATGCCCCACCGTATGACCCAGTCTGCAGAGAATGACCTGAAATGATGAAAACAGGACACAGCCTCCCCCCTCTGTCATTAACAGCTGCACTGCATCTACCTCTGGCCTCAAAAATACAGTGAGGGATTATCATTTCTCTGCTTATAGCAATGTAGCTCACATTGTGCATTAACTTTGCATACAATAAAAATGCTGCATTGTGGTGATACATCCACTTTTGCAACCAGGTCACAAAATTAGTGAGGTAGACTTGAGAGAACAAGATGCACTATCCTAAAGATGATATAGTTTATTTACGTGCTCTGCAGATCAGAGAGCTGAAGAAGGGAGTATGCCTCCTAAATCAAATTGCTTTCTTCCATGTTCCACTTCACATTCACATACAATCTACAGTTCAATTATTGTCCCTGCAGCTTCTTTAGTGTTACTATTTTCCATATTTCTAATACTGAACTTTTTTCATATTATTTTTCTCTATATAATTAGCTTTGAATTTTCTAAGCAAAGCTTTCCTTGTTTTATGTATTTCCTTCCTGTATTTGTAATCTTCTTTTGCTCCTATGTATGATCTCTGTTTTCACTATTACTTGCAATGCCTCATCTGTGAAACTTGCTATCTTCTTTTTAATACCCCCCCTTTCAGATTATTAATAATGGTGTTAAATAAGACATGTTTAAGAGATTGTACAGCTTCTTTTCTTGCATTCTCAATTACTATTTGCAACATGCAACCTGAAGATATCTGTTTCCCTAAAGATCGATCTGAATAAATGGTGGCACAGATTGCCTGGAGAACATACTGTGTTCTGAGGAACTGGCACCTCTTTGATCTTCCATCAACAAAAAAAACACTCCTACCTTCTTAAAAACTTCACAAACTCAAGTTTTACTAAATTTAAGTAGAAGACTCATAGATTGCAGACGTAGCTAGAGACTTTATAAATCCACTGCACTCAAGAAAGTGTGCCCTTTCCAGACACAATCAATCAATTAACTGCAACCTAGACCACTTCCACGCATGCTAAAGCACTGCTATGCATGCTACTTTTGTCCAACACTGAGAGCCAGCTGAAACAAGAAGATGCACTGTATTAGCTTCTTGCAATGTAGCCAGAAAGGTTACTACACTAGTACTGCTCGTAATGCTTTGGCTGTCAATCACCTGCTACTAGTACTTGAATAGTGAAAAACTCAGAAATTACTTCTCTCTGATATCCATTACTAACTATCTTTGGTCAAAATCATAGAATCATAGAATGGTTTGGTTGGAAGGGACCTTAAAGATCACCTAGTTCCAACCCCCCTGCCATGGGCAGGGACACCCTCCACTAGACCAGGTTGCCCAAAGCCCCATCCAACCTGGCCTTGAACACTTCCAGGGATGGGGCATCCGCAATTCCTCTGGGCAACCTGTTCCAGTGCCTCACCACCCTCCCACAGTGAAGAATTTTTTTCTTATATGTAACCTAAATCTACCTTCTTGCAGTTTAAAGCCATTACCCTTTGTCCTATCACTACATGCCCTTGTAAAAAGTCCCTCCCCAGCTTTCCTGCACCCCCCTTTAGGTACTAGAAGGCTGATATAAGATGTCCCTAGAGCCTTCTCTTCTCCAGGCCAAACAACTCTCTCAGCCTGTCTTCAATGGAGAGGTGCTCCAGCCCTCTGATCATCTTTGTGGCCCTTCTCCGGACCCACTCCAACAGCTCCATGTCCTTCTCACATTGGAGGCCCCAGAGCTGGATGTAGTACTCCAGGTGGAGTCTCACAAGAGCAGAGTAGAGGGGAAAAATCACCTCCTTTGACTACTAACCAGTTGAAAAAAGACTGAAGATTGATTTTTTTTAATACATGTGAAATATTATATTAATATGCATTTTTAATAAAGTACCTCATGCATGCTTATATTTTATTTTGTAAACTTTCAAACATTCTATAAAGTTTGGTTACATTTTTCAGTATTTCTAATCACAATGCAGACAAAACTCTGCTAGCTCAAATAATTTTTAAATTTTTTTTAATGATCACAAATTTGACTTTTTGTTAAGCTTAAGTAAAGTGAAATGGATCCCAGTATAACTGCCTGAGCTATACACTGATTTTCACAAAAGACATATCATACTTTATTACGGCACATTTAGAGTATCTCTCATCATTGCATTTATCACAAATCTCTCACCATGTGCATTTACATCTGTGCTAGCAATTATTAGAAGTCAAGTTTTAACTGGATATAATTGATTTCACTGCCCATTCTATTTAGAGTTAGCCACAGCTTCAAAAATAATGTGAAGCAAGCATAAACAGGAACTGTCATCAAAAGAATGAATCCCTTGCAGCCATTATTCCTGCCCTTGCTCTATTCTCTCTCTGATGTCATCAGATATATTTATGTGGTTACATGGTGAACTGGATCAGCAAAGCAACCTGGCAAAACACTAACTCTTTGCTGGAAGGCACATGGGATTAATTTTAACCAAGATTGTTTTTCTGATCTAATTTACTAAACACCCACACAAATACTTGAGCTGCATCAAGTGACACTGACAAAAACAAAGCACTAAGTCAGGAGGACTGAACTGCAGCAATGTCAATTTGATGCTTTGCAGCTACAATATTAGAAAACAGTGCAGTTAAAATCAAATGGTACCTAAAACACATTGGTGGTCCTATCATAGTGAACTCTGATGAAAAGGCAATTGTGAGAGATTTCCTGGAAATCAGCAATCTAGGTAGCATAATTATTAGAACAGGGTAAACTATAATTAGCTATTGGGTAAAACCATAAAACCTAATTTTTTTCCTTTTCATATTGCCTGCTAAGAATTCCTCCCTAGTCTGTGAAGAAGCTATTTATTAAAACCTTGTTTATTTTGGCTTGCTCACTTTTCATCCTTCTCAGAACTTTAGCCTTACCTTATGGCTACTTTACTTTTCTTAGTAGTTTCTTGTCAGAGATTTTATCAGAAATCCTTTTGAAAAATAACAGTAAATTACTTCCTCAAGATGCCCTTTATACATTGTACTGTTGACTCAAAGAATTTAGCAGGTCAAGAATGCATGATTTACTCTTGCAGCAATTGGCTGGTTTGATCTTATCAGCATATATTTATCCAAGTGTTTCATTACTTTGTCCTTAATTATACTGTCAGGTTTTCTAATACTTAAGTTTTCCAGACTGTGATACCTGTAGTCATTCTCAAATCCTTTTAAAAGATGGAAACAGTGCTAGACACTTTTCAAACATGGATTTTTTTTTTCACTTTCAAGAATGCACAGCTTTTATAGTTTCACATTTTATGTTAGTTTTGCTCTTAAGAGTTCTTTTGTCTTTCAATCACAAGCAAAATGTAGCAATGAAGAAGTATTTTGCAAAGATAACTTATGCTTCCTTGAGGCCATAAAAATTACTGTAAGATAACTGGCCTAAAAGAGGTGATGTATTTCTTAAAAGTATTTCTTAACATTAATATGTATTATATGAAACTTAAAAAAACCCCTCAGTAACACCAGGTGTCAGAAATACAAATGTTTTGAGAATAATTTCATTTTTTAAAAAGAATTATTTTTAATTATTGCAAAAATAGCATAAAATAATTTTTAAAGGCTTTTCATTGAAAAAATTTGTGTGGGGGTGATGACCATTTGTCTTGTAGAATAGCAAAGTGAAAGCCTTCAACATTTAATATTAATATTTTTTCTGTCTCTTTCTGCCTCTTTCTTAATTCCATTTTTATCTACTTTGTTCTGTTTTTCTCTTCCTTCCCCACTCCTGGGGGTGGGAGGAAAGAGATGTGCTTTGATCTTTATTATATTTTGTAGGTTTTTCTTTTTTAAGTATAATTTCAATTGTAGGACACTGAAACAAGCATACTTTGGATGTTCTCTAACATACCTAAAAGCTGTGCAGTAGCTAATATTCCTCTGGACAAACATACTATTTTTTAAGTGAAAAAACTCTTAGAGACAACTTGGAGTTTGCAAAGCTGAATTTTCTGGTACTGAATTTAAACCTAATGTTAACCAAAAGGGATTATATATGAGGATCAAAAGACAATGACACCCCATTATTATTTAATATCACTAGTCCAGATTATACAATTGAAAAGTAGTTTCTAACTGCTGAAAGATTTGCGTAAATCAGTCATATAAACAGCCATCATTTTGCTAGAATGCATTGAGAATTGAAGATGTGTTTAGAATCAGAGAAGCTTGTATGTTTTTAACAGTTATCTAAAAAGTCATATTTCAGTTATCTAAAATTTTGTAAAATCTCAAGAAAAACATTGTCTGTGAAAAAAATAAATACAACTTCAGTTTTCAACCTTAAACTTGAACATACAGTAAGCTTGTTAGCAATTGCATCATGTCATGTAATGCTCAGTTAAAATAATTACTCCTTTGAATAGTTCAAACTACTTCACTAAAAATCAGTGAGTAAGTGAGAAAGTGGACAATATGTGACTACTTCAGCAGGGGAGTAGTGATAGCAGTAGTGATACACGTTGCCTGATTCTCTGACAGCTGAATCCCAAGATATGTGGTAAAGTAAATGCAAAGGATCTGGGTTTGAGCAACTTGGTCTAGTGAAAGATCCTCCTGCCAGATGCGGGGTGGGTTGGACTAGATGATTTTTAAGGATTCCTTCCAATCCAAACCATTCTATGATTCTATGAAAAAATAAACCTAATAAAGCAACTTTTTTATATTCTGTCATTATTTTGGTACCATCTTAGCGTACGAAAAATTATATTAAAAAAAACCCCAAAACAACATTTAAGAAGAATCCTGTGAATCCTTACGTATCCCATATGGGCCACAACGTTATTCTGCACTGTGCAAAATAGCAGATTTTCAAAACATGGTTAATTATATCTTATATGACTGTGTGGCTCTACAGTATTTTTCCCATTACCAGGTTCCAGAGTACTCTTCAAAGCTGAGGTACCCTGGTTCTGAAGATGGCACGGAGAAAACAGAGCTAAAAGAAAAAAAAAGCAGCTGCTTATATAGTGTATGCTTCTGCAGAGCACTGTGGAAGGAGACAGTATTCAGTGCATCTCCAGCTTCAAAATGCTCTGCCATTAGTGATAATGAGCCAGCAACATGCCCTTATCGCAAAGAAGGCTAATGGTATCCTGGGCTGCATTAGGCAAAGCACTGCCAGCAGGTCGAGGGAGGTGACCTCCCCTCTACTCAGCACTGGTGAGGCCACACCTGGAGTACTGTGTCCAGTTCTGGCCTACCGAGTACAAGAGAGGCATGGACATACTGGAGAGAGTCCAAAGAAGGGCCACAAAGATAGTTGAGGGACTGCAGTATGTCTCCTACAAGGAAAAGCTGAGACAGCTGGGACTATTAAACCTAGAGAAGAGAAGGCTCAGGGGGGATCTTATCAATGTATATAAATACCTGAAAGGAGGGTACAAAGAGGACAGAGCCAGGCTCTTTCCAGTGGTACCCAGTGACAGGACAAGAGGCAATGCGCATAAACTGAAACACAGGAGGTTACCTCTGGACACCAGCACAGGTTGCCCAGGGAGGTTGTGGAGTCTCCATCCTTGGAGCTATTCAAAAGCCACCTGGACATGGCTCTGGGCAACCAGCTCTAGGTGGCCCTGCTTGATCAGGGGAGTTGGACAAGATGAACTCCAGAGGTGTCTTGCAACCTCAGCCATTCTGTGATAATCCTATCATGATGGAGTAATTTTGCCACTAGCAAAGGCAAAACAATGCAATGGTACAAAAGCACAAAGTTTTTGCCCAGATTTTCCTTCATCTCTCATGTGTCCTGAAATATAAAAGCCTTTCAAAGCATTTGTAGTTATGAAGATCTGATACTTAAGAACTACAGCAAGAATACGTTGAAATAAAATACACTTGGAAATGAAAAATGCATAGAAATAAGAGAGGTAGCACCCTGTGAATGCAGCACTCTCATGACACTGAACAGCATTCTGTGCCTTACAAAGGTCACTAAACTATACTGATAATTACATAGATCATTTTTCATGTGAAGATTATTTGACTGTGGTCAACTGGGTACCAAATGTAAGAGTACAGTCCTTTCTGATACTGCTGCTCCTCCTATTTTCTTTAAAATGGTTTGTGGGAAGAGATCCATTTTCTAAACAAATTTTAAATAATTTATCCCTAATTTTTTTGCATATACATGCTCACTTTCAAGAAATATGATCAAAGCCTGATATATGAATCTTTGAATAACAAATTATAGTGCAATTATTCTTTCCAGAACTGTTTTAAAAATTTGAGAGATAAAATAATCAGGAGATTATGTTCTAAAGAATGTAACATGATAGCAAAATCATCCAAAAGACAAAGATAACAATGAAAATTTTATAATTGTTAGAAGGCCTTTCAGGAAACACTGGAAGAAACCAACTTTTTCACAGGAGATCATGTAAGTAGTAAGTAACACAGTTAGTATTTTATCCCATTTTGCTTTTAACATTTGGAGACAGTTTATTTATACTGACAAACAATGAGGGAATAAAAAAATTTCTTCCTTACTAACATAGGATAACCACTACCATCATTGTACTTTATTACAACTCAATCACTGTTCCAGCTTTCCTCTGTCACAAATTCAGAATCCTAACATAAACTCTGTACCTAAGGTATGAGTAGGTAAAGCCAAAAGACAATCGCTTCAGGACTTTCTTTTCTGAGTTCTGTCCCCATGTACTGGATGATGCCTTGGGTCAAATGCCTTCAGGACAACTGACTTCAACTATGTGAAAACATACTTATTGCGTTCAACTTAGTCAAATAATGTGTGATTTGATACCTCAAAAGAGAACTTTTGGATTTGCATTTTGGAAAAGATTTATAATAAATTTCAGTTGAAGAAATGACTTAGGCCAATATGGTTGTCCTCAAAGCACACTGTGCTAATAGAGAATGCACAAGTCTAACATTTATCTTAAAGTAATGATTATGACCCATTGCCTTATAAATGGTATTAATGTCAATCCAATC
Organism: Aramus guarauna; assembly: GCA_013400195.1. NCBI lineage: Eukaryota > Metazoa > Chordata > Aves > Gruiformes > Aramidae > Aramus > Aramus guarauna. The sequence continues at coordinate 293,234 of VXBL01009982.1, forward strand.
TCCCTCTGCATACAAATATAAAACCACCCTGTCAAAAGAATCAACAAAGCTTTCAGACCATGAAGAATACTTAAACACTGTACAGCCCTCCCCAGTTGCTTTTTTAAGTAGATGTATATCTGTAGAAAAAAAACCACATGAATTCATGACCCCGTTCTGGGGGGTGGGGAGGGGGTGGGAAGCACCTATCCCTTTCACACCATAGTATACTTTGACTCAAAACCAGCCACTACAACAAAGGTAAAACAAATAACTTCCAAAACATGCCCAAGAGGGTCTACAAGCAGTGCGCACCAGGATGCTTTTCAATGCTAAATACATGTAGATTATCTAACTGTAGCCTCACTGTGTCTGACCTAAAGAACAACATTAAGAAAATAAAGACAAGAAACAGAAGGAGCTGAGAGAGTTCAAGTACGTCAAAAGGATTTCTCTTACAAGGTCTTCTTATAATAAATAAGATAATGGCAACCAAACAGCCTAGCATAAGATATAACAAACCCTGGGCTTCCATGGGATATTGCTCCTGAGACAAAACAGCAAAGGAAACGTACTCTCATGTCCAAAGACAATGCAGACCACTAATGTTTCAAGGGCTGTGAAAGGAACAGAGCATAACAGAGTCTAAAAAGTGTCCCAAGTTACAAGCATCTTTTTTTTTTTTTTTTTTTTTGGGGGGGGGGGAAGTTTGCCATTTGAATATTATCCAAAAATATTTTGTTTTCAAATAAAAAAAAAGTCAAAGGAATAACAAATAATAAATACTGAGTTAAAATGCTGTATTTTAAAAATGCTGCAATAGGTTGAGACATCTTCATGAGGTATGGAAATTTCATTCCTCAAAATCAATCAGAAATAAATTGCATTAAAAAGGCAGCCACATATACACCCCTACAGATTCCCAACATTTAATAGCAAATTTCCATGGCAATCAAAGGGTTGAAGCACACACACAAAGTGGGGACCTAGTCAGGCATTATCTTTTTAATTTCAAATGTTGTATTTGTGTTCAAATTCCAGTGTGTATTACTCATTGTTAAGTTTGTAACTACCATTGGAACAGCAGGTCTGCATAATCAACAAAGTTTTCTGTGAAACTGTCACTCCCAATTGAATCTTACAGTTCATCATTTCCACATATCACCATATATAGTAAGACTATATAAGTTACCATTATTCTCTGAAGTTCTTTAAATTAATTTCCTATTCACAAGACAGAGCTTGTATTGAATCCAGTGGAGACTTAGGAAGGCAGATCTCAGGTGTAATATTTGGGCAGACAATGAGGCAGAAGGGAGCAGCTCCAACTTCTAAAGGTCTGCACTTAGAAGTACACCCAAGACCTTCATTAAGAATATGATGGCCCACTTGAAGGCTTACAGAAAACAAACACGCTAGCATTCCAATCTGTGCATCCTGCCTTGTCTGAGAAGAGCAGCAGAAACATCAGTATAATGTGATAACGAGGTTCCACATCTGACTCTCCTTGATATACTGGATGGGAAAAAACAAAACAAAACAAAAAAGTCTTTCTCAAAAAAGAACACAGACAGGATGTAGCCCTTTTGAACTGCCAGCGCTCTGGACTTGATCCATGTCAGAGCGCTCAAAGCAATCAGTTCTCACTGATCAAATGAGTTACAATAAAATATAACTACTTAACTGGACATATGGACAGAGTAGTAGTTCTGGCTAATATAGTATATATAAAAGAACTAAATTGGACCAAGAGTTGTCTTCTTTTTTACAGATGGGTCAAGTGACTTCAGAATGAGTAGCACTGCATCCCTTAATAGTCCTGGAATTTCTGTTTGCCAGCAAGAAGAGATTCAAATTTTAGTATTGAAAATACATGGAGTTCCTCATAGGAGGAATTATTTATCATATGTGTAATATGCTCAGAGTTCTCAGCAACATAACTTGTTTTTAGAAATAGTTTTTATTAATTGCAAAGGAATTTTAACGTTGCATTTTATAATTATAAATCAATATACTTCCAAAATGCAAAAATGCCTCTAGTCTTCAGTTATCAGCAAAAATATGTATACTTTCTACCTTTATTCCTTGTATCTCTTCCTTCTCTCTCTACATGACTCACAAACTGCTTTAAAAACAACCAGCTCTGCAACATGCCTCAGAATTAGTTCCAGATCTTTTAAAATAATTGCAGCCTCAGAGATAACTAAAAAGCAAAATTTACCTAGTGTATACATTATTTTTATGCAATATTATTTCTATTATTTGATAATTTAAAATATTTGTAAGAAAAAAATTATGATTTTAACCATAAAAAATTGGTTTCACATTGTCAAAGCATACGGAACTGAAAAAAAAAAAAATAATAATCAGTGCTCATTGATACTGATGTGAGTACAGATTAACTATCTTTGCTTTAGGTTAGGACATAACTTACTCCAGAGTTTTCACTTATTTGAAATAAGTGAATAATATTCAAATAATTGTATTTGAATATGAAATTATTGGATAAATAGTATAACTGACACTAGTAGAAACATCATTAAAACTAAATACTTAGGATAAACGTTTTATTCACACACACAATTCAAAACAGCCATCATTACCTTTTTGGGCAGAACACTCTGGAAGAATGATTACAAAACACCACATGAGAAAATAAGGTTCCTGAGGTTGAATTCTATGGAAAGGGCTATGGATTTTTTGGTTTTTCCCTCATCTTTCTCTCAGATACAGTATTAGCCTAGCTATGGGAGTTCTACCTGGAGACAACATGATTCTGGGGACAAAAGACCATACATGGCCATCTTCCATATTTCCATATATGGGTATAAGACAACTATAAGAAGAGAATATATTATTTTATATATACATACATATATGTTCTTTTAAAAAAAGCAATTATTTCATGTCTACCACAAATAGTTTTTCATTGTGCCCACTGAAGATAATTTTAAACTGGCCATACTAAACATAGTTAATATTTTTTTTCACAACTAAAAATTACTCCTGTGGCCAAGGATCACATTGGCATACAGGAAATCATTAAGAAGCATTTTACTGCTGTCCAACATGTTTACATGAACTAATTTTATAACATACCTGCAGTGATGGAAGAAGCCAAAGAATTATTGCTCTTAGCTATTTTTAATACAATGTAGTCAGCATATAATTGTGTTTGCCTTAATGTTAACTAATGCCCCTCCTACTGTGTTTTAAAAGGAAGTGGATCAGCAGGAAACATTTAATTTACAGCAGCTTCTTGCTGTTTATGTGAAAATCAGCTATCAGAATACCACATGGTTATTTTATGTATGATTTATTTCTTCATTATTGATAAAAATTCCTCTTTTAGAAGAAAACTTACATACAAAGGAACAGGGAGAAATATTTTTACAATAGATGAAATGTCAAAAGTTCACTTTTTTTTTTGCATTTATTGCAGCCTATACTCAGGCTGTTTCAGAGTATTAAAAATATTTGTGAAACTGTGTCCCTCAAAGCTGTAGCTAAGGAAAGATAGTCGTACACAATTATATATCATAAAACTTAATACTATTAATCACTTTCAATGTCATTACTGAGAGTGCTCAGCAAGAAATTTGAAAAGCAAAAGGGGGAGGATTTTTGAATTCTGCTTTTATTATTTTAGGATGTTTTGTCTTGTTTTCTTGGAGGGACCTGACTTTTTTTTTCCCCCCCCTGATTGACTGCAGTCCTTATATTAATAAATACCATCTGTGGATGTGCTTACACAAAATTCGAGACAGTATTTTCAAGGGCTTTTCAAACTGGACCAGAGCTAGCCAGTTTAGAATGCCAGACAAGAAAACAACAAAATGAAACAAACAGTTGCCATTTAGCCTCTAGTATATGGGTAGTATTACGCTACAGGGTTATTTCACTTTGTCTTATTTTCTAACACTTTTACTTACTGTAATTCACAGTCACTTCATATGTTTATCTAAAAAGGTTTTTGACCTCAAAAATACGTACTCTAAAACTGGTTGTGAAGTCTAGCAGTTTTAAGTAATTTTTAGTGTATTTGAGAATGGAGTTTGGTGAAGCAGCTGTTTTAATTTCCTGTTTCTCTCTGTCAACTATTTCCCTGGAAAGCACAGGCATATCTAGCAAAAACAAAACTGGCCAAACAAAATGATACAAGAGACTGAAAAGGTTTACACATAAACAGCTGGAACTCCACTTGGAATCACTGTGACAAAACAACTTGTGAATACTTGCTCATGTCAAATTATGGGGAAAAAAAACCCTCTTACTGATACTGAAATTATTTCTATGATTATTGTTTATTTCAAAAATGCTTTTATAATTAACACTATAGATGAGGTTCAGGTTTCCTAAGTTTCACTTCTTTGACCTTCTACATATGGAACGTACAGAACTGTAACTCTAGCCAAGATAAAAACAAAGCAAGTCCAGCTTCTCTTCCCTCAACCCTGCCCCTCCTTCTCCACTCCCATCCTTTCCAAATGCTCTTTGGCTTATATGGAGATGACTTTTGGCTGGGAACTATAGCACAGCCAGTTCAACCTCAATTTTTCAACAGACTTAGATTTAAAACTCTGCAATTTCATAGCTCTTACTGAGTGAGGTCTTTTCACTCCACACAATTTGTAAACAAGTTAACCGATCATCTAAGATGCTGCACAAAATCTGTGGCATAGAAATACCACAGAATCTACCCCTCTACTATGGAAGATCACCATTTAGTGAGATGTCAAGTTGGTTTCACAGGTTTTAAACTGAAGCTAGTTCTGCAGAACTAGCTCAACTAAACAATCGATCAGAGGCAAAGTAAATGTTACAATCTTTCATTACGCAATATTTATAAGGACAATAAGGTGGGCCAGCAGACTAGCAAGCCATCCTGTGTTCTGCCACTGCTTCCAGTGCCAAACTGAAAATGCTACTTACACTGAAGGACTACGGATATGGCTGCTAAAAATTAGGGAGTTACTTGCTTTTGTAATTTACATTATCTTGAAATTATTAGAAGTAATGTGATATGGCAATAACAGATGTCTTGGATTTTGGCTTTTTTCCTTATACTATTTATATATACTTATTATAGCAATTGTAGTACCATAAGAGTTGTGATCATCTGAGCATATTTAAAAAAAAAAACAACCAACACAACTTCTAGAAGAGGAAAAGCTTTTCTTAGGCCAAATGATACTGCTGGTAGAAAAAAGCACTAGTATACAAGGCTTTTTCGTAGGGCTGAAGTATACATCTGACTTGCCTGCTAAAATGTTGCTATATCAGAAATAAATTTTTTTCTCCTCCTAGACAAATGATTAAGTATTTCACACGTATTGTATGCTAGTTGTATATAAGTAATTTCTGATAAGATGACCCTCATAAATAAAGACTTCTATGTATCTTACATACCCACAACAACTGTTTCAACAGAGCATCTTAGCACACCTTTCCTTTAAAAAGATTGTATCGTTTTGTGAAATGTCATTAAATATCCATAAGACTCACAATTTCAAAAAGCTGAAATATGATCTCCAGTCATATCATTTCATAAGATTTAGTGGCTGGACATCAACTCTGAAAAAAGACACCTGCTTTTCACCATTTAGCAATAATTACGGTACTTAGCTTACTCTGCTGCAATTTATTAATAGGGCAATGATTCCACAGTTTCACATTCTGAAAAACAGCTTTTCTGTCTGTGAGCAATGAGGCAAAACTCTGCTGCCTAAATATCTCACAAACTAATCTAAGTTATATAGATCTTTAAGTACTTAATTTCACTGATAAATGAGACATTTCAAGGTATAAATGGTCTATGCTGTTACCCAACAAGAACTGCATCTGCTATTGTTTTCATTGACATAGTTTGGACCAAAAATTAAAGCCTTATAAAAACCACAATGAAAGTCTAACCTATTAGAAGCAGCAATAAGTTATTTAGCAAGGTGAGCAGATGTGAATTTGGGATAAAGAATTCTTAATTAAGAGTGTTTCTAACTTCTGAATAAAGTAATTTTATATTTACTCTTTAGGTATCCTTAACATTTTTAACTATTACTGTATCTGTGTCTTCTCCTTCAAAATTCTTTGTTACAGGGATCTTGCACCCATAGGGAGCTTCTTCCTTTCAATGGTGTTGTGAATTTACTACTAAGAAATAGTGGTTATATCCCAGAATAGTGTTTCCATTTGTCCTTACTCACTCCTCACTGAAATAGAGTAAAATCATACTTGTATCCACATGAACCACAGATACATAATGACTAGCTGAAGAATGTAGAAATAACTTAGTAAATTATTCTGCATGTTGTTCATGGTGTTATCAATTCACAAAGAGTTATTAGTTTATACAGTTTATTAGATTACATAAAAACATTTTGTAAAGGCTACTCCAAAACTTTCTCTTTTGTCCAAGTCTGTATCTATTTTTATGAGTTTGTTCTGCCTAAGAGAGTAAAAATAAATTCTGGTATTTGAGTGACAATTAGCTATGACGCTTTATTTATTTCTATTGTATGTGAATAAGTTTGGCTGCAAAATGAACTTCAACCTACATTTAAATGTATCATTCTAGAAGCTTTTCCAATTAAAAAGCAAATGAGATGCTACATCAAGCACGTATGTGTAAAATGTCAGCATTTGAGAATTTTGCTAGTACAGTTAAGACCCTAACATGGATACATTGGCTGAAACATAGGGGGGATGTCTATAAATACCAAAAAGGGAAGGTAAAGAAAATCATGTTAATGTACTCTTGACTAAAAGATTACACTTATTGCCAAAGGAAAGAAAAACCTATTTAAAATAATAAACTGCTCTTCATCACCAGTTTTCCTTAGAATTGCTTATTAACATATCATGATATTATACGGAAAGTAAACTGGTCATTTGGTTAAAACAGTCTGGTGATGGGGGCCTCACCTCTGATTCTGCCACTGACCTGTTCTGAAATACTGGGTAACATGTTTCATTTCTTTGAATCTCCATCTTCCTTCTGATTATCTGTCACCTCTATACACATTTTGAAATATTTGGAAGGGGTTACCTTTCAGTGTATTTCTACAGTGTCCCATGGAGTAGGCTTTCTGATGCACTTAATACATATAATAAAAATTTAGTATTATTTATTAAGATTTTCTAAATTAGTACAGACTAAGGAAACCCAGGTAAATTTATTGTGGTATTTCCAAAAAATGGTAGATAAGTAATCATTGAAAAATACTAGTGGTTCACAATCAGTTCAGAAGCACAAATCAACCAAGCAATAAATAGCTTTCTTTTCAAGTGCTGCTTGTCCTAACACTTAAAAAAAAATCTAAAGCTACTTCTTGATTTGTCAGCCTGTGCGTTGAAGCCATCAAATCTTGAACCACTCTGCACAGCAAAGATTCATCTTTGTTTCTGGGACCATAATGTAAACCCTGTGACTACTTCTGTGCAAACAAATAAAAACCTATGGTCTCTAACTTCTACCAGTATTTACATAAATATTATATGTAGTTCTCAGAAAGTCGCTATTTTAAGAAAACATAATTTAATTGTGTCCCATCCCTTTTTATTATACATAAGACAGTAATGGTCCTTTTCCTTGCTCAAGCCTTTCTCTCTCAATCCCTGAATCTCATAAATTTCAGATTCTATCCACCTTGTCAAAAATGTCTTTGGGCATTTGTAGTCACTCACAAGAGAATGCAAGTGACTTCAAATGCCTAGAAGGACAAGAAGTTCTGAAGTTGCTACTTGGAAATGCAATTAAATGAAAATGCATTACCATTCTCCAGGTCTGTTTATTGCAAGTCTTCAGTCACACCAATGTTACTGGTTATAACAATAATTATTACTTTCCCTCCTTGTAATACTAACAATTATACGATTAGAAGAGTGTGAACTACATCTCATCATTTAGCTGATTCTCCGTACTCTCAGTCCTACAGTATTGTTCTGTTAGGTTCTACTGTGACTGTGGTCTATCTGCAAACCTCTTACTTTCTGGTAATAACATATTCAATAACACCAGCTTTTGTATTCACATGTACTTTGAAGAAATAGCAATTTAAATGTCTTCAACATGTAAATTTAACTTATTTTTAAGGTGATACTACTTTTATGCCTTTCAAACACTCTTTTTTTTCCACAGATTTGAACTTTTTTAAGTTCAAGCAAACAAGGTCTCACTGCCTAAACAGTAGTACATAAAGTCCTGCACCTCTGTTTAGTAAGTGATTTTTATAAAATGATGCCGTACGAAGAACAAGCATTTTTAATTAAGAGCAGCAGAAACTGCTACAGTAAATTCCATGTTTGGGTTGAGGTTTGTTCTAATAAATTGCTCATTTTTTAACAAGAAAGCTCATCTAAGAAGTATGATACCAATATGCCAATTATTTTTAAAACATCTCTACTGAGAATATACTTCAGATCAATTAACAAGATGCTTTAGTCCTAGCTGCTGTAGATTTTCCCTAAACTTTTCTTCTGTAGGGCAAAATAGTGCACTGAAAACCTGCTGAAGCAATACGCTATTTAGCAAGTTCAACATTTAAAAAATGACTAAAATAATGCAGCATTCATCCTGGACATCTGCTCTGATTGACAAATCCAGATGAACTTTGTACTTTCTGCTTCAAATTTTGCCATTACAGAATGAAATTATGTAATGGTACACTATTATGTTCAGCCTTACCATATTTCTAAAGTGTTTCCTAAACTCCATTTACATTCAAGTATTCTGAACCAAAAATACTCCAGAGAAATAGATCGCAGAATTCCAGGCAAAGATTAAGTACCACAGCACCTACTTATGCTTTCATTACTTACAAGGCAAAGGTAGGCTTCCCCAGTGAGATTCTATAACATAGTTCTTTTATGTTCTTGTATCAGGTGTCAAGCAAAAAGTAAGCAGAATTGTTGTTGAACACCTAAGAATATTGTATTCTCTTTATGTAGTTCTATAAGAAACAGTTGATTTCCTGTCCTTAGATCCTCAAGATTTTTCATCAGATTCATGACATTGCATCAGTTTCAATTTTCAGCTAGTGACAGTGTCAATTTATTTGTCTCAAAGAGAGCACTAATTAAACAATTTTGGTATTAAAAGTGTACTAGATGACAATCCATTAATCCATCTGTCAAAGACAGCTCATCCATTTTTAATTCTCTCATCTAGGTTAAGATTTCTCTTGAAAGGTCATGGTTAATTCAGTCCTCTGACTTTTACATTTTGCACAATGTCAAGGACTGTTACTATAATAATCAGCAGTTCTGTGCTTTTAAAGCAAAAATGTTCCCACATTAAAAAAACCCTATGTTTATCTCTCCGCTCATACTTCTTTTTCCTCAAGTGATGATAACTTTTAAGTTGTTCAGATAGCACGCAAACAACTAATATGACACGGAAAAACAGAAGAAGAAGTGATAGAATCAAATATTTTAAGATGCAGTATGTTTAAGCTTATTCATTTTTATTTCTTATTCCTTCTAATAGTTTAATAATTTTTTTTTCCTTAATTATTCACTAATGAAGTCCGGAGAGATACAGAAGGTTAAAGAACTTTCATTTTTTACATTGAATGTTAAGTATAAAGCATAGAACTTCTAAAATTTTATTAGGAAAACCCCAGAGATTCCCATACCAGAGTGACTTCAAGCACTGCCCCATCTACTCCTATGCTTTGCATGGCTGATAAAATCAGTATCACTGTTATTCTCTCTGTCTGCCCATATTTCTCAGTGAATTTTTGCCTGTCTGCATGAAACTTGGCTTCAAAAAAACCCAGTATTTCCCTGTATACAACTGGATTCCCACATATAACAGAAGTGCAACAATTTGCCTTTTTAAGTGGCTACCAATATTTTTCAAATGCTGTTTTATTTTTATAGTTCTCACAGCACAAAGAAAGCAATGCTCATTTCAAAAGGACTAACGAGGAATTAACTCAAGCTCAAATAATCTTGACTAAATGATGAACTTTACTGTATTATAAAAATAAGATAGCGTTTCCAACAGTTTATGATTATAAAATACCATCTTTTGCAAATTATCAAGACAGGAGGGCAAGCAGATTTCATTCTGTAATGTCTTTTCCTCCTGAGTACAGAAAATGAAAATACGTGCATTGTATGTGGCAAATGGAAAATAGAGGTTAATATTATTTCCTTTCTTTTGCTTTTTGGAGAGATTTGTTTTATATTTCAGAAATTTAACGGAGAAGTAGAAAAATATCAAGGCCAAAAGGGACTATAACTAAATTAGCATGACCACACTTCCTATACAGGCCAAAGAACCTCCTGCTATTAAATCAAAACTAAATGTCTTTGTAAAGATTCCAAGTAATGACAACCTAAATCATGTGTTCCAAAGGTTAGTTACCCTCATTGTTAAAAGATATGCACCTTATTTATTAGTCTGAATTTGTCTACCTTCAGTTTTGAGCTTCTGGGTCTTATTATATTCTTTACTGGTTTAAGGCCATCAAATACTAGAAATCTCATTTTCATGCACCTATTTGTGGACTCTGATCAAATTACATCTGAATCCTCACTCAAACATATTGAACAGCTTCAGCTTTCTAAGCCTCTCGTTATAACTAACATTACAAGAATCCCGCAAACATTCTTATAGCTATTTCTGAACACTTTTTCAATAATTTTCCCTTTTTTTGAAATATAACAACCATAACTGAAAATAATATTACAGCAATAGTCTAACTTATGCCATTAGCTAATATTGTCCTACTTCTCTATTGCTATACCATTTCTATGTCAGCAAACAGTATAGAAAAAAGTGATCTATACACCTAAACACATTACTCTGATCTTAGAGTACAAAAGATCTAAAACAACTTCTGAAGAAAATAAACCATTAAATATATGAGGGTAAAAGGAAAATGAGATAAAATGACATGACTACCAAAGTAATCCTGTTAGAATGACTGAATGTCTTTGATAAAAGAACAAATTTTATGGACAAAGAAAAAGCAGGATAGGATTTATCCACACCTCTGTAATATGCTACAAAGAAGTTTTACATAAAATAGGGATTAATGCTACAATTGTAAGCAGCAAGGAAGTGGTTATGGAGATGTCAACTCCTGTGTGCTTAGACCTCTGCCCTAGAGTAAGGGGAGTAGTGGAGTTACTCAAAGATCATCTTTGGGAACAATCTTACTAAATATTTTTAAAATTGCCTGGCATAAAAAGTAGGAGGGATATCAATGCCTCCTAACCATGTGTCAATACAGAGAACTGAACTATGATAAAGGAAAAACTGGGTGACTTGGGGACTGGAATAATAGAAGTGCCATGACATTTAATAATACAAAGTATGAGGTTGGGACATAGGCTCAGCGCTCAAGGCTTCTTAGCAGTGTATACCAAATTGGATTTTGATGCCCTCAAGGAGAGGATAAAATTACTTACTTTCTCAGCATCAACAGGCATCAAAACTGTATTTCATGGTGATGACAGAGGAACCAGGACAGGAACATCTTCCCCGAGAAGTTTGTGCATTGCTGAGCTAAGCAACATTCCTACCAGCAATAACAGATGGCCACAGTCCCACTGCCTTCTGCAGAAACTCCTCTCTGACTCAGGTGCACCCTGAGTGGAGGACAATGGAACACTGCTGGCTGTGGCAGAGAAGTGAGACAGGCACATCCCAGGTCAAAAGACATTCCAGTTCCAGCATTAGATAGCCAAGATCCCTGTGTCTGCTCTATGCTCACCTCTGTCAATGGCCAAATCCTCCTAGAACACTATGTTGTCTCCAATCCGGAAAAATGAAGAGGAGGGGAGGAAAGCCACAACTGAGTAAAACTTCCCAGTCCCAGTAATATGTGTCTATGAAACTTTAAAAAAAAAAACAAACAAAAAAACCCCAGCCCTGCTAGAAGTAGAGGCCAGCTTTAAGCCCTAAAATTCATCTTCTACTCCTCCATGTTGAAATGAACTTTTTATTTTGTCATCCTCTCTAGCTGCTGAGTTGACAGGACTGGGGAAGAAGTGTGGGCAGAAGGGGCTGAGTACACAGCCAGCATAATTTCATGTGGCTGCTGCTAATGCTTGTGTGATACTGGCACCCTGAGCTTCTAAGAGAGGATGAGCTATGGGAACAATTGTGTACCATGATGATTTTGCAGACATATCAGTCTGTCACCATATACAACTATTTATGCCTAAATCTAGTTCTGTGGCAGTTCCTCAGAAACTAATATGCTGAAAACCTATTAGGGAAATGAAGATCATAACATATCAGTCAATCTCAGGACAACTGAGCCACCAATGTGATGCAACCCTACAAGGCAAACATGACCTTAAATCAGAAAAGATCATTTTAGTAGAATCAGAGAAGTCTTTATGCTATTTTACATTGCACTAATGAGCCCCTGTGCATACAGCTATTCAGAATTCTGGCAACTTATATTAAAGAAAAATGGATTTAAACTGGGACACGTACAGAGAAATGTTATTAAGGTGATCAGAGAATGGAAAATCCCCTGTTTTATAAGAACCAAGTAAAAGAACTTACGCCTGCATAAAGTGATACACCACTTTTTTTTTTCTTTACCCCCAATTCCACCATTGTTTCTGCCTCAGCATCACCTGCACCTTTCTACCAACCCAAAAGCTCATGTAGCTATGCAGTGAACTGCATCAAGGAACTAATTAGTCATTAAAAAAAGCTTTCAGTCATCAGTTTCCTGATTGGGTTTATTTTCTGAGCATGTAAGACTATGCTGGCACACAGAAAATAAGGTCTGAAGCTGAGGTAAGAGTAGCAATGCCAATTTATGGTGCAAGTGGAGGTCATTGTTTGCTAATAAATACATGTTGAGTGGCAAGACCAAGAAGGAATATAGCTGTTTAAACATAAGGACAAAACAAGCCCAAAGAAAATGGTTATAAATCTATCACAAATCACTTCAAGCTGGGAATCAGAAGGCTTGGAACTATCACAAAAGTACAGTTGTAGTTCCAGCTAAAGGGGCAAAAGCATAACCAGTTCTTACAACAGAGCAACTGACTATCTACTAGTACTTTAGAAGTTCTTCTTCCATCCCATATTTAACAATTGTTCTATATTTTTGATAATAGATATAAATTTTGTGTTGGAGTGTAGTGTATTAAAAAAATAATTATTTTCCAGGAAGTCTAGATTGGTAAATTTCTAAATTAAAAAATGGTATCACTTGTAGAAACTAATATTATGACAGCTGGAAAAGCTACTGATAGTAGCAGTATTTACTAGTAAAGTTAAAAGGAACTTCAGACTGAGTATCATTTCTCTAAAATTCCAAAACTACTCAGACAGATTTTTTTCAAAGAATTAATCACATATATGTGGCATGAGACTTTCAGATGTGCCTTGTGAGCCCTAGGACCTGTTACAATACTTGTGACCTGATTTTTAAGAGAGCTTGGCACTCAATATTTTGATTTCTTGGAAATTTGTCCACCTGTTTAGGCATCTAAAGCCATTGATTTGACTCCAAAAATGGGTTGAGATAAAGACAGTNAATGCTTTCTTTTTTTTGTTAGAAAATAACTACAAGTTATAATATTGTTTTTCCCACACACCAGTGGATCACCTTGTGTACCTTCTCACATGTGCGCACCCCTCTTTGAAGACCACTGGTCTAGATGATAACTAAGCAAATTATTATATTCATATAAAATTCAAACTCCTCACATTGATTTCTTATAGCTATTGTTAAAAAAGAAAATGTTTCTCTCACTAGCCTGCAGGCTCTGCTTCAAATGAAAGAGTTTTCCAGTAGCACCGGTTTCTCAACAGATTTTTTTTTTTTAATTATTATTATTATATTATTATTATTGTTATTTAAATATCAGGAGCAGGAATTGCTGGAACAACAGCATATAACACAGAGGTAATTGAATTATCTTGCTCTACAAAGACATTGAAACTTCCAGTTTTGGATTTTTCCCTCCCTTTAAAGGCAGACGAGTTGGAGAAGCTACCATGAAAGCAAGAATGAGCAAAGTAACCACAAGGAGAATAAACAACAGCAACAAAGTGGTCACGTTGCTGATGACACCTTTTAATCTGGGGTTCTACTGAACGGATGGGAATTTTCCCAGCAAGGACTAGTAAGTGTGAACAGTTTGAACAGTTAAGAATCAGCTTGTGCGTCTGTATGTTGGCTTCGTCAAACCCCGAGATGCCATGCAACTGAGCTCTCAGTTATTGGTGATTGGTTGCAACTACATTCCTATGGCTTGTTTCTCAGACCCAATTAACACCTGCTTAATTCTACTTCCCACTCCTGACTAGTCCACCTGCCAGCTTACTGCTTCTTGAAATAAACTCTTACCCTGTCCTTCAATGTAGTATACATTTTGATTCTGTGGCTTTCTCATTCCAAGTCTGATTCCTGTGTATGATTCCCCTCCCTTTTAAAAAAAAAAAAAAAAAAAAATATATATATTCGTTGTGCTACTCCTAATTTCTATTTCAGCTTTGGTTCACCTTAACTTTACTTCCAGCCTTGATTCTAGTCTAGCAGCAATCACTGAGCCCAGCTGCCTATTTACAGTATCTACCTCCAGATGACAGTTTGATATGGTGTGGAAGTTGACATAGTATAAATCAAAAAGTGAAACTTTCACAAATACCAAACTTGTTTAGAAGACATTACGTGAAAACATCATAAAACAAATTGAATTGAACACTGCCATAATTTTCTATATAGCTACCGAAATGTGAATACTCTCTGGGAGTACTCTCTGTAGGAAATCCCATGTAGTTCTCTATCTTCCACCATGAACGCTGTTCAACTCGCATAATGTAATCATTCAGGGAGCATTAGGCCTCTAACTATAAAGTTTCAGCAGGTCAGGTGACTTGCATGCTGTGACATTACCTAAGCTAAAATGCAGATTTATTTTCCTACAATTTCTGAATGAATATGATGTTACTTATGAAGACTAGTGGTTTTGAATCTGAAAAATTATATGTGCAAAACAGAGTATCATTTAAAAATAACCTTTTCAGTAACTATTTCCAAATTTGATACAAGTCCCAATACTACGGTTTATTAAGCATAAAGTCTTCAATATAATACATTACATTAATCAAACAATAACAAAATCTATACCTGTAATCTGCTTGAACAGACATAGAAAAATAAAAGACCTATCGTTTCAAAATATACTTTATGGACTCTGTTCAAATCTCATGTTCTTTTGAGATTTCTGGTTTCACAGCTTTAAAGAAGCCTATCTGAAATTCTTTGTAGTGATAGAAGAGCGTTGAACTGAATCTTAGTAACTTGATCAAAAAATCTTCCATGAAGGAAGAGCAGACGTTTTTTGGGATCATGCTTTCCACCTTTTGACAATAAAAGAAAGTGAATGCATCTAAGTTTTTGGCTTCTAAACTTAAGCAAACTATAACATCTGAAAACAGAGGTAATCTTCAACACATTCATAGCGCTCTTGGATTTTGCTATATCCATGTACCAGGATTTGCATCTGAAGAGACCAAGCACTGCTCATGTGAAGTGAAAAGACTACTTCAAAAATATGGACCCTTATACTTGGAATTCTTTGGATGGCATTGTAACTTGACAGTTTCTATTCAACATTACGTTTACCTTGACTGGAACATAGTTTAATCACACTGGACCAGATCCACAGTTGCAGGACACTAATGCAAGTTCCATTAAAACCTTCTGAGAGTAGCATTATCAGACTGAACTTCGATGGTTTGCTGTTGTCCAAAACCTGTTCCCTCCAGTTCCTAAACAAAATCTGTCTTCTGCTCCACACCACTCTTTAGAGTGGAGCTCTTAATGAACTACATCCTGCTACAGTGAATGAAACTGGAAAGACTAAGTCAATGGAGGAATAAAGATTTTAGAGCATATCTTGTTGAAGAACATTTACTGTTAAGAGTTACCTCTGTGTATTCTTGTTTGTGGAATTAGCAGCCTCTGATGATAATCTTACAAAATCCTCAACAAATCTCAGGGCCGTTGAAATCAGCATTTGAAACTGGTGTTTGTCTTAAATCCTATTTCCAAATATAAGTATATTGTAAGCTGGCATAACCAACTGCAAATACACTTTTTGCCTGTTTAATTTTAATCTTTTTTTGTTTTATCATTGATCAAATGCTAGAGCAAGGACAGTCAAAGGGAAGGACGGGAATTCCTCCTCCAGTGGCACTGTTCTTGAAAGCATTCATAAAAAATGACTTGGGAATATCTGAGAGTGAAGTAGCCACATACTGAGTGAAATCTCTTCAACTGCCATGTTAACTTGAGCAAAGCAAACTTTGATGCAGAAGATGCAGTGGTAGAAGGTTTCTGTATATGGTGATAATTCTTGGAGAACCAGCATTATTAACAAGGAAACTATCGCTCTTCAAGGATCGTTGTACATTTTTACGGTAACAGTTAGAAACACTGCACAGAATATAAGGAGGTGTAAGTTGTTCTCTAGTTAAACATAGGAAAAAGTATTAAGCAAAAGACAAAGCATAATATTTCAGCAGAATTACTGATTAAGGTACTCACTACTGAAGAAGAGACATTAACTCTGTTATGGCTACTCCACATATTTTAATTTGTGCATGTGCAGTTAAGGCAATAGTAACTAGGATAATTCCAATTCAAAAGAGGAACTTCAGTCAGAGTTACAAATAAAGATGCACCAGTCAAGTATGTAGAAAATCTTTGGATAACCAAGTTTTTCAGGGAAATAGGCTAGAATGTTATCCTATAAGGGTCCAACATGTCATCTTAAGGACAGTAAAACTGATACCTCAATTGTATTAGCCCTACATTCAGAGAGAATAATGTAGGTAGTAATGAAAATATATTTTTTGAAGTTTGAGATATTTAAAGCTTTGGGGAAATGAAATGGCACGCATGGGTTGATGCTAAATGAGCCTTAAGGAATTCAACAGGTGAACTATTCACCCAAAAACCTGAAAAAAACCAGTTCAAAAGCAGAGAGATCAAACAAGGCTCCTAAGAGGGAAAAGAAACAAAACCAAAAAATCCCCAAAACAACAACATAATACGCACCTAACTATCTATCTACAAGGTAAAGGACTCCCTTTTTCACTCAGATTATTTTTTGACTGCCCATTTTCTGCTGTACAGAAGACTGAAATTTTAAGACCACAGGGTGGCAGCATACAGCGTAACATCATAGGGTAAGTAGTGCCATTTTTCCTCTCACAGGAACTTGCACAGAAGAATAATCCTATTGTTCCCTTGCTTTTTCTTAACGCTGAAATTGTGTAACTGGGATAGATAATGCCATGGATGAGAAAACATCCATAATGATAGTGAAAAGGCTGTACCAGATGAGTTTTAGGATGCAGTGCTGGAATGTATGGTGCTAGTATGGAGAAAATGGATCTATGCAGTGCTGCTGAATCACTGCTTTGAAGAACCACCATTCCTCAAAGATCCTTCAGCTGATGGGAATATTGAATCACAGCTTACAGTAGAGAATGAATATAGACAGAAAGATTATTACTTCCACTTGAACTCTCTGAAGAAGTCTGCAAGTATCTGGACAAAGAAATCAGGTTAATACAATCTTCTTGGATTTCTGAAAAACAGTTCCTTACCATAAGATATTAAGGAAGAATGCCATGGAATATGGGTCTTCAAATGACTAAGCCAATGACAATAAAAGAAAATGAGTAAAAGGATATTTGGTCTGTTTTCTCAGTAATGGCACTTCACTAATGGAATCCCAAAGCCTTTGCTGTGCAACATGTTCATGAATTATCTGGAACAGGGAGTAAACACTGAGATGAATCTCTAAGTATCCTCCAATGATGATACTAACTTGTTCCAGAAAGATGAAAGGCACAGGGACAAGGAACTGAAAAATCAAACAAACAAACAAAAAAAAAACAAACCCAAAATAAAACAAATAAACAAAAAACCCAATAAAAAAACCCACATACCTTTCTAGTCTTGACTGGGCAATAAAATGGTAGATGAAAGCCAGCATAAATTAAAAGCAAGAAGTGATGAATATGTGAAAGAAATTTAACTTTACTAACATAACAGGCTCCAAATTGAAAATTGACACTTAAATGTGACCTTGAAATTATGACAGCTCTATGAAAACTTTGGTTCAATGCTCAGTAGCAATCAAAAAAGTAAGTGAAGCATTAGGAATCATTAAGATGGAACAGAGGAAAATACCACCATGCCACTGAGTGATTCCACAACGTTCTCAAATCTTACAGGCTGCATGCACTTTGTTTCCCCAATCACAAGAACAACACAGAACAAAAAAAAGACAGAGAGAGGCAACAAGGAATCAAGGTATAGAATGACTTTCAAGTACCACTACATAAGGTAAAATTCTTTAGCTTAGAAAAGGGATGGCTGACAAGGTGGTAAAATGGAGATCTACTAAATCTTGACTGGCATAGAGAAAATGAATAGGGAATGATTTGGGAATGATTTCCACTGTCTTTTTTAGCATGAGAACTAAATGGCATCAAACAACTTTTGTGCACCGTAGGCTCTAAACTAACAAAAGAAGATACTTCATAGAATATGTAGTTACACTTAAAGAACTTGCCACATCACATAACAGTTTATATGGGTCCAAATGCAACCTAAGAAATTCTAGGAAAGAAAAGAAAAAGGAGGAAGAAGGAAGGAGGAGACAGGAAACAAGCCACCAAGACCTTTGCTTTACAAGGAAGGCCCTAGAGCTACAAACTGTTGCAGGCTGGGACAGCATCCTAGAGAAGTACCACTACACATTGGCGTTGTTTATACACTCTTTGCTGGACATTTTGTAATGACTGATCAGTGAAGGGAAGGTGAGCCAACAGTCTGACTTGCTGGAACTATACTTACGTTATAATTTTGTGTTATGTACGTTCATTTTGCCACTTCCCCAAACCCTCTTTTAGAAAGAAAACATGTCAAGTTATTAGGAGGATGAATAAGGAAAAATGAAGGGTTTGGAATAAGGAAATAAAATGGTCATATATTATGCAAGATGAGGAAAGAAAAGAAAAAAATAAGAAAAAAAAACAAACCCAAACAACACAAAAACCACACAGAAGAGTGATATATGAGAGTACCAAGTACAAAACATGCTACCCTTTCAAGAGGTAACAAAATAAACTGACAGTAGAAAAGAACAACTAGGGAGGTGGATCACATTATTATGCAACAGTAACAGTTTAGAAATAGAATGCCGTGTCCAGAAAGAGAATCCTGGCCTGAAGACTAGTGAAAGGCCTCTGAAGAACTAACTTAGTAGCAGGAATACTAGTAAGGTGACAGCACTTTCAGAGATTTGCCGCAACCAAAAGAGAATCCAGAGACTTCCAGAATTCCTGTGGTTTTTGTTTGTGTTTTTATTTTTATTTATATATCCTATATTACTATGTCCTCACAAAAATAAACATCTGCAACAACAATAAAAGAGAAAAGCTGTTACTTAAAAGAGAAAGCAAAATAGTAAAGCTGTGGAAAAAGTCCCAATGAATGTTTGTCACAAAACAGAAGTATTTTGACTCCCAAGTTAGCAAGTGCAGAGAAAATGATAAAGGCAGTGGAAGGCAGAAAAATTTGACATTAAGAAACAAAGACTTTTCTAAAGACTATATGAGAGTTTGAGGGAGAGAGGGAAGCTGGAGAAAAAAAAAGAAAGAAAAACATTTTTACAAATAGGATATAAAGCAAGCAATCAATGCTATTAAGCTATGTTACACATTCACAGATAGGTGTGTGACATCTAGTGGTCAGACAGTGAAAATGCATTAAAAAAATAAAATGCTGAGGAGCATCTTCAGTTTTGCTTTCGATACTAAAAGCAGAGACCCTGAAGGCATGATCAGTGATGGGGGGTGGGCGAATAAAATCGGGAGTATACACTATTTATATTATATACATATGGTTATTTTTTTAAAACTAGTTCTAGAGTGATAAATGAAAGAAAAAAAATAGTTGACTCAAATGCTGTTCTACCATTAAAACACACATGCTTTCATTAACACTGTTCAATACAACTTCAATTATTGAGGAAAATAGACTAAGTTTGGAGCCTAATCTGAACCCAAAAATCATAGACCACCTGAATAATGCTCCCTCAGCTGTCAATGGAATTGGATTTGAGTTACAGGACATACGTATGGTATAGCTCTAGCAGACACAAGGAATCTTGAAGACCTGTGCATGGGAAAAAACAAGACATATCTGTTCATTTGGAAACCCTCCTGGAGTGCAACTTCCTCCTAGCCCTTGTTTGGGCTCTGTGCACCTGTTATGAGCTGTTCAGCTCAGCACAGCCAAAGCAATACTAATAATTTTATTTTGAGATCCTTAACAGAAGTGGGTATATGTAGAATTTGTCACAACTGTAGTACGAGCTTTCAACTATTACAGATACTTCATTTGCTACTTTCAGCTTTGTGAAGTGACTGAATGTTTCATTTTAAAAGTAAGTATTATCATATAGTTAATGCTGAATTTCAAACTGTAAATACATTGGATAACACGTTCCCCAAGATACCTACTCAAGTGCAAATTTTGAATGAATATCAAAAGAAAATAGAATAATCACTTCAGTTGACAAATATTAAATTAGAAAAACAATCTTTCTGAATAAAATATTAATAAGTGACAAGAGGTGGTTTTAGGAACCATTTTATCTACTTAACAATCATTTAGATAAATCTACTTCCATGTAGAAATACTAAGAGACCTTTTTTATTTAACTTGCATATTGATACACTTATCTTCTGCAGAGTAGCAGAACAAGAAAATTTTGTAGTAGAATAAGCTACTTCTGTTCCTCAGCTCTAACTCATTCTCTGCATTTCCAACACTTTTAGTTAAAAATAAAGTGCTTAATTGTCTTCTCTTACAGGTTAACAGAGTTTATTTTAAATAAGTAATGCAAATATGAATTAATGGAACTAATGACAGAATTTTATTTTTGATAGTCTAAAGAATAAATTAAGTACATAAATGTACCTAATGCATACTCATATCTGAGATGTCTCTGGCTAAAGATATCAGAAGAAAGGCCTATTTCTTTATCCAAAGATTTATTTGTAAAGTGAGGAATTTAGTGAAACAGAAGTGGAAGAATAGCTGGATTTTTGCAGTCACCCTCATTTGCTCTCTACAGTCCATATTTTAAGTGGTGAATGCTCCTTTGAGAAGAGCAGAAGCTTGCCTTTTAGGCACAGCCAATATTATATGAGCTTAGCTCATGACAATCATTCTTGGGATGTGTTTTCTCCTGAAGCCTCTATACTGTCTGGCTTTGTTGAATTTCTCCTGTTTTATTCACTTAATTCACTTAATATTCACTTAATAACCAGAAAACAGTTCACACCTTTAGAAAGTCCTACAAGACTTCTCTATTACTTGTTCAAGGTGATTTTCTTCTCCCAAAGTCTAAACTAGTAATTGGTCTGACAGCTTAAAAAATGTTTGTATATGACAAGAGGTCAGTAGTGTTGCAAATCACATTAATCAACTTTTTCTTTTTAAGCAACTTATAATCTTATAATGAAAAGCAACTTACAAACTTATAATAAAGAATTTAATATCAACTAAATAAAATAAGCCTACGTAATGGTCCCTTGGCATTTAAGTTGCAAGTCGTTTTTTCCTAGATGAGAACGAAATACATTCTTGTGGAATGTGGCAATGTGAGGATTAAAGCCTCCCATTCCTTTTTTTGTTTTTTTTAAGTAATAAAAATGCTGTCTTCAGCAACATAAGCAAAGAGCATTCTGAACATTTCAGAAGGAAAAATCTGATTCGCAGCAATAGAATGAGATCATGGAACAGAATGACTTTTACAACAAGGATTGAAGTATTACTAAGACCTTTCAGAAAACTCCTAGTCGAGCCATAAGGTAAGTTCAGAGGGAAGACTGAAGTATCTGAATAAGAGGCCCAGAGAAACTAGAAATATCTAACACAATAAATAAACAATGTGACTAGATAGAGAATGAGGGGGACTACATTGTTCTGCTACAAATAAGTATTTTCTCCCAAGCATAATGTTGTACAGTATACACATTACCATATAGCATCTTGACTTACATACCAAGTCAGTTATACTCAGTGTTGTAGGAATTAAGCCAAGATGTGAAGATAATGATCAGAAGCTTTTCTGAATTAGCTGCATGGAAAGGAGATATTGGTAAGAGAGGTGAGAAAATGTGTATACCACTACTGTCAGATCTGTATAGAAGAAGCTATTAGGATACAATCATGCGAATCACAGTGTATCTGTCTGATTGCTACTGGAATTGACAGAAACTCACAAAAATAAATCCAACACAAAACCATCCATGACCAAATTTCCATCCACTTATATTTGACAGCAAAAAGTCCCTACAGGTCATAATTTACCTACAGGTAAATCATTGTACCTCCTGAATAGCAAGCCTAGCACAATACCACAATCCAACAGTGCTCATGAAATCTTGAAACTTGCAATTGAGTCCTGCTGGTAGAGTTTTACCTCCACTTGGCAAAGCTAGCATCAGATGTACTTGAAAAGCTAGATACCAGTCTCAAAATGCTACCAGATCAAAAAATAAAAATCCTCCTTTACGTTCATTAAAATACAGCTTTCTTATTTGTGTTAGCTGCTGAAAGATGCACCTCTTGCACAGTTTTGAGAGGAGGACAGAAGGAGAGGGGTCAGAGTTTTGGAACAGTTACATAAAGCTGCATTGCCCACCCTGCTCCTCTCTCGGTCAGAAACAGCCTCTCCAACAGGGAGATCAGATGTGTCTAATGATCAGAACAGATGGATGTGAAAATTGAAATAAAGTCCTGAAGCATATTATCTTGGGAGTTCTCACTAGCAGATGGTTCTGAGGACTTTTGGTGGAATGCTCCACAGACCTTATATATAGTACGCATTTGGAGTTAATTTTGCTGCCAATCAGTGCTGTAGGTAATCACCTTCTCAGATAGGCATTAGGAAAACATCTATGAAAGAAGTCAACAGGACTACTGATCTCCAGTGCAATCTTGCTTCTCTTGCAGAGTTGCATAGCAAGCTTCCTCACGATATGGTTCAGCCAAAGGCAAGAACACAGTAATTCCTTTAAGAAGGACTTTTTTCTTTACAAGAATGGACATGTCTTTACTGAGACAAAGAACTGAAGTGTCTGAAAATAATAGAAATGAGTGTATTAAGAAATACATGAATGAGTTGGGTGAATTAAGTAGAAGTCTTATCAGGCACCCAGCAAATACTTTTGGTCCAGCACAAAGGCCAAAGGTTCAGCTAGTCCCCACATACATAAAAAAATTATTTCAGCCAATCTAAGACAAACCGGAAACCATTTGAATTCTTAACTCTGCTTGAGGGCATATATATCCACACTGTACACCTTAACTTTTTAATAATCTGTTGGAAGTTCTCAAGATCAGTGACAACATGCTATCTGTCTTAAAGAAACCACTCAAACACTTCTCAGAGACATAACAAGACAGATTTTTCCCTCTAAGTCTAAAAACTAAAACAAAAACAAAAAAAAAAACCCACCACGTTTCTAAAGACTACTTTTATTTATTTAAAAGTAATTTATTTTTAATTTCAGCATTCAAAATTTTAATTTACTGGTATGCATGTACGTATGGCTCTACATCTACAAACAAAGCTGTGCCTGAACACTCAAAAATTACAGTACTTCCAATAGTTTCTGACCCAAATAACCAAATATTGAGACTTACAGACTCCTGTGTAAACGTATTAGCATTCTGCTATTTCTACCAGTATAAAATAAGCACTGGCTATGGGTAATATAGCAAGTAGCATGCAATGCATTATTGATTTATGGAAAGTTAAGGGCATCTGAAAAATTGTTCAGATAATATTAAACAAAAAAGATGGCACTTTTGAACTAGCTGTTTAGCAGTTCTGTAAATGTAACATCTGTAAGTAGTAACATCTTCCAGAAAAACATGCGTGCCACTGAGGAACAAGTGCTGATACACTGAATAACTGGAGGAAGAGAAGATTATAGTTGATGACAGCACACAGAACGTACTCTCTTAAAATAACCATAAGCTATTTTACATTTAGAATTCCAAAACAAATAAGACATCTATTTCATATTTGATTTGTTCTGGCACAAATCTGGGTAAACTAGAGTGCAGGGCTACCCAACATGAAGTTATTAAAAGAAAATTATACCCACAGTCTAATCCTGGCAAGCACTCAAAAGCAGTCAAAGAAACGGTCATGAGATAGTTTTATTTTATGGTAAATATCTGACGTTTTCATTAGCATACATGATAAGAGATGCATACTGATGTTCCAAATGCCTATAAAAAGCAAAAATGAACACACATACACACACAAAAAAAAAATTACAAGTAATTTAGAGCAAATGCTTTTCCTTTTTTTCACTTCAATTGTAAGCTCCTATGAGGTTGCCAGCAAGTGTTAGTAGAAAAATATTTTTGGGAGAAAAACGGAGGTGTTTATATGTAAGAACTTTGTCCTGCTAAGTCAGACAAAAGGTCCACCTAGCACAGTACTTCAGAGCAGCAAAAGAAAATGCTATTTATGGAGAACACACATGTCCAGCCAGTTTCTCCCAGCATACTCCCATAGCACCTACAAATGCTGGGTTAGGGATACTAGAAGACACTTATTTGCCTACTCCTTTTCTTACTAAGTTGTCATTTTCTTTATGACAATAATTTCTTTTTGAACCTACCTATACTACCTGACTCTACAATCTCCAGTAAATTCCAGAATTTCAATACCCACTGTATAAAGCAGCACTTTGCTTTATCTGTTTTAAATTCACCTCCTACTACCTTAATTTAGTGCCATCTAGTTTTAGTCCTGTGAGATTTGGCAAGTCACAGTTCCACGTTCCTTTTATCCACTGTCTTCATGATCATAGAAACTTCAATCATATTTCTGCACCTTCTTTTTTCCAAATTGAACTAACAGCTTTGGTTACACAACTTGTTTTTCATACAACTGCTGTAGATACACACATGATGTATCCGAAAGTATACGTAACTTTCATTTTGAAATGTACTTTGTACTTAAATTTTACTTTTGAAGAGAATCTTCAAATCCACGTCTAAAATATGGTTTAACTTTTCAACTTTTGACTTGACAGTCAAAAAATCTACAAATTCTCTAAATAATTAGCACACTGTTCTTATGTCTGTTAATACCTATAGAATGTGTAAAATCAATTCCAACTACGTTTAAGCATTAATATATACAGTACTCATACCTGAAAATATTCTATCAGTCATTTGTGTATAACATAATTATTTTCCCAACCTTAAAGGAGTTTGGAATAACTGCTAATATGTTTTGCTGCAAACCACGCTCTGGAACAACGACTAACCAGGAATTCAACATGATAGCTTTAAACAAAGCCATCCACATCACATATTATGCACTGTCTGTTCACAGGATTGGAACAACATGTGTCAGGCCACCCTGAAAAGTAACTGAAAGAAAATACACCTTCACAGGTAATCTATGTGGGAGATGTACCCACATCTCTCTTACCATCAGCTGCTCCAGGGAATGCATTAGAAGGAAGAAATAAAGTACTTCTCTTACTTTGAAAGCTCTCTAAAGATGGAACAACTATAACATCCTTACTGACATCACTTGAATTTTGTGATAAACCTCTGAAACAGCAGAGAACAAGTGAAATTGGATACATTAAATAAATTTAGTTTCCCATTTCATTGATATTCCTGCAGTAGCAGGACACACTAGCTGTTATTTTTTTTACTCTATGGATTTGCTTGTTAGAAGTTAAAACCACAGAAAATACAGATCCAATTGTGATTGTCTTTATAGACCTTCAGAAATTCTTACCACGGATCTGAAAGACCTATCAGTACTAAAATGCAACAGTACTTGTGGCAGATGCCTCCACCCTGACAAAGCCCGCAGGAAAACCTTCCTGCTGCAGTTTGAATCATGCCCACAGGGCAGTAGCAGCTTCAGTTGATGGGAGACAAAACTGAGGCCTTCAAGCAATAGGAGACCTATGTGACCATATATGACCACAGGTTAGATTTGAATTGGGTATAAATGGAGTCCCACGAGAGGGCCATCTTGACTCTGTCTCCCTCAGAGTGGCAGGTCTGTAATCAGAGGCTCTCCCTGTGGGTTGGGATGCCACCTACAGTTCATCTTCTGTACAGACTGAGAGACCTCATCTTACATAGGTGAGTGATTTTGGGTCATCAACCATAAACCTTATAGAGCTCTTAAGTCAGCAGTGTAGTACTAATATCCTGACTGACATCCTGAACCTGTGGATTGTTAACATCTGTTAGAGTCAAAGTGGTTTCAGTTAGAATAAAACTTAGTTTTCCTCCTTCCATCTTGTAAAATATTTTTGATTGCTTATTTGTTAACTGGACTGGCATAGTTTGTGTGGTTCTGTGACAGTACTATGACACAAATATTGCAGTTGTGCAATTTTGCTCAATTAGGGACCGTCTTAATATCATCTGACTCCAAAATAAATAATGCTTGTGGAAGTTCAATGGAAAAAAACTTCCACTGGAATAGCATGCAAGATACATGTTATATAACTTTTACATTCTTAACATTGTTATAAGAACAAAATTCACAGAAGGAATTAGAAAGCTTTCCTGTTCCACAGCAAAGGTCTGTGCGTTCTGTCAATGCTACAATTGGCAAGCAAGAGCTAACCTTTGCTCCAAGGAGGGCCGCAGCTGTTTAGAATCAATGCAAACAGGCTTGGCAACTAAGCCAGAGCATATGACTGTCTGTGAGCTCTATAAAAAGCAGTGCTGTAGGCATTGCTTTGGAGAGGGTAGTGCTTGGTGTGAGGTTCTCCAGAGAAATGGACAGAAGAAGAGTTGTCTGTTAGAGAGCATCAGACAAAGGTTTGGAAGAGTTCAACGTATTCATTTGTGGGCAAGATAATGGTATGGTTTGAGAGTAAAATGAATAGAAAGCCCCAAGGAATAGAAGGCTTTGAAAAATGCAGAGGTGGGGTGGGGAGGTCAGATCAGATTTTGGCCTGTTGAAAGGATAAGATTGCCTTGCATGTTTCTGTATATCTAAAAACAAGTCTTGGATAATCAGAGAAGTCATCTTTTCTCAAAGGCAACAGAAACTGGAAATCTTTAATAAAGACTTCTTGCAAAACATTAGTCAGTAAAGTTAAATAGGTATCAATGGAGACAACATGAAGTATGATCTAATAAAAAAATATCACTGGTGCTGAAAATTAGATACAAATCATCTTACCCCAATAACAGAGCACAGATTCAACAGTGATTGAGATAATATGAAGTTGTTTTTTTACAATTCATTTTTATTTTTCATACTAAAGCACACTTGAGGAAAAAGTGTGCATCTAAAATTTTTCTGCACATAATACAAAGTTAGTATGTGCATGTCCCAAGAAAAAAGGTGACCAAAAAATTAAGATTATAACACCTGTAATCTTATTTTTGCAATCTGCACACTTTTCCCAGAACTACTTCCTAGAGGAAGCTCTGGACAGATATACTTACTTCCACTTTTGTGGAGCTCAGACTCTTCAGGAAAATACTTGTCAGAAATCATACATCTATTAAATCATGGATTAGCATCCACATCACAATACCATGGCTAATTTGTATAAACTTACATAGCATCATTACTTAAAAACAGTCCCTGTTTTAAACGTTTTACATTTTCACTCTGAACCCACACTTTCTCTAGATATTTTTTTATTTCTTTCAGCTGTAGGAAAGTCAATTTTTGCTACTCCATCAAAAAAAAGTGTCAAACTGTATTTATTCTACATTGAAAAAACCCCAACCTTACAACTAGTACAATATGGTTTGGGTTTTTTTCACAGAAGATTTACTTACCAGTATTTTTATTCTTTTTATGATCTAAAAGTAACATCTTGTAACAAAGGCATTTTATCTTAACACTCAACAAGGATACGAACAAACTGTTAATCAGTGGATATGCAACAGGTTACTTCAGCTACTTACTTCTCCATCAACTAATGAAGAAGGTAGAAAAAAGGCAAAGAAATGTTGTGGAGAAAAAGTAGGATCATGTAAAATACATTTGTCAATACAGTCTCTTGAGATCTCCATTTCCCCATAAATCTTACATCCAAAAGACTATCAGATACTTAAGATGCATAATTTATTATATGCACGCTAATGACATTTCAACAACAAAATCATAACATAACCTCCTATTTTCACTCATTTTGTAATCTACAAAACCAGCTCTGTTTTCTTTTATCACAGAAGCATGACTATACCTTAACACCTTTTTTGCTTTTAATTTTGTTAAATCAGAATATTACACAAAGGGAGCAAGGGAATCCTCTTAAAGATTAATTTCTTTGATGCTTGAAAATGAGATCAAGTATGACAAAGACCTTTGCTCACATTACCAGGTCAGTGGAGTGATTAGAGAGTGTTAGACAGAACTTAAACCCAGGACTGTTTTAAGTGGTTTAACTGCAGAATATGACATTGTTGGTACATGTATGCAAGGGGGAGGAAAAAAAAAAAAATCAACAATATATATTGATATCAGGATGAAGTGCCTGGTCAACTCTTATTCTTTTTCTGTCAGATACATTTAAGGAAAGACATCCAAAAATGTATTCTCATACAAGAGCCCGGTAGAAGAAAAGAGGAAGAAAAGAGGAAGAAAAGTGCAAAGAACGTGAAGCCTACCCTCACTACTGTACACCTATCCATACCTCTCTCTCTTCTCATGGTTCAAAAAAGATGCAAGAAAGAGCTCCCAGGAAAATGCTGGTTTTCTGGGGAGTACATCAATCTATCTTGAACAGTCATGACTCCTCCAAAATTAATTCTCGTTCTTGGCCTTCTCGAATATGCTGCAGATCCATCAAGGAGCAGACTGGGACATCTCTATACATTTATTTTCACATTTACAGACTTATGGCTTTGAAACTGTCATCTTAGATCTTGAGTGGTTCAGCAGCATTTAATGGTGTAAAACAGAGGTGGAAAATTATGTTAAAGCACTTTACTGGTTCATGAAAGAGATCTATCCATTAGCAGTAGGACAACGCTTATGTTATCAACAGAAAGCCCTGAGAAATCATTCAGTTTTCCTGAGCTGAGAAGTCACAATTTTATTGAATCAGCTAAGATATTTAAAACATTGAAGCCACTGAAAAAGAGTTCTGTTCCTTAGAGAAGACTTGGCAATACAAAGCATTTACAGTGTGTATCACTGAACTGGAGACTTATTAAGCCAGTTTCTAATTAATGTAACTATCTCAGCAGAAAATGACTCACTCTTCTTATAGTACCAAATCAGCTATTTATCATAGTACCAGTTAATAACTTCTGGGAAGTTATTAAACATTTCTGCCCTATAGTCTTCCTCCCCACAAAACACTTCTTCCCTACCCAAAAAACCCCAAAAACAAAACAAAAACAAACAAACAAACAAAAAAAACCACATAAATTGTTTTCCTTTCCCTATGCTTTTTTGATGTATTTCACTAAATATTGTACCAGAAATCAATAAACAAAGAGTCAAACAGCAGGCAAGCCTGTATCTTAGCAAGTTCTAAAGACCTTTAGCTACAAAGTAGCTAGATTTCCAATTCTAAATACTTATAAAAGATGAGCAGGTTGAGATTAACACTGAAGTAAAAGCAAAAAGCTTAGTCAGAAAAGGGTAATGGAATTTCAACTGCTTTTATCATATTAGCATATGGAAGTTCAAACGTGTTGCAACTAATGAGAATGAGTTAGCACGCTCAGGACCAGACCTTGGTCTCTTCCTCTAGCTGGAAGGCAACCAGAACACCTTGTTCTGCCAGTCAACAGCTCACTCTGGCTCATATACCTTGCTTATACACTGCTAAAGAGTAACAAAATATTAGACACCAACTATTTCAGAGTATTCCACAAGTGAAGACAGTGCTGATGGCTCAGGATTAGTACCTTTTGAATTCAGATAATTTCATGTTTTTAGAGAGCTACAAGTTCTGAACATTTCTACCTTGTATTTTTACATTTTTAACAGAATAACAGTTTGTTACTGGAAATAACAATAATACTCATACAATGTAAAGACTTATTATAAGGAGGCTTATGAATAAGATGACAGAAATGCTAAGCTACTTATCTGTAAGTCATTAACCTATACAGTAATTTAAATGAAGAGTTATATAAGACAGTAGAAGTATTTCACAAGGAAAGAAACACAATTAGCCATAAGAATTCTGTCTGTGGAGTCAAGTGAACAATTTGCTACCGAAAGCTGTCATCGCACACTAGAATTTCCTGGTGGTATCGTTACCTCTTACCACCTTCTTCTGCTGTAATCCTTCAAGTTAGCAGTAGACAGACCATGGCTTTAATTAAGAAAACATTTGACAAACAAATTAAGCCAGAGCTAACTACTACCTTTAATAAAAATATCGCTTAGCTTATGAATTTCATAATACTAATAATTACATGTGTTTCTTTAGCATACTGAAAATACCTGACTGTGTTTCCTCTGGCCCATTTGTGCCATATCCTAATTGTACTGCAGAAGAAAATCAAATGCATACATGAAGCAGGTAAGGAAAAAAAAAGTAAAAATAGGTAAATGTCAAACAAAAGAAACGTGTAATTAGCTTTATTAAGCCAGTGGCAAAACGCGGGTGATACTCGAAGGTTCCCTGCCCCATCCCCAATTCCTTCATCATCCCAAAACTGTTTCTCTAAAAACTGTATTAGAAGTTTGTAAATTGCTGTGTTTGGAATCGCAATGCTGTAGTGCCTTGAAGCTTTTGCATTTTGCTGACTACATTGTCTTTCAGAACAGTGTTTCCCTCATAAAATGACTGACCATTCTAAAGCACAGTGTTTACCACCAAATTAGTTCTGGACAGACCTCTTTCCGTTTCCTTTCTCTTTTCGTTCACATGCACATTTACCTCCTGGCAACATCAAACAAAAGTAAAAATATGACTTCTAAGAATCTTTTCAAGTCATTTGTAAAAAATGTACAAGGTTTCAAACAGACCCTTCTTTCTAGCCTACTTTGACACATAGAACAAGCCTGATATAGACATATTTTAGCTACACAGAAAGAAAAGTTAGTGAAATTTCCTGAACACAAATGAGGGGGATTTTTGTTTTAAATTTTAAAACAGAAAAGGGATAAAGTAGAAACATCTACAATTAATATTCATCTAAGCACAAACAAGAAAAGTTAAGGTACAAAGCAGTTTAGTATTTCAAAATCTATAGTCATTAAGGGGACAACAAAAGACATTTAGCTCAGCTGAATTCAGTGGAAGGTTTGCCAATGATTTTTCAACAAAAAGGCCCAACTATTTAAACTATAGATGACGAAAGTTCAAATTTCGATGTTTTATATTTTGGTCTATTCTTCCTAATATATATATATATATTTTAATCTGCCAAAGCATCTAAAGCATCTATTCTCCGCAAGGATTCACCATTTCACCTAAGGTGAGTTCCCAGGCAGCAGCATGAGAACTAAGGAAGATACGTGGATCTGTTGTGACTAAAACCGTTCTCCAGCTCTGAGATCCTCTGAGAGGCTTCCCGCCTGCCCGGCCAGGGGCTGCCCCGCACCGGGGCGACCTGCCACTGCCAGAGGGAACCGAGGCGGCCGCGGTACCTGCGGGATTTCAGCAGCACCCATCGCCTCTAGGAAAACGGCACCCGAGTAGCAAAGGGGTATGGATGTGGCCGCAGGCGTTTGAAGAGAGGGGAGACGGGTGAGTCGCAGCGTTGCGACCCTCCCTTTCCGCGGCCGACAGCCTGGAGCCGGCCGGCTCACAGACAAATCGAGCACCGCTAACCTGCATCGCCAGCTCCCCTCCGTCGGGAGCCGGCCAACGGAGCCTTTGAACGAGCCGGTGCCGCCGCCACAGCGAGCCGCCCTTCGCAAGCGCCTCAACTGAGCGCAGCCCGGGCTGAGGGAACGGGGCGCAGCCACGCCCGCCCTGGGCCTCGCGCTCCTGACGGAACTTCCCGCCAAACGCCGCGGCAGGCGCGTGCTGGGCTGGGCGGTCGCCCCACCGGCGCCAGCGGGGTTGGGCAGCGCCGCTCTGCTCGCCCGCCCTCCCCGCCCCACGGACCCGAGCTCTCCAGCTTTTCCCCAGGGCTTCGTGGGGAATTTTTTCTGAAGCTGTTAACGGGCTCGCTGCTCCCGTAAGGAGCCTTCGATGGCGGCGGCTGGAGCACACGGGTCTGCGCCGGCCGGTTGTGAGGTAAAAAGCGGCGGGAACGCCGGGCGGTTGTGAGGCGGCGGCCGGTCCGGCTGTTGATCCGACCGGAAGCCCAGAGCTTCGAGCTTCATCTTCTTCGCTGGCAGCGGGGTAATTATTCTCCCAGTTCTTTTGTTACTGCAACAGGAATAAATTTACTAATACATACTGCAAGGTTCAAAAGAAAAATGCTGTCTTTTGCTACAGTGTCTGTAAAGTGTTTTTATTCACAGCTCGGTTTGTTTAAAGTATCACCCACATTTGTCCCTCACACTGTACTGAACTTGTATGGGGGGGTTTCAGTCATGATTTTTTTAAGGGACTGCAAGTATCTCAGAATTAACTGTGAGAAGTGCACCACCTTTGAAAGAAAACAAAGCTGGGCTTTGCTTTTTTTTTTTTTCCATTCTTAATCATCTCTTACTCTGCTAGTCACAAAATGACCCAGTTATGCTTCTGCACTTTAGTTCTTAACAGAAACCCTAATAAAGTAATGAAGTATAAACATTCCTAAATTACTTCCCTAAGAAAGACCTGTCGTGTGTGTGTGTTATCAAATCCTTCCTTTCATATCCTTCATAAAAGAGGCCCTGTAGCAATAGCCAGGACAGAGCAAGCTCCACCTGCCTGCCTGAGTCACCACAACCGTGGAAATTTACCTTCCAGCATGTTCTCCTGACTGCCAAGATAGCCACTTAAAAAATGTCAGCCTAGTCATCTTACAACATTTAGCAGTTTTGGCAAGGGGTGCAGAGCCCAGAGTTTTCCAGGGAGTGTTTCTGCTTGGACGTTTTTTTCCACATCTAATAAAGGCCTTGGTTTTGTTAGAAATCCATGACCAATGGACCACAGAAATCATGCTGTAAAGTGTTTTCGGTTGAGGCTTTTTTTTCCCTTTTCTACCTCTACAGCTAGCTACTGACCTTGAACAAACTCGTACTAGATGAAGATCTGATTCTGCTTACACTTCATGAGTGTAGAGCTATGTTCCTATTTTTGTCTCCATAAGAGATATTCTGCAGACAGGAGAATTCTGCACTCCGACTCATGTGCTGTTTGAAAGATTAATGGAGTAGTTTCCTGTTTTGCATCGGTCTGTACAGATGCTATTTCTCTCTGAAAAACTTTAGTTCATTTTGTTATGAACTTCTATTGTGTATAGCCTGAAGATCCTTGATGAATTGATGAAACCTAATATTGTAGAAATAGCTTCAATCTAATTGGTGTTTGAGGAAAAAGTATGCTGTAACTTAGAAAACTATATTCAGTGCTTCAGTTGGAGTGAAACATCTTGAAAAAAAATGAGTGACACTCGTAGAGTAATTTATGCTTAATAGAATATAGAAGGGTTAAGCTATGCAATTGCCCTTTGTATTTAAATGTGACTTGTGCTTTATCAACAGTCTAGAGACATACATGGCAAGGATTTTTATTGCATATATTAGTATTTAGTACTGCAAAGTTTTTATTGTATTGCAGCTTTGTGTCCTACCTTGGCTGGTACAGAAGGATTGCAAAGAGTGTAAAGACTGCTAAGGCATTTACCTTTGTGCAGAACATGTTTTATGATCTTTGTGCTGCGTCTGTACAATGTCAAGTACAGGAAAGGATCTGAGGAGAGCAACTATGACTTATTTTTGTATTTGCAAGGATTTGCATTGTATGAGGAGGGAGTAAAACCTAGGATTACTCACATTTGTTTTGGAGGCTAAGCTAATCTGAATGAATAGATGGAAGTGTTTAAAACAGCTTTTGCATCTGCCAAAGTGAATCTAGCTTAATATGTTTTATAGCATGCTGATTTTTATGTCACATTCATTTATTCTAATTATGGACAATAAAAATTTTGTATTGTTCTAATTATGTGTTATTTAGATCACACATAATAGGAATAGGCAAGAGAATTCAACATAATATGGGGAGTGAGCTGTTCTGAGCACATGCTTCTAATGCACCAGTTATCTGGGGCCTTAACATTTCTGAATCTTTTATCTTCTATTTCTAATTTTCTAGAGGAAAATCTGATGTGGTTTGGTTTAATATAGCTTATACTAAACAACTATATTCTATTGCTGATCAGTTTTTTCATTATAGAATTTTTAACTTTTCTTATTACAAAAAGCGCAGTCATTCTGTAAATCTGAAAAGCAAGCTATTGAATCAGTTTCTTTAAGGGGCATACCTCCCTGGTGGCTCATCAAACTGGAATGTAGTTAGTATTGAAAAGTTACTGGTCTCAGTTACAAGATATACCTTTTGACACGGGATGTTCTGGCCACATCCTTATGTCCATTTGTTGTGTTGAATTATTTGCAACAGTTTGAAAAGATTTGGGATTTGGTTTGGGTAGGGTTTTCTTGTTTTGTTTAAAAATTCCAGTATTCTGGTTCTGCAGGCTTATGCTTGTGCCTGACAATATATTTGACGATACGTGCTTAACGTGTGCTGGAATTAGGATGTCAAACTGAAGTACAGAGAAATATCTTGCTAGTTAGATGATAATAATGTTTGGTAGCTTGCTGGACAGCTTACAAAGAGCTATGTAGCAAAATGATGGTGTTTTAAGAAAAATCTGTCAATCTAATGGTATACTTAATTCTGTTGGGTTGGTTTGTTCAATGGAAACATTGTATGCCCACATGCAGCTGAACTATATGTTTTTTATACTTTCTAATTAGCTTTTTACTCCATAACCTATTCTAGTACTTTCTGTGTAAATGGGGTGACAATAAAATAGTTCTTCTCTGTTCAGAAATTAGACTGTTTTTTCAGAAAAGATAACTGACACCATGAACTGTTGTCCACTTAAATATTTGACATTTCAAAGAAAAAACAAAACAACCCAGGCTTTCTAATATGGAAATAAATTCTGACATTAATTCTAATTCTAATATTACTGTCTTTAAGCTGTTTTTTGATGTGTACCACTAGTTTTTTACCATATTGGCTGTTGCTTGGAGCTGTTTTTTTAACTGCTCTGCATATATGATCCCAACTGTAATTTTTAATGTATAAAAATAAATATGATAATTAATGCTATTCACAAAAGTAGCAGACGTATATGACAGCCCAAATACTTATATGCTTTTCTTTGTGATTTCATAATGGCACTATTTCAAATCAACGCTAATTCACGTAATAAAACCTCTGTTCTGTAACTTACCAACATACAAACACATTTGTATCCAGGCCATATTTATCACGAAGCAGTGTTAACTTGGAAATGGTATTTTTGGACTTTAAAGGAAGGACACTGTTTTAGGTAATAAAGATTTTAAATACAGCTGAAAACAGATCACTGAACTACATTGGCTCATAAAAAAGCAGAGCTGATATCTAACCTAAACTGGTTAAAATCTTAGTGATGGTAGTATATGGAAAACTTTAAGAGGTTGTTTTGAAGTCTATGAACATGATTAATGGGAATCTTGTGGTTTTGGTTTGGGTTTGTTGGTTTGTTTGTTTTTTTTTTCAAATGAGATTCTTGTCCAAATAACAATTCCCAACCCACAGCAGATTGTGAGGTCCTGTTTCCATTTGGTCTTTAGGTATTTAAGGAGTTCACAATATTGCAATATTCTTCCATATATAGATCAACTTGGCAAGCCAATACACTTTCCTTGCTCCTGCTGACTTTGTGACACAGTTGCAAAAGGCCCTTTGGGACTCTGCCGGAGAGCTCTCATAACATAAAAGCAAACTGCTTGTTTTTTTAGCTGGAAAGGAAACTCCTGTTAGTTTTAAGTTAGTCTTGAACGGTACAGCTGCTCTCCCCTGTAGATCTGCGTTAGACTTGTTGAATCAGCTTGTTTTTATCCCTAAAACAGAGGTCCTGAACTGTGCGTTAGATTTATTCTGGCTTCGCTTTGAACTTGGCTGAGGGAAAAAAGCTGGTTTTGTCAGATGAGGTGACATATGGTGATCTTGTCACCCCTGCGCAGCAACAGACTGTCTACTGCCCTTCACCTCTGCCTTGGCACTTCCCTCTGCTTGTTGGGGGGGAGGAAGGAGAGAAG
>VXBL01009982.1:329523-431833 GCA_013400195.1 Aramus guarauna
AAGAGTATGACTATAAAATGTTACACTGTGGCTCGCTAGCCCTTCAATAGTGCACAGGTGTAAACTTCTCAAGAAGCTGTAAATGGTTTAAAGAGTATGAAATGAAAAAAAAAAAAAGGGGGGGAGGGAGTCATTCTGTTCAGGAGCACTCGGAGCTTTTCCCACCGTACGTGCTTGTTGACTGGGGGCACTGATCTTTACTGCTGTAATACGGCCTTACTTCGAGTCAGGGCGGGGAAGTCGGTGCACCTGAGAGGGGAGACGTGGGGGGGGGATTTTTTTTTTTTTTTTAGTGCTGCCGCTTCCTAGCGGCGATGCCCTGCGGTGCAGCTGCTCGCCAAGAGCAGACACTGACAGGCCGAAGGTCCGGGCCCTTGTTGGTGGCGGAAACGCCGACCTCGAGTACCGCACCTATCTGCTCGCCCTCCGGGCGCCGGCGCCGTGCCGGCCGCCGCTTCGCCTGCCGGGTAGGAGACGGGTGGAGGCCGCTCGGTGGCAGCAGCAGTCACCCCGCGGGCGGAGCCGGGCCTCGGCCTGCGCCCTGGTGTGGGAGCTGGGCTCCTGGAGGTGCTCCGCTCGGAGCCCGCCCGCTTGCATGCCGGGATTCGTAGTCCGCCCCGCCTCCCCCGGTCAGGCGGCGGGGCCGCCACTCTCCTTCCGGGAGCAGCGAGCGCCCGTTGGAGGGGAAGAAGGGCCGGAGGGCCGCGGCTGGCGTCACGTGAGGCGTTTGTTGACTTCCTCCAAAGGTGGGGGCGGGGCTGGCGCCCCGGGAGTTTCCCGCGGAGGCCGATGCCGAGGCCGGGCCGGCTGGGCGGAGGCGATGGGAGCCCGAGGGGGCCCGGGCGGAGATCGTGACGGCCGGCGCTGCCTCTCCGCCGAGGCGACCGCCCCTTACTGACCCGCCTGGCCCGAGCAAGGCCCGGAGAGGTTGGTCCTGGCGCGGGGAGGGGGGACCCGGGCGGGGGCTGCCGGTGGCATGTCGCCTGTGGGCGGCCTCGGTCCCGCGGCCTGCCGCTAGCGAGGGGGTGCTGCGGAGCTTCGTGCCCGGTGGAGGAGGAGCGGTTCTCCCTGGGGACAGAAGCGATTCTGGCCGATCTTTACAGTCGCTCTCGTAGGAGGAGCAGGCGGGCAGAGTTGTGCGGTGTCCCTGCCTGCTTCCGCTCTGCGGGCGCGGTGTGACTGGGTGAAGAGGGGCACCCTCGTTGGGGGCGGTCAGCGTACGTTAAAGGTGCTGCCCACGGGTCGGTAGGGAGCCTCAGGCAGTCAAAGCCAAAATGGGGCGCCTGATTAAGCTGAAAACCTGGGTGAGTTTTTAGAGCAGCAATTTGTGCGTTAATACAAGAGTATCTGGCAAAGGAGGCGAACAAAGTACGAGCACAAGATGTGAGAACAGACATGACGAAATACTGGAGCAGACTGGAATACAGGTGTTGCAGGCCGCGTTGGTTTGGAAGAAGGGAGTGCAGATGAGCGTTGAGGTAGTCTCATACGGTAGCGATGCCTTCAACTTTTAAGAAAGTACAGCTTTAAATCCAGGTGTTTCACCTGGTAGGAAGATTACCCTGATCTCCTTAAATAAACCTGTCCCCCCAGCAACGCACAAGTGAGAGTGGGTTGGGCTGTCAACCCTTCCGGTGAGTGGGTTTAGGTGCTTTTGCACTTCTTGACGAATCCCTTCATTTCCCTGCTGTCTTACTCTGTGTATGCAGTAAAATCAGCATACTGGAAGCCAGCTCTGGAAAAAGTGGAGTGAGGGGAGGGGTACTGTCATAACAGTCAAGTCTGCTCTGGGCTCCAAAGGTCAGGTGCTGTTCTGAGACAGCATTTTCTGGGAAGTGCTGTATGGACTATGAAAAACATCTAATTTACTGGATATAGGTATGTGATCTGCTCCTAATAATACCAGCTATGTGTTAGCACATGTACCCTGGGATTTTTATTCTAGAAGCAAAAAGAAATCCAAGTTACTACTACATTTAGTTTTTTGAATAATTGATATTTTATAAAAACTGGTGATAGAAGTGTCTATCAGTGATTGCACTATAACTTAAGTAGGAGATTATTGCCCCAAATTCTAAACACAATTTTTGAGTTAACAACTCTGAAATCAGAAAGGCAGAAAACACTGGTTGAGTGAACTCTAGATCAAATTATATGAGGATTTTAGCCACCTCCTCCCCCCAAAAATCCACATTTTTTCTAAAACTAATTATTATTTTTCAGTCCTTGTATGCTACTTTTTGCAGTTCAGAAAAGTAGAAAGTGACTATTGCCAGAATACTAGCTAGGTTATGTTTTACATTGAAAATTAAATAGTAAAAAGCTCTTTTAAAGAAGGAAGGGGATGAAGTGACATCTTTGTGCAGCGAAAATGGGTAATGAATTAGAGATAATTTTATGAGTGCCTAAATTTCAGCAAATATTCTGATTTGGTTTTCAGTATGTCTCTGTCTTCTGTGTGATAGTTAAAAGATGGGGAAAAGTGTGAAAATTACCAGGTCAAATACATGAACAAACTGCATTTAGTATACTCAGGGTGGAGAAATAGAATAACTTCATCTCATAATGTTAGAAAAACTGTACATGAAGTTGCAAATCCAGTAACATTTGTTCTTATGATATCAATAGATGCATTGAATTGGGGATTGTGCTTTATGACTGGAAAATGCTAAATGTGGGGTGTCTACTTAGGAAAGCGAAAACTACTCTGGAAAAAGTGCAGACCTGTTGCCACTTCACATATTATCGATATCAGACTTCTTTACAATAGATTTTGAAGAAAGTAAGCAAAAAGGTAGAAGTAAATGGGATAAAATGCAGTGTGGATTTACCTTTTGATATGTTTTCATTCTTTCACAGGTATTTTCTAAACAGAGGAAGTGTAGATAGAGTCCATATTCAATAAAACAGTTACAGTGGCAATGAGATCCAGTTTGTTAAAACGGCGATGATAGGATTAATACAAGAGTCAGGCTAGTAACTAGCTTGGTAGAAGTCAATGGTTGACTCTGCTGAGAGGGACTTCTAGCAACTCCATATGTATGTGATTTATCCACAGTCAACTTTGCAATCAGTCTTACATGTTTGCTGTATGTTTATGCTATAATTGCATTGATTAACTATTATTTACATAATTATATAATCATTTTTATGTGGAGTTCTTAGTGTATAAAATGGTAGATGCTGCTAAAATTGGACAGTACATTTGGAGAGAAGAAATTAATTTTGAGAAGGGAAGTGAAGCATAAGTAACTTGAACATTCAAAGTCATCCACTTAAAAGCTGCTAACAGGAACTTGTGTTCAAATGACCAGGTTTGTCTGAAATAATGAGATGTAAACCTGAATATAGAATCATGGAATTGTAGAACAGCCCAAGTTGGAACGGACCCAGAAGGATCGTGTAGTCCAACCTTTTGTGGAAAAGGGACCTTAGATGAGGTTAGCTAGCACCCTGTCCGGTCACATCTTGAAAACCTCCAAATGTTACGTTAGTGAACAATAGGATGACCAAGGGCCGTCAGTGCGACTCAGTTTAACTTGTCTTTTAATACCTGTAACAGGTAAGGTATGTTTCCAGTTGAATTAAAAGTTAACGCAATTATACAAGGCTTTCATGATATCTTATCACAACTTGTGAACCTACTGAACATTAACTAATCTGACAGTCTAATTGAGTGTGAGGAAATTTGTGACTGGGAGGTAGGACCTACTGTTTGTTTTACAAAAGAGGATTTAAAAAAACCCAAACCAAGTCCTCTTAGCTTTCATAAATAGTTATTCTTGATAAACATTTTGAAATGGGAAGGAATGATCACCAAAAAAGTGTCTCTTAAAATAATATTCAGCGTTAGCATGGGAACATATGGGTTTTTCAGTAACCTTTGAATATGTATACTAATATTTGATGCTAGAAATGTTTTAACAGCCAGAAGCCATCTTGCTTCTTGTGTTTCTTTTGGCACTATTGCTTCTAAGTTAGCGGTAGCAATTAGTTTCAAGATTAAATTTAATAGTTTAATAAACAGGATTATATGATGCTGAGAGGACAGTATTTAATTGACTCCAACTTTTAGGGTTCCCCTCTCCTTTTCTGATAGTTGTCAGGGAAAGTGGCTGTTGTGACAGCATCCACAGAAAATCAAATTGAATACATTATGTTGAGGATGCATAGGGTTTGCAAATTGGTGGTGAAGATACTGTAGTTATGCAACTGTCCAGAGAAAGTGAAATTTATCAAGCACTGTTGTCATAAAATGGGCTTTTTACTACTTTTCTAGTTCTTGTGCGAGTAAATTATTTACTATAAAAAGTGTGAGATTGAAGAAAAAAAAAATTTGCCTGTTGTACCTAAGGAAATTTTGCTTGGCTCCTCTGGCTTACCCAGATGTGCACAATGGATGAACTACAGTGATCTTGTTGGTGAGCTTAGAGACAGGAACTTTCCATTTCCTGATGGCAGCAAAATGAAAGCGATTTGGAGGTCTGATTTATCTGATGTGCTGACACGATTCTGAAAGAACACCAGCTATGCTGAAGCTGCAGGGCTGTGCCCTTGTAAACATGGTCTCTCAGGGAGTGCTCTGGGTCTGTGTACTTTTTCCATGCAGAAGGAGAAGCAATAGACAAATCTAGCAGCTACTGAGATGTGTCTATGCAGATTTTTGTTCTATAAAAATGGAGCAAGTATCTGTAAGAAGCGATGCCTCTGTAGAACAGACTGTTCACGACTGGAATCAAAGAGAACCTAAGATTTCTGAGGGAGAGATGCAAAATGATAGATGCTTAAAGAGACTGGAAGTCTTGCTTGTTTTAGCATCAAGTGCCATATACCCCATATACTGTGTAGAGTTTTTGATGCTGACTACAGGAATTCTGTATTTTTTGTTGCTGTGCTGGAGTGTCTTTTAAAAAAGAAAAAAAAAAAAGCAGTACCACTTTTCTGAAATTAAAGTGAGGTCTGCAACACACTCATTCAGGATTCCTGTAGATCAAAGGCATTTCTTGAATTTAATGTTTTATTTTTATGTCTACATGCATAAAAAACATGCATTGTCTTCTGTGTAAGGCAAGGTAAGCCAGTACAAAAACTATACTCTTATTAACAGCCTGAGACTGTTCATAATACCATTATGAAGTCAAACCCCTCATGTCTGGAAGGTAAACAAAGTAAAACGGTTCAGATTCTCAGTAGCCTTGGAAAAAAATCAGGAAAATACCATCTTGAAATTATTTGCATTTGACATTTGGAAATAGTTTGAAAACTGTTCTATTCTCTTTCAAATCAAAAGATGAGGCAAAATGAAAATCTGCTCGATACTGGGGAAAATTTTATGTAATCCTGCTTTTACTATCTCTCCTCGTGATCTGAGAATAAGGTTAGCGTTTAAAACTACAGAAATCTGTTTGTGCAGTGGTCTGTTTGCTGTTTGAGCCTCTGCATCCTGTGTTCCTTGTATGTAAAGTGTGTTTTATATTTAACTACTTCCCATGGTGTTAATGACTAATATTTGTA
Organism: Aramus guarauna; assembly: GCA_013400195.1. Classification (NCBI taxonomy): domain Eukaryota; kingdom Metazoa; phylum Chordata; class Aves; order Gruiformes; family Aramidae; genus Aramus; species Aramus guarauna. Next base: position 335,038 of record VXBL01009982.1, read on the forward strand.
AAGCTCTATGAAGAGAAACGCTATATTTCTGCTAAGTGTTAGTACGAAATGGGAAAACATTCTTACTCTCAAGATAGTTAATATATTAAATCAAAGCTGTTCTATAACCTACATTAAGTGTCAATGAACAACAGGAGTGCTTTTTGGAAACCATTCTTTTCTACAGTATGTCACAGAAAATTTAAGTGGTGCTGTCTCTTCAAACTTGTACACTTATAATCAGTGGACGTAATTACTCCTGGTAGAACTTAATATTACATCCTGTCAACAGTGTATTCAGGTTAGTTTTGTTCTTTTAAAAAAAGCCCATTAGTTATTTAATACAAAGGCTAATACTGTTCATTTAAAGTATTTATTTTTTTGGAGGTAAAGATTAGAGTCCTTTTAAATTGGCTGTTTCGCGTGCAGATCATTCTAAGAATGATCTAAGTATTCAAAGTATTCATAGATATTAACTTGTCTGTATATTACTTTAAATATTTTAGTGGGAAATCTTTTGCTTTAACTGGTTACTTTAGTACAGATTATCTTACGAATTGCAACTGCAGAGAGATCAGAATTCATTCAGGTGCTTTAGAATGAGAGCTCTGGGGCATTTGCAGCAGCACGTATGAGGGGAGCTTTGAATTGTTGAAGCCAAACAGAACGAAACACGGGCAGAGGTCTGTGGTTGGACTCGGTAATTACTGCCATCCTGCAAGCCCTTCTGGGACTGCCAGATTTGAGGAGTCATGACTTGTGGGATAGCCTAATGCACATGTTGTCTCAGAAAGCACTTCTTTGATTCGTGCTTACAGTTGGGGTTTTTTAAATGATGTAACATAATACTGGAGAAACTAAATTTTGATTCCTTTCCTTAAAGAGTAAAATTAAAGGCTACAGCTGTAGTCAGGGATTTCTTACAGATATAGCCCCATTTTGGAAGATTTTGTCATCTAAGTGTTTCTGTCTATCGCTTTCATTTCATGAGAGTGCTTCTTATGGAGAAGGAAGTATTTGTGAGCATGCTTTCTCTCTTTTTTTTTTTCTTTCTCTCCCCTGACAGCACAACAGAGGGGGGTAAACTGCATTTCACCATGACCTTTATAGAACTGCTGATCTTACGCTGTGTAACGGCCAGGTTTTATTCTTGTACGAGCTTATATCTTTTATTTGCCTTTTAATATGGGGTTAGCAGGTGCTGGAGAAGTAACTTTGCCTATATTTTTTTCTTTTGGAAATGGTTGAGAAAGTTTGTTGCATAATAGAGCATTGTTTGGGGTTTTTTTTGTTTTCTTTCTTTTTTTTTAGGTTGTGTTGACTTATTTATATATATTAGCAATGCTGCTCTAATTTTTCTAATGTGACTTTTTCCTCATGTACATCTAATGTGTACTGCAGTTAGTGGTGTGTATATTATAACTTATTTTTGAGTCATCATGCACCTATCCAATAAGGAAGTCATAGCGCGCTTTTTTTTTTTTTTTTTTTTTTTTTAATGTCTATCATATAGTTCTGTAGACTGTAAGGTTTGAAACTTTTTGAAATATTCAATAAAAGGAATATTTAGTAAGCATAGGCAACAGACTGATGTTTACTAATAGAGTTAACTGTTAAAATTACCATGTATCAACTCATACCTAAGATTTGATAAATGTATTTTTTTCCTCTTCTATAAATTTGTTACAAATTTTGCAGTGCTTTAAAAATTCAACTGTGTGGTTTTGTAGAATAACTATTATGGGAGAAAATGGGGAGCTATTTAGAATAAAATCTGTAAAGTCTTTTCCTTTCAGATTGACTGACTATAGCATCATGAAATCTCTTAGAAATCCTAGTGGCTTGTTTATTTTGTGAAGAAAACATGTTTTCAATTTCAAGAGTAGTGCTCCTTTGTAAAAACAGAAATGGCCTTTAAGAGGTAGGGGAAAATCTCAAAATACCAACAGCTTTTTGTTTTCTGAGTGTCTATGCTGTGGCTTTTTGAAGTGATCTTCTGCTAAACTTAGGGCAATGTAAATATTTTATTGTTATATTTCTTTTGTGTGATGCTCTAAAATTCTGAGTAAATTGGTGTTCGGTGGCATTGAAATTTCAGTTTATGTAAATCTCATTTATTTGAAAGTGATGTCAGTCTGAAGTCTCTGTTTTGTTTCCATGTTGTTGGGCATGATGACAGTGGTGACTTGAATCGTGTTTCTTGTAAAGCTGAAACGACTGCACTTTTTTCTGGTCGTAGCAGTGTAATACAGAGTGTGGATATTACTAATACTTTATGTTAATAGAGATAGTGAAAGATAAAAATAAAGTATATACAATGGGAATATTGTAGTGATTTTCACTTCTTAACAGGCTGTTGAGCTTCCAGTACAGAGAAGCATGTTTCTTGATTATTTATTTATTTTTATTAGTTGGAGCAAAAAGTTTAAAAATTGCATAATTCCTTCTGAATATCCCACTTAGTTTAAGCCTGTGCAAGATGCATTGCTGCTTTCTCTCCAAAGCATTACATCATCAGATCTGTTCTTTACAGGCATGAGCGGAGAGAAAGGTGTCTTATTTGGGCACCTGTCGCAGGAGTAGTAGACTTCTGTTTTCTGGCAGTTTGTTGTGACTTAGTATCCAATAAGATTAGTAAAAAATGTGTATATCGGATCTTTCTGAAATAGTTATCTTCTATGTAAAAATTTAGAAAAACATGTATTATGAGCCCATTTGAATTATGTGGAATTATATGCTTCTCTTCTAAATAGCATCCAGTGCTGGCTTAGAGAGCAGCATCAGAAAACCAGAGTTGAATAATCCTGTAAACTATATGAGATATTTCAAGTAAAAAAATGTTAGTTTAACTACTCCCTTTAGTAGGTGCAGGTTAAGTGTGTACCTGAATTTATAAAATAGTATTTGTATATCCTGACTCTTACTTATTTGGGAAGGTCTTGCTCTTTTGGAAGCTCCTAATGGCAGTAAGTTTTAGTTAGCAAAATACAGAATAAATATGATCTCATTTTCTGATGTTGCTTGCTGTTTTCCCTTATTGCCATCTCCTGGCGGAACTGATGTGCGCAAGAAATAGCGAACGTATGATGCTCAAGTTCAGGAGCTATGGGAAAGTGTGGGGATAAAGATATATTTTATGTACAAGGACACAATCTGCTGTTTTCTTCAAGAGATAATGATAAGCTGTGACACTTTAATGACACTTGAGTCTAACGTTCAGAGAAAAGGAGATGCGTTGCCTTGAGAAGGCAAGCTCTTAGAATTTGATGAGATGGGTGAGAAGACTTGCAGGGCCCTTGGTAAAATGGGGGAGAAAAAGCTAGTATGTTATGCTCATCTTTGAAGACAAAATGAGCAATTCCTTCAGTCAGCTAATGCAGTTGGAATGATGTAGTGCTTTTGATCAAGGTCACCTTGTGCATGGAGTGATATTATTCTTACAATGAAAAGGAAGCAAACCTCTTTTGCAAGGCTCTTTTTCTACTTAAGTATGAGGCAGAGCAACAGGCGAGGGAAGCTGAAGCTACCGGTTTTGTTAGAATACATCCAACAGTATACAAGGCATCTGTTTGCCTCCTGAAGATAACCATTAAAAGCACTTCAGTTTTGGTTTGTAGTTCTCTTGTCTTTTTTTTCACTGTTGTGACTCCATTGCTGTCTATTTAGTATCAACGAGCTGTCACAGTTTTTTTTATCATGTTGTCTAACTGGCTTGGAGCAAATTGAGACAAATGTGATAACAGCACCATTGTTCAGCTGTAGCTGTACTACAGCTTTTCATAATGCCACAGCCCATGTAGCTTTTCCATTGCTAGCTTGGTGAGAGAAATTTGACCACATAGATAAGCTTCAGGGCAGTTGATCCATTTACCTCTTCATATCAATAAAGAAATGGCAGTTTAGTTTGAATTTAAATAGCAAATACACAGTAGAGGCAGCAATTCTGGCTTGTGGGTTTTTATCCCACTGATGGCTGTCTTTCCTGCGATGTTCTGCTGATCAGGTCAGTTTTCTGTTAAAATAGCTTTTTCCTACAATACAAACTGTCTTAATTATGCTTATTTCTTTCATTCCAGCATTTCTATTGGTTCATTAGATAATCATCAGGAACCTAACGATTTGTTCATGGGGAAAAAAATCAAAAATCTACTTTTAGTAGAAGTAGCATAAGTAGTAGTTTGGGGTTTTTTGGGTGCTGGGGGAGAAATGTTACCAGATGCTGTATAGCATTTGTTAGTATTGCATATAAATGCAAGGAGTCTTGATCTTCATAACTAAGTAAGAATGAGCTGTGTCTTTTTTCTTCAGTTGGTTTTGGGTTTTGTTTGTTTGCTTTAAAATCAAACCCCTGAACTAGCTCCTGATAACTAGTAACATTAAGGAAAATGCTGTTGGAGCTTTTCCCTTAAGACCTGGAGTTAAAGAAAGTATATGGAGTTTTTTAAAGGTGCTATTTTCTTATGGAATATTTTGCTGTGCCTAAATGATACATGTTGTAATAAAAACTCAACCTCATGGTTACTTTGCATTTGTCATTCAGGTGGATTTGGCTAGTATTTCAGGGCAATACTTTCCTTATGGTCAGCTTATAGTCAGTTTTCTCCATGCATGTTGGGGCAGATGTTACTGAGTATATTTTCATTCTCATTGTGTTTGCAGTCAAGAATTACTGTAATTGTCATTCAGAAAGATGTTTTCTACTGTGACCAAGTAAAGAATAGCTAGTCATGCAGCCTCTTTAAGGACTAAGGTACCTTAAGATTCCCTAAGATTACATTTTAAAGTTTGGGAAAAGTACAAATACTTGCATTCAAGAATGAAGGAAATTTGGCACTTGTACTCAGGAACCACAGTACTTAGTCTATTTCCTGCAACTATAATCTCTTTTAATGCTCAGTACTGACTTGCAAAAACTCTTAATGCAACATTCCTTTGGAATTCAAATATTTGGTGCCAGCCAAATTCTAGGATGGTGTTAAGCCTTAATGAATTTGGGAGTTCATAAATCTGATGCCTACTCAAATTATTTTTATCAAGTAGCAGTGAAAGATGATTCTTTTCTAAGCACATTTCTCAATCTATAATGGGGTTCAAGATTTTTCTGCAAGATTAAGATATTTCTGAATTACTCAGTCTTGCCATACTTAGACAGAAACACCCTGCAGTATTATTTTGGAAGGTTTTCAGACTTGAGACTCTTGATGAATTTGTCTTTGTGAAAATTTCACACTTATATCTGGTTTTTTTAACAGCTGTCATGGAGGAGTTGGTAGAGGATGACATCTGTATTTTGAAACATGAAAAAGCAGACAACGTTCATAAGAGAGATGGGGAGATTCCTGTTTCATCTTACAGTGGAGATGAGTCTGTTGCCTCGCACTTCGCACTTGTCACTGCATATGAAGATATCAAGAAACGGCTGAAGGAGACAGAGAAGGAGAACTCCTTCTTAAAAAAAAGAGTGAGAATTCTAGAAGAGAAGGTAAGAAAAAAGTCGATTTGCCAGCTTCTGGTAGCAGCTACTTTTTTGCTCCTGTCTGGGTGGCGGAGCAGATGGTTAAGTATTAAAATATGTACTTAAAATAATTTCCCAAGTTAAAAATTTTTGGTAAATTATTTGTTTCAGTGAGACACAGTTTGTTTCTCTGGTAGTCTAGTTACGTCATATTGGGATTTTTGATTGTTACTGACACATATGTGATGCAATGCAGTAGTGCCCTGCAAAGATGCTAGCTTCAATTCAGAAAGATGTGTAATTGCATTGGATCGTTGCTGTATTTCGTCTACCTCTTTATGGTGTTTGTTCACTTGGGCACACATGACTTGGCACCTCACTATACAACAGTACTAAGTCCATAAACTGTCTAAGAATTGTCTATCAAAAGAATCTCTTAGGCTCAGCATACCAAAATGATAAGGAAAAATTGGTTGTTAAGAATAGGTCTAGCTCATTACAGTCTCAAACATGAAATACAAAGTTGCAAGGCTTAACATAGAGGTGTTGGCTGGCTACTGTCATAGTGCAGTAACTCTAAAGCGGAAAGAATCTAGGAATTTGTTTTATATGCAGTTTCTCATGGTCTTAGCTTAGTGAAGCTCACTAAAGCTAAAAATTGACCATGGCGCAGGCTTTTCTCCCTGAGTAGAGTGCTATCATTAAACATATATCCATCATTCAGTAGGGAGTGTCTTTGTACTGCAGAAGGTCTGGACTTTGATAGATTGCTTTCATATTAATATAAGATGGAAAGGTAGATCCTAGAGTTACAGCTGAGACATTTATTAGGACTTAGTCTTAAATATGTGCTACTGAGTCTTAAAAGCTTACAAAGTATGTGTTATTTTGTGGCAATGGAATGAAGAATTTGAGTCACACTCTGTACCATTCTGAAACACTTATTCAGGAATTCTTGGTGATGAGTTTGACAGGACTGACTTTCTGTCTAAAGGCAAAACTTTCTCAGGACTTTCTTTATGTAAGGTCCCAGGGGTGACGGGGATAGGAATAGAGCTCTAGACTCAATATTCTGTGAACCATGCTGAGTGTAACATCTTTTACGTGGTTACTCAAGATCACAATAAACAGGACTTGACCTTGACAATCCCTTTTAGCCTTGTGCATTTTAGTTTGGCCTGGTTCATCTTAATTGTCTTAAAGATGATATTTTGTTTTCCATAGAGAAAACTTTTGGTTTAGTATGTGAATACCATAAAAATGTTTCTATGAGAGAGGGACATCGAGAAGGCCTAGAGCGTTAAGTAACGGAACTGACTTTCAGTCTTCATTAACGGCTAGTATATCTGTATGATAAAAAATTACATAGGGAGTTACCCCTTTTGAGTTTTACATTTCAAAGTGTATGGAAACTTCCAGAAAGTTTGGTAAGGCTTATGTTCTGTCTGATTGGCTTTATTTGGGGGATGAAAATGTAAAGGACAGAACTTAAAATGAGTAGTAGGCATACTTTGAGGGTCAATATAAAAAGCAAAGGGCAGAAGCTTTCTAACTTTATGGCTTGCTTTCCCATACTTGCTTTGGAGCAAACACCTGAAAGAGGAGATATGTAAAGTAGACGCATGACTGTCACCTCTTTGATTTTTGTAAATCAATTTTGTGTGTGTGGCTCTTAATTTTTAACAAAATATGTATAATTCTGTCACAAATATCTATATTAGGTATACTGAATGCATTTAAATGCCTCAATAACTTAAAGCAAGTGTGCAGGATAAACAGAATTAAAAGGATAATGCAATACTTAGTCAAAACAAGAACTTTCCATGTGAACAGATGTAAGTTGATGTAAGACTTTTCTTCTCGCTGTCTTATTAAAAATACTGAATATATTTTAACTCTGCTTCCCTCTGACAGTCTAGTTGGTAGCTTATTCCCTTTTGCTTTCCTCTTGCCTTAGCAGGCAACGAGATAGTGGTGACCTGGAAGTTAACAGTTATTTGTAAAATAATTGTGCTTTGGGTTTTCTCACATAAATACACTGAAAAAAAATCTTTGTTTAAATTATGAATCATTAAAAAATTATGTTTGATTTCCTCTGAATTTTCTGTATGTTCTATCTTTATATGCTTAAAACTCTTTTTCCAAAAAGCAGTTTGTACATCTTGAAAGCTTGGAAAAAATATGATTAAGGCATTAGGAGTGTGAGTAATAATGACTTGTGGGTGGTTTTTAAATACTCATTGCAGTAAACTAGCAAGTATTAAGTATGGTTAGAGATTGCAGAATTTGCAGACAGCCTTTATGGCACTTCCGTAAAAAATTTCGGTCCATATCAATGTACTTGATTATTTTCTAAAGAAAAAAAAAAATATGGTTAGTTTAATGTTCCAGGCTGTACTACTGCACTTCTTAAATTTTGAAGTTTTCAATATAACATACAAAACTTCTTGTTTCTCATGTCTGTTACACTTTTAGCTGCTTGGCTCCCGACTGGAAGAGGAATGCAGTTCAGTTGGACGTGAACAAGTAAATAAGGCATACCAAGCCTATCGAGAGGCCTGCATTGAGCGAGATAATCTGAAAAGCAAACTGGATAAAATGGTATGCCTTTTTAAGTAATGACTTAAATGCATGTTATATCAGTACTGCATAGTTAGTAAATGTTTACTGTAGACTGAATTTTATTTGCTGAAGATCTGTGGCATTTGTTTTACTACTCCTTTAGGTTTTTAAAGTATATGATGATACTTTATGTAGGAATAACAATTTTATGTATATCAATTTTATTACTGGGCTAGGCTAAAAAAACACGGCTAGGCTAAAAAAACAGACAGGGATTTTTTTATGGGTATTTTTTTTGTTTTGGTGGTTTGTTTGTTTTTTAAAGTTGAATTGTCAGGCATGATAGGAAAAAAACTTCACAAATGGTTTTGGGTTCTCTCCCCCTGAAAACAGGTGAAAGAAAGTGCAGAATCCTTGAAAAGCTTGAATGAACAGTTGCAGTCTAAAGAAGTAGAGCTGTTACAACTGAGAACTGAAGTGGAAACTCAACAAGGTATGCATTTTGTTACTTCATCTTAATGTATGTTGCTTAGCTGTGGTGGTTATGTTATGATTTCAGGGCACAAAGAGGTTTAACCCCATGTAGTGGCTAGGTAAGAGAGGACTATACTGCAGTGAGGTACCTTGAGCTTAGATATGTGTTCATTCTCGTAAATGGTGACAGGCATGTTTTATTACCGTAGGAGCTCCATGGTAAAGATCTGAGGCTGTCATGTTCTTCCACTGTAGGTCATTTAATAATGTGAGAAATATGCACAACCTGACCATTTATAGGCCAGTCATGTACATCTCTGGAGCCCACCACCTCTTCCTCAGAGTAGGGTGGGGGTATACTTGTTCAAGTATCAAATGCTATCCAGTTGGTACCACTTTCTCTGGTACCTGCAGATGATCTGGTATATTGCTTTGTTTCACTGTTGGGATATGACAGGTACAAGAGGATGTTGTGTAGCAATAGCTGCAGTTGACAATGGCTATTTAAAGGGCTGGGCGATGAGGAAAGGTAGAAAGATGCTGGTTGTAGAGATCCTGGTTGAAAGAGGAAAGACAAGCAGTGTAGCCTGGCAATTCCAAAAGCCCAAATCCGGCTTCTGTTACTGCCATTGTAAAGAGTGCTGTGTAGATGATAGGGATGTTAAATAAAACACTATGGAAGAAAAAAAAAATCTTTATTAATGTACTGTTAGAAGAAAAGAGAACAAGAAAATGCCACCTGTGTGAAGTTAGATATGGACTGGGCTTCAGATTCTGTACAAATGCAGTCATTGAAAGGGTACCTGCAAGTATTGCTGTGCTTGAATTGGATTACTTTCAGAGAGGACCTCAAGCATGTAATGCACTATGTGAATTGCACAAGTTTTTAAACCTAGAAGAACAAACCACATGTAATAATAGTGTCATTGTTGAGGACATCGTGGTTTAAGGAGGTAAGAAGTGCAGAGTTTATAAAGAGAGCTCTGAAAATATGGTGATTTCAAGCCTTATTTAGTAAATCAATTTTACACATAAGTGGGCTCTGAGTACCTTGTATAAGAAAAATCAGCGTAGCTTAAGCTTGTTTAAATTATTAGATCTGGAAGTGAGTGTACCATGTAGTTGAAGACTTGAGGGTTTTCTTCCTGTCATGTTCGTTCTTTTGCTGCCTAACTAGCCTCCTGCTACTGATTTAATGCTAGGATTGTCTTAGGTCGCTTCTTACTAGCAACCATGTGAATTTGTTCCGTCTAATAAGAAGACTTCTGTAACCTCTAGAGTTCACCCTTTTGTTTTGATTGTATCTTTTGTAGTTCTGTTTTGAACTTTTTTAATATTAAACTTTGGAAAAATTTTGGGTAAATTATGGAATTATATAAATCGGGGGCGGAGGGGAAGGCCTGTGTTTTCAAAGCATGTAAGACGCATGCAAGTTGGCACATATATCATGCATGTTTGCCATTAACAGATTTTTTTTAAATTATTATTGTTATTTCCACTGCCTTTTTATGCTGTTATTTCTTTTTTTTTCTTTATGTAAAATCTCCAGTACATTCTTGGAAAGTAGGGCTTCGTACTTCAAACTCAAACTAGACTACTTCTCTGCCAGCAACTTTACCAATGTTACTATTTCTCTGTTGTCATAGATTGTAGTTTCTACAGAATGTACAGGATAACTTTTTTGTAGGCCATGGGCTGGCTGAGGTGAAACCTTTCGTATTGAGTTACATTTCTTGAACAGAGACTGAAATCTGCTTGTCTTGCTTGTCTTTTGACAGTGATGAAAAATCTGAATTGTACTCAGTCCAGCTGGGAAATAGAGAAGCTGAGCAGTGACCTGAAAGTGCATAGTCTGGAACAGGATGTAGAAAAGCTCAAGCAAGAGTGCAACAGTCTCAGAAAGGAGTTGCAACAATCCAAGCAGAAGGTACCTTTATTTTTAAGGAATTTTTGTCTTAATAGATTTGACTGTGTTATAGCATTATTTTAAATCCCTTGTTCAAGCAAAATAAAGAGTAAACAAAGAGATATAAAGTATATAATTGAGTGAAAGATTAACATCCCAGTAAAATTAACCTAAAATGTTCTCATAGACTGGCTTGTGTCTTGGAAATAGTACACTTACATAGGTGAGATTTCCCAGCCATTGCCCATGTAACAACAGAAAATAAAGCTCTACAATTTCTTACAAGTAGCCAATCAAATCGAAATGTGCTATGCTGGTATTTGTCTTCGGCTGGACTTCTTAGAAAGTTTGGGAAAAACCTGGTTTGGCTTTGGGTTTTTTGTTTGTTTGTTCTCTTGTTTATTTTTTTCTTTTAAAACAATAGAATGGTTATGTTAAAAGATATCATGAACTTTGTTTAAGGAGCTCTAGCACTTTTATTTAGGGTAGTTGCATGCAGCTTGTCAGGAAAGTGGATTTTTCCAACAAGGTTTCCAGAATCTTGTTATATGTCCTTTAGTCTGGGGCAAGTGTCTGTTGTGAGGGACTCGTGTAATGTAGATGTGGGTTAGGATCTCCAAAAGGAAATTAAGATAGCTTAACAGCAATAAAATACATTGTCTTCTCTCAGGTTTAGTCTGTGTTTTTCCCACTAGGTGGGGATAAAGCACATTACCAGGGTGGCATGTGAGGTGTTTTGTTAACTTCGCTTAGTGTTGGTTGTTGTTTTCACTTCTATCTGGAATTCTTTTAGGTGTTTTCAATAACTTGTAAATTCTGAAGGCATACTGTAACTTGTATGCAGTTCTGGTGTCTTCAGGTATCTCTATAGAATAGAGTAATAGCTATATAAGTAATTGAAGATTCTGGATTATATTGTGAGAGTAGGTGTAGCTAGAAAGAACAGACTAAAATAGTTGTAAGGAAGACTAGACATGACACTTTAAATAATGCTTATGCTCATAGCTTTTGTTGCAAAGAACAAATATAAGGAACATTTATTTTTTTATATATATCTTGATCTTGGTAACTGCTTAATACAGGAAATAAAAAGGTACAAGTTTTCAAATGTGGGGTAATATAGTGCAACTTTTTTTTAACTATGAAATTGAATCCGTGATGGGGGGCGATGGGAAAGTCTTCAGGAGGGGGGGGAAACTGCCAGGTGAAATACAGGAAAGTGTGATCAATGAGCAATGACAAGTCAGCATTGTTTCAATCCCAGCTGGTATTTTCATTATTACTGTTTTTAATTACATTAGTTAGCATGTCCAGATGTTTTCTACCTTAGGCAAGTATACTTTCTATTTTTTTTTTCTATTTTTAGTTATTCAGGTTTGGCATTGTAGTTGATGCAGTGTGTACATTATATTGACAAGTTGCTTGAAATGTACATAGGCTATCACGAAGCCACAGTAATGTATCAAATTCATGACAGCTTTGGTTAGTAGGATGGGAACATGAAGAGAAGGGGTATGAATGGGAAGTCCTCACAGGTGAGGTTCTAATAGAAATATGACTAACAAAGCAATTTGTTAAAGTCTTGTTAACTTCAGTGAGGCTGCTTGTATGCACAATTTTAAAGCAGTCTTTCAGACTCAAGGGATAAATTATGTTCTGTCATAAAAGTAACTTGTGGAAGTAAATCTGTACTGAAACAGTTTACTTGAACATAAAGGTCTTTATATACTGGGGCAGGGAAGGAACAAGAGAAGACTGATTACTTTTTTTGTTAATGGAAGTCAAAAACCTTTCTAAATTTTCACTTTTCAAAGAATCACAAATTCTGAGAGCTCAGGTATTAAAAAAAAAAAAAAGAGAGAGTATGGTGCTGAGCAATGCTTTTGTGTAAGTAGATAGTTTCAGCATTTTTATGTATAAATTCTTAGTAGAAGTCTTTCTGTCCATTTTAAAAACCACTGTAGCCAACACAAATGAAGACTACTTCTGAATGTCAGTATTAGCAAGCTTATCATTTTTTCACTGCAGTATTTTCAGATAGAAGATCTGAAAAAATCAGATGTTCATTCCTTCTCTATCTTCCCCTCACTCTTACACAGGACCAGGCTCAAGAGGAAAATTCATTAAATGGAGACCTCCTTCAAAAACAAGACATCCAGAGGTAGGAAAATCAAGTGGCTTTCATGTTTTATTTCTGGTTTACTGAGGGACAGTTACTCGAACAAATAAATGTTGTTGCAGCCTGTTCAAATGTGTTATTTCAAAGTACATAATTAATTTCAAGTCTAGGTATACTGATTTAGTGAGATCATTGTATTTTTTTTTTTGTTGCTGTTATGTTGGTAGTCCAGTATGATGATGCTAAGAAAACATTTATATCTTCAGATTGTTGTACAGAAAATGAAAGTTAACTTATCTTGGATTTAAAAATCAGCTTTTTAATAATTAGTTGAATTGAGGAGGTGGTAGATAAATTTCCAAGTCTCATCCCAGCTATAGAATATCTTTACTCTGCCTATGGGGAGGTTTCTGTGTTTGCATAAGTGATGGCTTCAAATCTTTTGCTTAGGATTGGAACATATGTTCTTACTTAGTATAATATAATTTCTGGTGCAATAATATTTCTAGTAAAGACATTTTAATTTTTTTTTTATACTGAGGAGCCATTATATGACCTATTCAAAAAGAAATAGCAATATTCCAGAAAAATGCTAAAATATCAGAAAGCATGCGTTTTCATTTTGCAGTCATTCAAATAGTAATTGTGCTTAGGGTGTAAACTCCTGTGTTATCCTGTCTTGAGTATGTGCTGAATTAGAAAGTATATATATCCTTTAATTTTTTTATGCAAAAGAACGATTCATGAATGCATGAAAGTTCCCAAATGTTCTGTTTTGCAGAAATGAAATACTAACAGCATCTCTTACGCCCAGTTATGCCTGTCCATGTAGTTACACAATTTTCCACAAGAGGGAAGAGTGGTCCTTCGTGATGACAGATTGTTTAGCGTAATACCTTGTTGCTTACTTGGCTATAGAAGAGATGGGAAAGGAAATCAGTCACTGAAAGAGAACAGTACAGATAATTCTTTTCATATGTTCTCTGGTGTAATGATGATAATATTGTACACACTATGCACAAATTAGACTTTCACCTTTCACCTTGACTGGAGAGCTAGCTAGCTAACACTTTTTCTTGTGGTTTCTGCTGGAGCTTCATAGTCAGTCTTGCACGCCTGAAAAAAGGTGTTATCTCAAGGTATAGCAGTTACCTCTTTGATCTTCCAGAGCAGATTTATTCCACAAAGTAACATTCAGGTGGCAACCATCTGAATTAGCATATGTACAGTATAGTGTTTATTGTAATATGACATAAATAATGAAAGTGTAATGTGTACTGAATATGTAAGCCCATCCAAAAATCTGTGGAAAAACACTTGGAAAACCTCCTACGCAAAACATTTGTTGTAGCAGGCAACCCTGCTGTTTGTGGGAGATGGAGGCATTTGCAATTAGTTAACTTTTTGGAAAATAGTTATTCCACATTTGTCAGCAGCCTGCAAATCTGACTTTGAAGTCTTGATTTGCAAATCTATGTTGCTGTAGATGGGCTATTGTATTCAAGGTTTATATTGCGTGTTAAAGGCGGTATAGGATAAACTTCCCAGCATGTAGAATCCTTGGTTTTCAGTAGCAAATTCCTTGAAAGTTAGGTTTTGTAATGGGATTCTAGGTCAGCATTCACAAAAAGAATTAAAATATGTTATGTGTGATTTGAGTGGAATTCTGGTACCTGCATCCCTTTGCAAGATGCTTTTAAAAGCGCTAAATGCACATTATGAAATCTGTCTAAGCGCTTTCCTTCTAGTTGGTGGCAGACACTGAGCTGCTCTTACATTTACCACTTCTATATTAAATATCGGATGGTTCTGTTTTTTATATAACACAGTGTGTTTGGTCTTATTTTTGAGACCAAAACACATGAATAAATGAAGTGTGGTTGCCACATCAACTTAATTTTAAAATTGTCATCTTTTAAAAGAGCCAAATGGATTCTGCAGTAAAAAGGGCGCAGGTTTAGCTGAACTTCTTGAAATATCGGTTGTGAATATCTATCACAATTGCTGATACTTCTTGAACTATCACCTGCTTCTGTTCTTTACCAGAGTGTTGGAATCTGAATGTTTGTATTCTGGGGAACTATTTCTGTGCATAGAAGAAAGTTTAATTTCTTTGTTTTAAGGGAACTCAACGTTAACTTGCAGAACAGAATAATAGCTGTTTCTCAGAGTGTTATTGAACATATTCATGTCAGCTACATTTCTTGCAGGGGTGATCCTAAATTGCTATTTTAGAGGGATACAAATCTGTCTATATGCATGTTTGAAAATACAGTTGTTATACAGCTTAATAGTTCCTAGTCATCTCAACAACAGTTTGAGGTACTGAACTATTTTCAAATAACCGTCTTTCAGGTGAATGTTGTGAGGGAGAAAGAAATATTCTGAAATTCTCATCCATTGTATTTGTCCTCAATAAACATGTTTTGGTAGAATGTTAAGCATTAAAAAAAAGCAAAGCATTAAATCATTGATTTCATGTTTAAGTTGAAGTAACGGTATCCTTATGTCTTTGAATACTAAGTTAATTATTAATTAACATAAATGTGATGTTCAGTGAGCCTTTGCTCAAAATTTTACCGAGAAACAAATGGTGATGCTGACTTTTCTGGGGTTTTTTTTGTTCTTGATTTTCTTACCAGCTAATAACCTGAAACTGCTTTGTTGGAAGAGTGCTGCTGTTGCTAAACATGTTTCTCATATTATGCTGTCTTACCGGAGAATGAATTGGGTTGCTATTTTTGACACTGTCTAAGGCAGCGTGTTAATATAAATTAGATGACTTGAATATGAAGCAGTATGTTTTATGTTTTAGTTTGGTCTGTGCGTGGGTGCTCCGTTTGAATCTTGGGTATCTAGTCTGAATTCACTGTAGCAAAGTGAATGGTGTAAAGACCCAAATACTGATTTGGATTGAGTATTTAAACTATGAGCAATTACCATTACTAGGATCGTAACATTTGATGGTGTGTGTGGTCATTTATCAGAAGCCATTCAAAGTTAATACTCTACCTTGTTTGCAGTCTAGTGTCCGTTTAATATATTTCTTTTAGAAGTATTCCTTTTGAGATTAGTAATTTTATGGGGAGCCGGTTAGCAATTTTTTGGTTAGCTTCAAATAATGAAATTGGAGAATATGCTTCCTATTTCTTTCCATTTGGGGAACTTGAAATTATTAGTATCATCTAGCATGTTAACATAAAATACATTGTATATTGTAATACACAAGAGTCAAACAAAATATACGAGGTCCATCAGTTTAAGCTAATTATCAGCACTGCTCAATTCATTTTGAATTATGATACTCTAGCAAAATTTGCAGCGTATGTTAGGCAAAACTGATTTCTTAACAGTTAAAGCATGTTAATAGGCATGAGGGTGCTTTAGAGGTGGCAATTATTTAACTTTTTAAAAATCTCTTGTTTTGAAAGTGTGCAGCAGGCATACTGGGAACTGAAGAGAGAAATGTCCAATTTGTGCCTAGTGACTGAGATGCAAGCTGAAGTTCTACGAAAACTGAAAACAAACCCAACAGCGACCAAGAAAGGCAAGTCAGTGTTTGCACTAACAGACCTTACAAACACAAACCGTTGACTCAAGCTGTACCATTTTTAAAAAGAAACTAGCTATCATATCTTATCAGAATCTCATCGATTGAAGTTGATAAGCTACTCTGTTATGGTTCCAGCCTACCCATTTTCTGCTTTTGCTTCTGTCTCATACTGGTCAACTTCACACATAAAGGTGTTGCTGATGTGTTTTTTCTTCAGTACTGTATTCTGTTCCCCTTGTGGCTTTTTTCTCAGTCAAGTGTTGCTTATGTGCACAAGGCTGAGGTGTTAAGTTTACTCGTATTTGACCTTTTACCACAACTACTTCATATTAGGGGGGAAAAAAAATCTTTTTGCAAACACAGCCTTATTTTCCCAGTATAGAATATATAAACTCTTAATTTGGCAACATTTTAAAGTCAGACTTTAATAGACTGAAATTCCCTTATGGTTGCATATTTCTTGGTGTTGGCCCTCAGAAAAGTTGTCCTTTCTAGCAAAAAGTTATGCAATGTGACATTTTCTGAATGTCAAAATTCTGGGGCTGCAAATCTGCCTCATTTCTGCTGCTACATTGCAAATAATTAAGGGGGAAATAATTTCCACGGAAAGTAGGTATCATTCATACGTATGTTTCTCTCAAGCCAAATGCTCCATGAGAGAGGGTTCTGGCTGTGGTGGGGCCAGACCGTCAGTCTGACTGTTCATCGCAGTGACTATTTCCTTTGTTTTCTGCTCACCTTGATTGTGGTACTTACTGTGTTCAGAATACAGAAGATGCCAGTGAGACGGTGAACTTGGTTACAGTACATTGGTGAGAGTCTGATGTCCCTGTCCTTTACAAGGTCAAGGCATTTTGTTTCTAAACAGCTTTGTTTGGCTGGGTGAGGTAATGTGCGGATTCACCTCCAGGTCAATCACTGCCTTTGTCTGTGGCCAGCAGTGATTAATGATCACTCCCTGATAAACTATCAACGCGTTTTGTAGACTTGGTCATATTGTTACCAGGTGAGTCCCTGATCCTACAGTTCTAAGATACAGTTGTCAAGTAACTTCAGCGGAGAAACTGGGAACTGAATGAATGAGTTTTTAATCCTTGAGTCTGTCAAGGTTTGATGTGATCGCGTAGTGTCTTTCTGCCCTTATTTTTAACATGGAGTTTATCTGTCTTGCCACTACACAAGTACTGATTTTTCTCTTCTCCTCCTTGGTGAACGGTCTGGTTTTCTGCAGCTGCTAATGTGGTTGTACATCCACAGCTATAAAAGGCATTATTGATTGATTGGGAAACAGCAGATTTTTGCCTTTTGCTCTGTAGGCTTTTTTTTTTTCAGTAATTTTTCAGAAGTATTTAAGAGTGGACAGGTTTGGCAGAAATCAAAACTGTATTTATTTTTTCTGTTTACTTTGCCTGTTAGCCACACTTATGAATGCAATGCAGATAGATCTGTGCTTGTATTTATAGAAATATCTTGGCTTATGCAAAATATGGGTAGAATTGACTTAAAACTTCCACTTCCTATAACTGTAGTACTAGCTATTTTACCAGATACAAACTGGTTGCCACTATAAGAGGTATGTAAAGTCTGCCGAACACAATGTATTCGTTGCTCTGTGACGTTAGCAGTACCAGTTAACATGCAGATTCCACTTAGCTGTCATTTATGTAAGGAGGCATTTTCAACAAACCTGTGTCTGCTTTTTCTTTTTTTGCCCTTTCATTTTCAATCCATTTTTCTTGAACTTCTAAAGGTCTGTAGACCTCAAATTGTTTTTTACACCCGTCAGCACAGAGAGGCCAAATCCAGTGCCTTAGCATATCTTTCAGGTACAATGCCTGTGCTCTTGGAAAGTGCTGTTGGCTGACACTAGCATTGGGTACCACATTTTAATTTAGAGTGACAAACAAAAGTTGTATTCTTTGACCAAGATGCTGGCTCCTCTTTCTGTCCCTTAAGAACTAAAGTTACAAATGACAGTTTGTACTCAAGATGGATAGCTGTTCCTTTAACTGCAGGAATCGCTAATCTAGTCCCATTACATGTTATATAAATTATCACTACAAAGAAAATGTCCTGGCTGTATTTGGGCATCTGTTCAGGTGTGTGCTGAAGCTGCAGCTCTTTCATTTCAGCTAGGTGCTGTTCTGTTTCAAAATCCTCCCCTTCCTAGCATGGTTTAGAACTCCCCTGGAATTTTGGATGGCTGAACATTGCAGTCTGTCGCTTTACTTTCAGAGGTCAGACAGTAGCGGAGCACAGAGAACCTGTGAACGCTGTGCGTCTCCCTCTTACTGCTTCATGGACAGTGAGAATTCAGGTTCTTGGCAGCCTGAGAACACAACTTGTTAAAAAAATCGGTAGAGTAGGAAGAAGCACGCTCTGTGTAAGCAGTGCTCTGAATCCGGTTGATTTCTCCAAGCGCGTGAAAATCCTCTCTGTTTCAGTGTTCATTCCAGTCTTGTCAGAAAGATTCATCAGTTTATCTGTGTTCAAGTGGGAGCTGGGAGGTTTCATTGGTGTTGGGTGTATCTTAGACATTGCCATTTCAGGACCTCTGGTTCATCTTGCAAAATCAGACTGCAAGGAGGTTAGTACGTTCGGTTTGTAATTTTTAAGTAGTTACTGAAGTAAAATAGAGTCTGAAAATGTGTAGCTTGAAAGCACTGGGTTTAACATCCCTGCCATACTGTAGTATGTTTGGAGTATAGGAAAAATGCATTGGATAATGTCATTTTAAGATCTTTTTCTATCTTCTCTCTTCAGCAGCCTCTACTGCACCAGTACAATGTGTTGACCTGAACATTTCAAAGCTGAATTTGACATCTGGGGTAGCCTATAAAAAACTCTCACAACATGATAAAGCACTCTGCAATGCTGTGTGTCCCCCTCTGCCGAGAGATGTAAAAATCCCATCTGAAAAGGTGACTCTACAAGCATGGACAGATGAGAGATCCGTTCCAGTTGATGGCAAAATGTTTCAGGAACACCATTCTTACGGAAAGAGCTCTCTGGAAGATAATTCCTGGGTATTTCCAAGTCCTCCAAAGCCTAATGAGAATGTGTTTTGGGAAATGAAAAATAAAACAACTTTGTTAAACTGTCCAGCAGATTACCTGGATCGGTGTAATCAAAACTGTCTGCACAAGAGTTAAACAATTTTTACAATGAACTGAGGCATTTTTAGAATGGCTCTGAAGAGGCACCTTAACGCTTGAACTTTTCAAGAGGGAAAACAAATTGCCTGAAATGTTCTTTATTTTTAATTCCAGTTCCGAAACAGAAAGTCTTCCTCTGCTGTAAATCAGGAGCAAGTTCCTTGAAGTTAAAGCTGTGCTGGTATAATGTAAATAGAAAGAAATCTAGCACGGGGCCTAGATAGTCTTGTACTGCAAATGGCATACATTTGCAAAAGATTACACTGAAAAGTGAGTTCTAAAGTGAGAATAAAACAAAGTAATCCAGTTCTGTAGTTGTTTTCTATTTGTATGTTATCAAGAAAATACTTGCTGTCCTGTGTTAAAACTTGTACCAGCTCTGAGCTTATTTCTTGACAGTGTTGGTTTTTTTTTCAGAGTAAGACATGAAATGAAGAATTGGATTATCTCTCCCTTCCTCTTTTCAATTAACTTTCTGATTCCTCTGGTTTAGAAACGCATTTTTATGTAATTTTTAACCAAGAAAGGTGAGATTAATTTTTTTTTTTTGTCAAAATCTTGATTTGTATTAGGTAGAGGCAAGAGAAGAGTCACTTCTAGGCTATCCTGTTTAGATTGCACCATTTTGGGCCTTACTGTGAACTACAACGGATCATCAGTAATGCTGCTGAACGCCGTGAATCCGGGATGTTCAGCGTGTTTCCTCAGTTTGTGCTGTAGTAAACTGACTGAATTCCACACGCAGCGGTGCTGGCCACAGACTCCTCCTGTTGGCAGTGTGTTTCTTATTGTGCCGCCTTTGCACAGCACCAGAACCTTGCCTTTGTATTTGTGTGGTGGTGAAAGCTACTAACTTCTCTTTTATTAAAGAAACAAAGCCTTAATTTAATCAGACTAGGTGTTTGTAGCAGTGTTGATATACTTCAGAAGTATTTTTGTGGTATCTAGTATGCCACTAAGAACTAGAGTTACTTGAATTGCCGCTGTATGCTCTATAGATTATGGGTGTCTACGTACTATTTTTTTCTCTTAAGGCCAAGAACTGTTTTTAGACAATTACAATTTATGCCTTTTTTTTTTTTTAATCTGCTCTGCTTCATATCTGGCTTAATACAGCAGGGTTAAGTGAAATGCCTTTGACTTCAATACCTTTAAGAAAAATGCTTTGTATTTTAGATCCATGATACCCAACTTGTAATGGGGGGGAAGATATATTAATACTAAATATGTTATTTACAGATGAGTGGGTGGGTGAAGTATTCAACTTCATGGGTCCAGCTTAAGATCAGTATAATAAAAATTTCTGAATTTTAGTAGCAAATCATCTTAAAATTGCTTGTGGATACATGAGGAAGCTATGACTGTAGCACAGCCGTAGTAATGATGGGCTGTAAAGGTGTTATCAAGGTACTACAAGACCTGTGTGGTTCCAGACACTTCCCTCCCTGTGGAGTAAGTACTTCATACGATGCCCCTCGTTCTTCTCTTTCAGTTTGTCTGTCAAAGCTGAAAATGCCTTCCAGCTACCTTCTACTGTATTAGTGAACAGCATACATAAATAATGTTTCCCATTCACCAGATAGTGTTTTTATCTTTCTATTATCTTGCTCACGTATACTGGCTTGTCTGTGATTAATGGAAATGGTGTCAGATGCTGGAATTTATTCTGACCAATGAACAGAGCTGACTCAGGGGAGCACAATCTCTTGGAAAGTAATAGAACAAAACTCAATATGCATAAAACAAATCCAAGTCGCTAGGCTTTAGCTGACAGAACCAACTACCTGTGTAATAACGAAGCAGCAGCAAACATTTCTCATGTGGCTGCATAAGCTATATGGTATCTAGCTGTAATGTAGCTCACTTTTTGGAGTTCCCCACCTCAACATTACAGAGGGTTTTTATTAAGCAATGTATTATCCAACAGCCATCAACATGATTAATACTTTGATTTGTGCAATGAAGGAATTCTACTGTGTAAGATTTGAAATAAATTTATTTTTGTTTGAAATTGGTTTTACTTACAAATCTCCTTTCAGTATTTGGCACAAATTTTTTTACTCAGTTTCTTGACTGTATATTAAGGTCATTCCAAATGCAATTAATTAATTTGAAGTTCATCCCCCTCCATTCAGGGGAAAAACCCAAGCATCCTCTGTAGACTGCCCCAATGTGTTGTGGGAAAAGCATTATCTTAGATGTTGAAAGCTGAAGGACTTCGTTACCTCAAGCTACGCTGTGTTCCTGCTGTTTAACTACTTGGGTTAGAAGGTTCCTGATCAGCCTGTCCTGTCCTGGGTGACAGGGAAACTTAAAATTCAGCTTCTTCATGTGTGCAGCACCCCAGAATTTCCAGGCTTCACCTTTGACTCTTGGATTATCTTCTCCGTGCTGGAGAAGGGCACAGTGATGTTTGCTGAGAGGGACTTGAGAAGAACTGCTGATACCTGGGAGGGGAGGACAGGATGACGGAGAGCTTGCTGCAGGCTGCATTTCCAATCCACTCGCTCATTGCTGTGGCCAAAGTGTAACATTTGCAAAGGAAGTTCCCCGATTTGAAGTCACTTGGGAGCTAGCTGGCTTGTGAAGCATCTGTTGGTCTGATGCATACAATCAAATTTTGACTAGGGATGGAAAAGTCATTTAAATCTGTGCCACTATCGGCTTACGGTGCTTTCTCCATTTTCAGAAGTGAAAGCTTTTCATCACAGTGACAGCAAATTACATGCAGAAGTAGCTGTAGTAAAGTGGTTCTGGTGTTCTGTGTGCACACACGTGCATTTCTTACATAAAATTGCATGACGTAAGGACCAAAGTCCTGATTCCTTGGGTGTGTTAAATGACTCCCAAACCCCCTCACCTGAATGCAAACTTTGAACGGTTTAAAACTTCACCCAACCCACTGATGTGACAGGCTTTAATTTAAGAAAGTACCAGTACCATTTAACAGAGAAGACAGCTTTTGGGGCAGGAGGGGGTTCTTGCTTTGCCCCTTTAAAGGAGCATATGTCAGGCTGCTGAATATATATTTGGAGAGTTGAACTAACCTTCTAATAATTCCTATGTAAACTTCCACTGTTTAGTTTAAGTTTGTTTTCTTTAACTCTGATCATTTTAAGTCTCTGCCAGTTTTGTAGGTTTACAACTGATTAGTTTTCTTCTTATGTGAAGCAGCTCTAGTGAAGAAAGCAAACTCCCAAATTAGCTGTGATGTACCATCGAGTTTTTACAGCTGGAAAAAGATGAGAGCAGTACTAGACATATGGTGGAGTTACAGAAAGACAATACCCATTCCAAGTACTTTAACGCAGGCCCATGTAAGTATAATATAACCTATACTAGTGATGTAAAGCAGATTTATTTCAAAACCAATTTCCAGTAGACTTTGAGACTCCTGTGCTCAAACACCTCTATTTTTATTGATGCTGTGGTACCTGACTCATCTGTATTCTGTGCTGCTGCTCAGCCAGGCCTCGCGCAGAACAGGTGGGCACAAAGCAGGAAGGTGTTTCCCTGTTGCTTTCTGTAGTTTGAATACTAAAAGGTTGGGGGGGAGGGCGTTGGTTTGGGTTTTTAGGAGTCAGGCTTTTACCTCTTTCTGTAGGGGGAGTGGTGAGCTACTTGCAATTGCTTGTTTATAGGACAGTGGGCAAAAGCATTTCATTTTTTTTATTATCAGCACTAAGCTAAACCCTAATTTTAATAGAGTTGCAGTTGAACTTTTTTTTTTTTTTTTAAAATCTGTTCTCTGTCTTAAATGTTGTGTGAACTGAGATCGGTGTCTGGCAGAATTAATTTCATTATATTTTAAGATGGAAGAGACGAAGTGGTTCAAACATCAAGATGCAGTAATGAAATGGTAATTAAGGTTATCTGAGTATAGATGGTTGTTTTACGGGAGAAGCATGAAGGACATAGCCAGATGCTTACTGTTACTGAACTGATCTTTAACTAGATGGAACAGTAACATTTCAACTATATTTGACCAATTTTGGACCAGCAGAGTAAACAACACAGGAATTACTGGAGGAGGAGTATGGCTGTAGTAAGTATGAGGCAGAATGGGTTTCTGGCTTACTGATGAATCGTCAGGTGGTATCTCAGGCTGCAGGGGTAGGGGGTTCCGCTCTTTGAAAACCCTGTGCCTTACAAACTATCCTCATCTGTCCTCTGAGTTTTCATTTTACTCTGAAGGTAATTTTTAAATAAGTATATGACACCTTTTTCCTTCTTCCTTTTAGTTCTCACAGCTGTAGGAGGCTTCTCTGAGGAGTTCAAAGAGCACTTTCATACACTGAAAGAGTGCAGTCTCAAGTGAAAAATGTGGGTGCCCGTCATGCTTGCCACGGTCCCCCAAGTGCTAGGAAGAAGCAACAGTTGGCCCCTTTGCTGCTGGAACTGTGACAGAAGCCTTGCTGCACCCAGCAAGGGTGCTAGGTGACAAATCGGTCTTCTGGCTTTAAGACCTTACTCCATTGTTGGCAGTTACTAGTGCCACACAGCGGATGATTTAAAACGGAAGGAGGTCACGTGTTATAAAACACCAGGCACTTACACAAATACTAACTCTGCTGGGCTAGCGGCACTGCCACACTTCAGACGTTGGCTGACCCACTTGTTGAGTTAGTCCCTGCCTCCACCCTTGAGTAATCCTTTCATGTTAACAGGCTAACTTGAGAACAATGGAGACACACCTAGATTAATTCCACCCATTGTCAAAAGAGAGTGTATAAGAACCCTGCAGAATTGATTTCAAAATGGAAAAAAAAAAAACATACAAAGAAACATTCAGGGCCCATTCATTAGAGTTGCAATCCCTGGTTTAGATGGTGATGGCTCGATGAAGCCCTGATGTCACCTCCAGCTGGCTACTCTCCAAGTACAGGCAGATACGTGTTTTGTTTTGCTGGGAGGTGGAGAGGCTGAGGCTCCTCATTCACAAGTAACTTCTGACAAAATAGAAATGCTTTTTAAAAAACATTCAACATGTAGCAAAAGATTCCAGTTCACTGCTGAAGGCCAGCTTAAGGCTTTATCAATACTACTGATGTGTTCTTACATCGATTAGAATCTAGGGCTGCTTCCTGTTAACCTGAGTTAGAGGAGACGTTGCAGCTGAGACAAGAAGAAAACCCAAAGCAGTTCACCAGTATGAGTTTGTCACTTCATTCTTACATTTAAACTTTAAATACAAGATATAAATGCAATTAAAATACAGACATTAAGAAAGCAAAAGGTGTGAAGTCAAAAATTCAAAACCAGGAAACACCTGAGTAAGGCCACGGCTGTATTACAGAGGAAGTTGATGCCAGAGCCAAGGGCAGAGCCCAGCTCCAAGTGCCACAGTAAACAAAGGAGGAGCTGCAATAACCCAGTTCTTCCTTACACACCCAACGGTGTTGGTAAAGAGCAATGAAGGGCTGACAGCACAATTCAGTACGTGCTAAAGTTTGCCTAACGAGGCAGACTACTACACATCTTTTCAGTTTTTCATTCACAAGCATTCCCTGGTCCTCCAGCCAAACTGCTGTGTGCAGAAGCAATGTTATTATGGATTATTCCAGTAAAAGGCACAGAATAAAGAGCAAGGACTAACCTGCAAGGTTAAGTACTTCACATACATGTGTGTCAAAGTCTGATTTGAATTTCCTACAGGAATAGCTGTAGAGCAGTACTGGGTTCGTGGTGAAACAGTACTAAAATAAGTCAAATTGTGCATGTTCTGATGGAAAACTAAATCCTACTACTTAGGCAAAAATAATTTCTTTTGTAAAATCAGGACATTAAAGTTACCATGTGAGTAAGTATAAGTGCAACCTTTCCTTACTTGTAAAGATTTTTTTTATTTCAAAATGCTTCAAAAGATACTCCAAAACAGTCATATAAAGTTTACAGACTGTCTCTAGTGAAGCCATTTATGCATTTGGGAGTTCTACAATTAAGCAGCTTCAAGTATCAGTGTACAAAAGAACCCTTCTACTCCTCTTTTTAAGTAGGGACTTGCTTACACTTGGTTTCTGCAAGAAGTGACCTGCACCTTACACACCTCATTTAGTTGTTTACTCACCTCTACCTGTAACAATTTTGCAAGTGTGGTCACTCGCTCACTCCTGAAGCAGGGAAGCTTATACAACCCTCTTCATTCGGAAAGAGGAAAGCAGGGGAGGATGCTACTCTCAATGATTTTGTCTTCAGCGTGCCTTCTCCCCTTCTCAGGGAAAGTCTAGATCAGATGACTTTTTCCTCTAGAGTCAAAGCGGTTGGTCTGGACAACAGACAGGCACGGGGCACCCATCTCTACTGGTAATGTAGACTTCAAAATGAGTCACAATAGCCAAAAGTACTATTGGACTCTCATACAACTCAACATTTTCATGGAAAAGGTAAGTCAAATTGGTCCAAGAGGGTCTTCTCTTCTGCGTTTGCCACCTTTCCCTTCTAGTATGAGCATCTCCATATACTCTCAGCTTCAGATGTCAAATAGACCAATTTCAATATATATATATACACCAATTTGTGATCAGTTAAAAACTTAAGGGTGAATACTTTAAGTTGTATTATGTAGCCTGCCACACATTACTAGACACAAGCTTTAAATTCCAAAAGGCCATTTGTAAATTGGTAACAAAATGTCAAATCCAGGCAGAGGAACAGACCTTTGCAGCTTGCAAACTGTAACAGCATGCTTTATATCTTCATTTACAGAAAATATAAAAACCTTACTTTCATGTTCAGAGATTATTTTATTCTCCATTCATCTCATTTTGTGTATTTCAGTTAAATTCCACACAGAGGGGTACAGATGATTTAAGTCTGTTTAAATCAAGGCAAAGGAAAGTTGGATATAAAATTTGAAAAGCTCATTTTAAGTTTTAACTACACATTTGAAGTAAGCTTCTGTCTTTTTTTCTTAATTCCAGTTGCTCTGTATTCTTCTCTTTGCTTCAAATACTCTGTTTTGCACTCTTCATAGAATAATGGATCAGAATAGCTACAAGACAAATACATAATACTGGTTTTCATCGTGGAATATGGAACAAGTATTGCACGTGAAACACTCATACCTCATCTTCCTTTCACACCCAATTTGCCTGCCTTCAATACTAAATTCAATTCTTTTTTCTCATAACTCTGATTTTAAGTATAATTACTCAAGCACTAATCATTTTTTTCAGTAGTATTTGGTTAGGCTGCTGGTTTTGTTTGATTATAAAAGGCACAACTTAATGCATGGAGGAATAGACAAATAAACATGAGTAACTCCAGCAAGTTCTCACTGCAGTCAGGCTTGAACTCCTGTTTTCATCAATTCCAAACCTGAGAATAATTGTCACTAGTTTAAAGGCATTTAATCTTAATCTCTGCTTTAATGAGGCAGGACACACATTCCACCAAAAAACAAACTAGCACCCTTCTCCCCGTCCCGGTCAAACTCAACAACTCCCCAGCCCTCACCCTGGGAAATTCAAGAATCTAATGCTTCAGCCTGATGGCAATGGGGATAAATTAGGACTTCCAAAAGAGATGTTTCTATCTACCATGGCATCAAGTTGACTTCTCTAATACCTAACAATGTCCCATTGCTGCTGCTATTGCTGTTCGCAGCAGCAGGATATTTTCAGGACAAAGACCAAATCTTAAAAAACGGTTCAGGAAGCAAAATCAGAACAAACTTCTCCTGTCTCACCGAGTATGAAGGTGCTTCTGCTGCTCACCCCCATTCCCCATGTACGTAATGCAGCACAGTGATACAGGGATATATGTTGTCTGGGCTGAAAATCTAGTTCCATCACCATTTTAAATCAAGAAGAGATTCTTTCTAGCCATGGGAGAGCTTTATTAAGGAAATAAAATCTTATCAGGCAGCACCCCAACCAGCACGTTTATTTCAAAAAGCAAAGATGCAATTTTCAGAAAATACATTGAAATCACTAACTTTGCACAACCCTTTTGAGAATATTTAAGATTTCTACTCATTTCTCGATTAGTAGAGGCCATGCAACAAAAAACCAACAAAAACTCAGGAGGGACTTACTAGCCGACCAGACAATCTTTCAGCGCCGTGTTCTCTTGCCGACACTTCACCACCATAAGAAGACCAGTTTCTTGACAGCATTTAGTAAATGCTGGGGAAAAACAGAAAACAAAACCACAAACTAAATTAAAGTAAGAAAAATGCAATTGGTTTAAAAAAAAAAAAAAAAAAAATGGCCCAACTTGTATACTATTCCATATAAAAAAAAAAGTCATAGATCAGGTATTACTATATTATTACTATTATTACCACCATAGTTGGCCTGGAGTCTCATACTGTTTGTAAGGTCTTTGTCACTTGTTTAGCAGCAAGATTTTAACTGGGATTCTCCTCTCCTATCATACTGCACATTCACACACATAGTGCTGTTGCTAATACCAACACATTTCTGAAGTTATTCTTGCAGCAAATCCATGCTCCTTGTGCCTGCTTTTCATACTGACTACTCAGGGCTATCACAGCAAAACAAAAGGAAGCATGAAAAATCTGTAAGCCAGGGCTGTTTGTGTTTTCTCTACAATAAAAGCTTTTGAAATTACTGAAGTACGTCGTATCTACAAATTAAGAGGGCAGTAACGTTTACAGCAACTACTGTCTCAAAGAAACGCCACTGGCAATCACCTCCTGTGAAGGTTCCCTTGGGACAGGTGATAAGAAACTGTGAGGTCATGGCTCTTCCCTGGCATTTCCAAAAACCCCTCCTGGGAGTGCAAGGAGAAAGCCAGCAGTTTATTAGCTGGGAGTGCCAGGTTGTACTCTGTGGCACTACACTGCTCCAAGGACTGCTATCTTCTCTGTATCTTCTCTGCGTTGTGTAGTGGCCTGTAGCTGCTCTTCAATATGGAGTTTCTGCAAAATCCAAATGGCTAGTAAAGAGCACTGACCACAAAAATACTGACGATCATCTACATTTCTGAGATTGTGATCTCTAGTATTTAAGAACACGGGAATATAAAAGGGAGGAGAGACAATGATCTGTCTCTTCTCAAGAGGAATGATCTTGCATATTTGCTCAATGAAATGAAAGTCTTAAGGGTCTCGAGACTTATACACAAGTCAGTGAGATACTGAAAAAAAAAAAAAAAACAAAAACAACCCAACAACAAACTTATTGTTTGCTGAAGGCTGGAGGGGAAGCAAAGTCACAGTTAAGGGTGTGGGGTTTACCTGCAGTAACTAATATTATGTCCTATTGTTACCAGCACCCAGTACAGATGTTTCACTAATTAGTAAACTAGGTAAGAATTAGCTGTTACTCCTATCAGGAGATTTCAAACTGTTTTGCTGTAAAGGGTCTGAGTTAGTAATCACCTGTGTTTAACAGGTGGAAAGAGAGAGGGAGAGAGAGAGAAAGTCAATTGTCCAAGATCAGCCAGTAGCCAGAGCAAGCACAAAGTCAAATCCACTTGTCCCCTTCCAGACAGTTCCATCCATTTCTCCTCTTCTAAGCTTTTCCTGGAAGGGATTTAATATCCAACAAATTGTTATACTCCTGAACATCTTTAGCAAAACCTATAGGTAATCCAGTAACATCAAAACTTAATGATGCTACATCATACAAAGGGTAAATCACATTATCTATACTCAGCGTATATGTACATTGAGTATGTTTATAAACATTCAAGATATGCACATTGAGTATCATATATATATGTTCAGTGTATCACTCTTATTCTGTGTTGTCCAAAACCTTGTACGTCATGTACTCACACCACAATCTTCCATGTTTTGTACACAGCAATCAAATATGTAGTATTTACAGAAACAAATAGCAAATGGCTACTGAAATGGGCATTAAGCAATCGCAGACCTCAGTGGAACAAAATCTGCTTCTAGTATCCCAGACACGACTAACAAGACTGTAAGGAGAAAGCAATCCAACAGGTGCGAGCAACCCCTAGGTGAGGCTAATCTGCTTGCCCGTGGCTATATTAATTAGGCTTTTGATAAATAATTTACCAAAAAAATTATTGTTTGCTGAAAGTGTTGATGGCAGTCTTAAGTGTCCTTACACTGCCGAAGTTACACCCATCTTTGCAAAACTTTGCAAAGAACTGCCATCTTATCTACTTTGAACCTATTATTGACGAACACTTAAAACGTGCTTCAACACAGCACGTTCCGTTACACGCTGGTAACATCACCATACGCCTCTTGACAATGTCTCCGATGAAAGTAGGCAAAAATGGGTTTAAATTAACCAGTTAAGTGCTAGTTGGGAGGACACTGTAACCTGTGCTCAGAAGGTATCTAATTAACAACCATACTCAATTTCTAAGATCTTGTTTGGTATGTGTTTCAGTTTAGACCTAAAATCATCGAAATACACAAGGGCAAATTTGAGGATACTTCTGAATAGCTGAAGTTCACAAGTCAGTGTAAGCTCAGAACAATACGAGAGGTGTGCTGTTAGATTATCAAAATGTTTCTTTGGCTTTTAAAGGTGAATCTGACGTTTATTCTCTTGTTTCCTGGACTGTTTACACTGCATGTCCCTACATCAGCATCTCAGAAAAATCCTACATATTATCACATTTCTAAAAATGTCCTTTTTCTGGGAAAAATCAGAAGCCTTTGAAAGCTTATGGTTTGTCTAGTGACCGGTTTGATTTCTACTCTCTACAGGCACTTCCTTAAGTGCTGTGCTGGGTTGTGTTGTTGTTTTGGGGTTTTTTTGTAGTAATCATGCCTTCTGGAAGCTGTGAAGTAAAAAATCCACTGAAGACAACAGGAGGTCCCTCTCACTTGTTAGCTCACCGGTCTTGATTGGTTCAAGGTGTGATGTCCCAGTGAACAAAACCTGAACTGCAATTGCAAGCATTCCCTGGCTTCGGAAGGCCCCACTTGCGATACACAGCCAGGCACTGTTGCCAAGTGATAAAACTGCTTCCAGCTATTTAGCTTTAATGTTGCTGCAGCTTAACAGAAGGAGTAAAAGGAGCAGGTTAAAGCATACTAGGCATCCTTATATAAGCACACAAAACTTGATCCCTTTCTCCTCTTACTTCTAGCGCTTTAAAATCCCTTTGGCAGTCATGTAAGGACTGTGGCGCAAGACAGGTTTAGTTATAAACGTTTACCAGAAACCTTACAGGAGTCTGGAGAACTTTGGTTTATTTTTAATTATGCTCTGTTTTGCTTGCAACTCTCTCATGAAATGAAGTGTCTCAATGTTGAACAGCACGAAGAGCATTAGAACTACTGACATGGAGAATAATCTCACAAATAGTGCACAATAGTTCCAGATATAATCTCGAACCAAGAATTGATCTCCATCTCCGTAATCTTGACAATGACCACGCATTCCTGCCTCAAGCAATCTGCACTGTAGACCAAAGCTTCAGGGTACATAGCAGGATACCATAAAAAGAGTGGATACACCGGATCTGATTACAAACCCGTTGTAGTTTAACACTTTAACAGCAAGGAGCAACAATCAGAACGCGAGGGAAGCCTGTCTCGCGCTCAAACAAACCTGCTTCCTGATACTGTATACGATGCAAAGAACAATTGCTCTTTCAGAGCAGAATTGATATTTTAGAAATTTGCGTGTCATCCAATTGTTACGACTTTACCCAAATGCCTCTTCCATAACTTTACAAGCTCACGGGCTAATACAATATTTTCTTTCTCCCTGCAAGCAGTAAGCTACCAAAACAGAACCTCAGGCAGCAGTGAAACCAGATGCAAATTTGGGCCAGTCTGTAAATTCAGTTCAGACTGTAACACAACAAAAAGAAATGTTTCAATCAAATAATAAAGGTTATCCTCAATACTTACAAATACAAGTTAAATAAAATGAGGCTCAGAGCACAACACAAGAGGAGTGAAAATGCCTTGTTAGGGGGAGAAAAAGCTTGCCCTCCATAAAATTAACCCTGATGAGGCTTTCCCAGGACAGCTACACATGTCCATCACTGAATGCTCTATGTGCAGATAAGGACAGATCCCCAACTGCGTCAGAGCTGCAGGTGTTTACCAGTTACCACAGAAACTGATTGTGGACCCTTCTTTCACCCACAGCAGTTATGGCTCATGACATCATATCTGACGTAGGTTAGGCCCGCAGGCTCTTCTCCATGCCATAGGCAGTGTCTAAGTGGACGCACAGTTACGTATATAAAAAGCAAAGATTTTATGGAAAAAATAGTAATGCCCTGCCCCAAACGTTAATCAGACTTTTTGTGTGTGTGTGTGATTTAATAAAGCAAGAAGATGATATTTGTAGGGGAGTTGTAAGTATTTTCTTTCTACTTGAAATATTTAAAAATATTAGATACTTAATTATTTCTTTGGGCAAACCTGAAAGTCTTTCCATGTACAAAGGAAGAGAAGAACAAAGTGTTTGGGACCTACCTCTAGACAACC
Source organism: Aramus guarauna (assembly GCA_013400195.1). NCBI lineage: Eukaryota > Metazoa > Chordata > Aves > Gruiformes > Aramidae > Aramus > Aramus guarauna. The sequence goes on from VXBL01009982.1 coordinate 366,644, forward strand.
AGCTGCACAGAACCTGTGTTGATGAAACAATGCCAAGGGATCATCATTACTATTTCCAGTATACGTACATTTCAGTGTACGTAGCATGAAGCCTATTTCTCAATTTCATTTTTTGCAGATTCAGATTATAGGAATACATGGCACTTTCCTGTTGACTCATATTACAAAGTGTTGTGCAATTCGTATAATATTAGAACTGCAGCTTTACCAATCATAATTATGTATCTATTTTGCAGATGTTCTTGTACACAAAATAAATGAAATATTCCCCATTATCAAGATAAATTGATCCTCTCAGGTCTGGCTCTAGTTTATTTAAAGTCTTTACAATTTTACTACTTAAGAGAAAGTCCTACAGAGGTGTTATCTCACCATTTATATTTTCTCAACACTTATGATGCTGCTATCACACTCTTAAAATAAAAAAAAAGTTTGTATCATGATCCAGACCAGGCTTATGTTCTATTCCTGGGGTAGGTTTTTTCATTACACTAAAAAGGAAATGGTTTTGTCCGATGTTTGGGTCATTCCTTGAGCTCCACCACTGGGTGGAGAAAAGACGCTGAAGTAACAATGGGGATTTGGGGGGCAATGGTAGAAGAGGAGGAAACAGTTCCCTTCAAAATGTAAACAAGGACAAGATTTTAAACATCTATGTTTGTAGAACGTGTACAAAAACATTAAAATGACACAAAACATTATCTAGCAACATTTTATGGCAAAGTTGTTATGCTTTTAATTTAGTACTAAATTGTGATTTATTAGCTTGTTACTTTGAAGATTACTCAGTATGCACAGAACAGATTACTGGTGCATTTAATGAGCCAGAGGAAGTAGTAGGATGAACACGAAAAGATTGTTTTACATTGTAGAGTATGAGCTATTTGATATTTCTAACACAGTACAAAAGAAAGCTTCTCCGTAGATTGATCATGGTTCAGTTAACATCACTGAATATCTAATACCTCCAACTCAATTAATTCTCACCTGATTAAGATCAGTCTGATATTCAAACTAAATCATCTCTCCAGTCAAGTAGAAATCAGTATTTCTGATTTTACTTTTAAATTACAATAACAAATAAAATACATGCATCGTCAGTATGCCAGGAGTAGCTTTCCTATTCTAGTCTACTATGGCATGCATAACACAGCTGATTAAAGAATTATTCTAATTTGAGCAACAATATATATAAGACAGATTAATTTGAATAGAGGGAGATAGCATGAAATAATTAAATGCATCTTATATAGGGCAAAGAGAAAATTGACATAAAATAACCTTGATTCTTTCAAGTGAACCTCTGTTATCAGATCAAATACCTTGTCTCCACAAATAATCATTTGCTATAACATAAAAATAATCATATACTTTCCATTTTCCTGCAATCATCATCCTCCCAAAAAGCTGGTCCATATCAGCTTTTGCAGCTCCAACATACTGCTGGGGTTATTTGTCTTAGGGCAGATGAGCAATACACAATGCAGGACTGGGGCGGAGAAAGGATTCCAGGAATCCAGGAATTTTAGGGAAGGGGCTATTCACCGTGTTAAAGATTTCTCCTCCTGCCCAATCTTTTCCAGGGCACTCTCAGCACAGAAAACCAGCTTTCTCTTAAAGTATACAATGCAAACAGAGGATCCTCCAGCAGACTACAGCATCTCTTGCACTCCAGTATGAAGTGCTGAAAAGTAACTCATCTTGTGATTGAACATAGAGCAGGAGAGAATCATCAGAAAGGTAGACAGCACAACTGCAATCTGCAGAGGAAGAATATTTCCCAAAAAACCCTAGACACTGTTTCTCTAAACACATTGCCTTGGGTAAAGAATACGTGTTATCAGTATCCTAGAAACAAATCTGAAGACTTTGCATTAGGGGACATTTACAGTTAGAGATGAAAAAAATAATGTTAACGAATCAGACAAAGGACCCAGTTGTCCAGCATACCATCTTTCTCAGAAGCCAGTAATAGTTCCTTCAGAAAAAGGTGCCAGAAAGTCTCCATTACAGAAAAACATTTTTAGAGTCAAGCTTCTTCCTAAGCCCTATCAACTGTAAGCTTGGCTTATAACTTGAAGCATAAAGTCCTCAGGTGCCTTTCAAAACCCTTACGATCACTTGCACAGTAGGTCTAAACCAACAAGCCTGCAAGAGGAGGAAGGCAGGGGAAAAAAGCACCCCAATACCAGAAAGGCATAAGCTAGCCTTAATTCCTTCAACACCTATCTGCCCCGGCTTGCTTCAGTCCTGCTGAAGTCTCACCTCTTGCAATTGTGGTTACTTGTGTGGTACCATGGATGCCTTTTTCATTAGTAAGTTTTCAAAATCCTGCTGCAAAAATTAATCGGCCTCAAAGTATCCCTTGCCTGGTTGTAGAACAGGCCAAAGCGGTAGGGAAGAAAGGCACTTTGCACAGATCAAAAATGTTTCAGGGTTGGGGGGGGTTGGTTTTTGTTGGATTGGTTTTGGGTGGTTTGGGTTTTCTTCCAGAACAATCCAATTACTTTCTCTGTAAATGCCATCTACCTTCACTTAGAAGCAACAGTCTCTTAAATGCATAGATACTACCAGTTTCTAGTTTTGGTCCACTGCTCACACCTGGCAAGAGCATTTATTTTCTGAAATTAAGGCTTAAAAGGGGCTTTTCAAATGAATGTAGGAAATCAATGGCTTATTTAAACTTTCTGGTTCAAAAGTTATGAAAAAAATATTGTTTTTTTCATTTGTGTTTGTTAGGGTTTTTTAGAAACCACAATACCGCACCAAACACACATGTAAGGCATGTAGGGATTCTCCAGCATCACTTAATTCAAAACAGAAGTCATTGCTCAGCTGTTGATCTACTTTTGATTACAGAAACATTAACAGGGTTTCTGTTGTTTTCAAACCCAACAATCATTAAAGACCAAATTTTGGGGTGGGGAGGAAGAGGATTTTAAGAAACTAGCATCAAGGAAAGACAAATAAATCCAAGAAAGCCATGAATGATGAAGACATAGTCCCATTCCCATACGATGCAGAGGCTCGCCCTGGGGGAACCCCTCTCACCAGACCCCATTATACATGCTCTGCAGTCCAAAATTTGCTCCCGTTCGGACTGAGAATTGCAGATGTTTGTCAGAGGCATGTCCAGAAACTCCAAGCAACAGCAGGGAAGTACATCTGTCTGTCCCAATTAACCCACACTTGTACACAGCAGATTGTTGGACCTTTTATTCCTAATTTCATAATGAGCACTAAGAGACAGTGAATGCAACTGGAAAGAAGCAAGTTTAAGAAAGAGAAAAATTGTTTTGTTTAAAAAAACAAAACTGAAGACAGCCAAACACAGTAATTCAAGCCAACCCAATCAGTATAACTAACAAAATATAGACAAATACTTCAAACTGTTAACAAAACCACACCAGATTAAAGTAATTGTAGTTAAAAAACGGAGTTCTGAAAAAATACATACATGCAACCTCATGGTATTTTCAGCAGTTCTTAGTTTTGCTGCTTGGACAAGGACAGGTCAGCTCTCCCCATTCTACCTTTCAGTATCAGTCCTGCACACATGAGATCTGACCAAAATGACTACTAGCTTTAGTGTAGTGGGCACAAGCTTGACCTGATTTGATCTCCCATCCTGGATTTCCATATTTGTCAGCATTTTTTGTATGTGCGTGTATTTTGGCCCAAACACACAGAAATATAGTACATTGTCACATTTATGAAGCAAGTTCCAGCAACCCAGCTCTTCAAGAGCTAAGAGACAAGTCCTCCTGCCTCTGACTAACCAGGACACCCAGAGCACAGCAGTACAAAGAAGAGGGTTATGTCCTCAGAAGACAGGGGAGAAATAGCAAGGGACTAACTAATACGTCTAACGCTTTGCAGTGACTGTACTTTCTCAGGCAAGGCAGATTTAAGTGCTCAAAGATGACAAGCTGCTGGGCTATTCAGGCAGATTTGCCAAAGAAAAGCAGACCTCCTTTTCTTCCCATCAAAATTACAAAAAAAAAAAAAAAAAACCACACACACACACCACACATTTCTTTTAAGCAAAGTAAACACATTGCCGTGAAACAGTTTACTTGGGTAAATCATGATTTGTCTACTAAAGACAGTTGCTTTAGGAATGTCCTTGTCCAGTACAAGCACTGCCTTCTACATAAGGTTTCAGGTAAAGCACACTCAGCAAGCACAGCTACCTAGTTAAACTGCAGTGTTTTTAAACAACTGCTTCCTTTAAGGCTGACTTGATCTAATTTTCCTCCCACCCTGCAGTAAGTATCCCTGACATCAAGTGTTACCATACCAGGCGCTGGAAGAGGCAGAACTGGAACAAATGCAAGTTCCCCCATGGCTACTGTCTGTCACTGCCTGGTTCTATATAAACAAGTGCATCCAACTTGAGCTGCGCAGAGTAGCCTTGCTGCTGCTTATCCTCCCTCCTCCTTCGGGAGCTGCTGAGCCACCCAGGGACAGCTGAGAAGTTAGCATAACAGATGATTAAAAGAAACAACATCCCCCTCCCTCTGTCCCACAGTGACTGACTCCTTAGCTGAACTCCAAAGTTTAAAAAAAAAATTCTATTTATAAAAGACAGAGATTCACCGAGTGGCAGAAATAGCAGTAATGTCCTTCTGCCACACGGTGGAGATAGAGCAGGATTTATGTAACTCTTGAAGAGGCAATTACACAGCTATTCCACCATGACACCAGCTCTAATTTACAGCGTGCTGCTTCGGGGATATTTTTCCTCCCTCAGTTCAATTTCTGAAAGTATGATTTTAACTCAAAGTTCCAGTATAGAATTTATTATTATTATTGTTATTAGAAGTAGTATTCCCTCCTGTGAATGAAACAAAATATCCTCTAAGCACAAGTGAAACTGATTTCAGGGTTCCAGCTGGAAAGTGGCAGTAGGATGGGGCATACAGGATAGGGTCAAAATTTCAGGCCTTCTGGGCACTCCAACAAGGATACAATATTAAAGATTAATACATTTATGATCTTTTAAATGAGGAAGTGACTTTCCCTTACAGGTCATAATTTATCCTATATTCCTTCCCAACCATCATTCCAACATCTCCATAACAAGCCACCACATACTTACCTTAGTTGGCAGTATATGTTCAGTCTCTCTCTTTTTTCAAAAATTACCAGCCTTCAGTGTATGCTGGTGTGGAGGTGTGAGAAGAATTCCTGCTGAATGAGGTACTATTCAGTGTTTGTGAGGTTGACAGAACTAGAAGCACAGTTTTTCGGGGNNNNAGTGGATGGGTGGGTGGGGGGGGGGGGGGGCGGGGGAATTGTGCTATGTCTATATTCTGAACTGTATACTGCAGAGTAACTTGAACCTTTGCAATGGTGGCCACAGAGTGATACATTGACTATGTAGGCAGTCAGAATTTCAGACTTCCTCATTCATTTCATGATTTTGAAGAAATGAGTTTTAACTATGTGACAAGAAAGCACACTACCAAAGCTTAGCAAGATTTGGAAATTTGGTAGTAACTGTGTAACATTTATCTTCCATCTTCTGTAAATTGTTTTGAATATATGACTGTGATAACCAGGTACCTAAAAAAGACTGAATACCAGACAGCAAATAATCCAGCCACCATACTCTTTCTGTAACTTTGAAACTGTTTCCTTTTCCAAATGATAAAAGCACTGCAACTCAGTATTTTGTTTGAGTCCTGGAAAACTCTCTGTAAGCTGCGAGCACTGCATGCTGCCCTGCAGGAACAGGGCAATTATGATGCTCCCCTTGATCAGGAACTCCCCCACGCCACACACTCTCCCCGAACTAGTAATACATGTTTTCTTGAAACTTTTCAGGGACATTAAACTGAACAGATGAGGCCAAGGCTATTCAGAAGAATGCAAGACCAGCAGCTTATTACAACCTTACTTACAGAGCAGTTCTGTTCTGGACCAAAACCTCACGTAAGGATTGCAATCAGCTCAGGTGCTTCTACCCACAGAGGGAAACTGATCATGGAAGGGAGGGGGGAAAAAAAGTCCTAAAACCAACCAACTCGCCCTCCCCTCTAACCTACCCTGTCTTGTCGTCCAATGTACAGCTTCCAGGAACCATTTACAGCCCAGGCAGATTGAGCATGGATGTCAAGCAGCAGAGAGCAGAAGGCAGAACTGATGACACAGCTCTGCTGATAAAGTCACTGGTTTTGACAAGGAAGCACCAGGCTGAAGCCATGATGTCATGCCCAAACATACAGCAGATACAACCAAGCAGATACTTCTGTGATAGTACTGGCTGCCGGAACCAAACAGTACCAGGCCAAAGCATTATACGTGTATAAGTGGTTGTAATAATAGACCTGATTCTACAGAGAAATTAAGAGATGATGCTATTTCTCCATAGCAAAGGTTATCATTCTGAAGACAGTAAAACAAAATACTTGTAGACAGAGGATTTACAAACAAGCCTTTGACAAATCCACAAAGCAAAACAAAATGCACCAGGAACTCTTTGTCAGCACTGAAGTGTCTCATAAAAGAGCTATTCTTCAGTGTAAAGCTTAACGGGCAAATGGCATAAAAATCTGTATAACACTGTAGACTTTACTGGCACAAATCCAGACTTAGTTTGGTATAACAAAGCCTCAGGGACAGCACTCTAACTTCTGACAGTCGACTACACTGTGCTCCTCAAGCTGTATGCACACATGCACTCAAGTTTGGCAAGAGGTGGGTGCTTGCTTAACTGCATCTGTTCTGCCTGCTCCAAATATTTGTTTCTGATGCAAAAAGATCTTAGAGTAATACAGTCTCAACGCTGTTACGAAAGAAACCGCAAAAATAATCACATAAATGTGGTTTCCATATTTAGAAAAACAACCGCACTTTAAAGAATGTATTTAGCAATTCTACAAACAAATAATAGCAATGCATCTGCTACAAAACCATTGGCAAAGGAGACATTAAAAGTTTAGATGAGGAGAAATATATATGTGGCTTTAGTTTAGAAGCCATTTTAGTTACACATCTTCCCATGGCATGAAGATACTTCCTATGAAATACCATATGCTACCCAAACAATGAAGAACTCCTCAGTTTTTGTCAACTGCTTTCTAAAGAAGGAGACAAAGTTTGTTTCTAACAAGTTCAGTCACAGGATCCATAACCAAGGTTCAGGCTGCTGTAAGGCAAGATGTGACAGAAGACCCCTGTGCATTAGCCAGTGGCAGCAGAGGACACTAAGAATCCAAAGCAGCATTCAGTGGCTAAGACACAAGCAGAAACTGAGGGTCTTAATGCTGCCATTGCCATGGCTGCCTCAGCAGCACCATTACGTCCCTGTGTAACCTTTTGTCTTCCGTGTCTCCTTAGGACTGAAAGCTCTTTGGGGTGTATCCCAACTTCTATGTAAGGCTCTTTCCTTGTTGGGACCTCTCAGTGCTATGACTGGATGACTGTGAGTACCTTCTCCACTGGTACACTGAAATTACAAGAACATAATCTGGCTAAAAATCTCTTTCCCCCATTTTCTGGGTTCTGAAGTAAATGAGCTTCACTCACTGAATGCAGATGTACACATGCCTCCACCACTACAGATTTGTCAGTATGTAAGTTTTTCCAAAGACTTCTCTCACCTTTATTCTGAAAGAAAGAAAAAAACCCACCCAAAAGCTAGCATATGCTGTATTAATGTAAAACCCCTAGAGGGCAACTAAGCTTCAATTTCAACCTGCATAAATATTCAGCTCCTTAACTAGTTTACAGATTATGTAAACTATTTCCTTCAACCTTGTTTTTTTTTCCCCTCATTTAAAAGAAATGAATCCTTTTCATTCTCAAATCACATTACTGCTGCCTATTTAGTGTAAGTTAATCACCACTGCCCAACCAGAGACTGAGTTCTCAACCCAACAAAGCTCAAACGTGTGCAAAAGAGAACAATAAAGAAACCACATGCAAGGGTCTCACTTAAAGACAGAAAACAAGCATATGAAAGTCTGAAATCACTTTCTTTGCATTGAAGACCTTTAACAATACATCTTGTTTATTATTCAGCTTAGTATTAATTCATTGCATGGCATCTGTTCTTTTGTACAGCAGGCTGGTTGCAAGTCTCAGATTTATGAATTTAAGTTTATACTGTTGGGATTGTTTGTCTGTTTTCCCCTACATACTATGATTTCAGCGTTATATATCATAAGTATTTGGGGACAAAAAGAAAGAAGTGGTGAAACAGGAAATAAGAAGTCAAATTACTCCAGTTCTGGAAAATAGCTTCATTTATTCTTCAGTCTTCAGCTAGAGTCTGGGACTGCTGCTAGTGGAGAAAGAAAGAAAGAAAAAAAAAAATAAATAATCAGGGCCATAAAAGTCAAGCAGCTTCATTTGATTCCAGATGTTCTCCTCGAATTTTAAAATTGGTAACTCCTGTGTCCAGCTGAGCCTTGTTTGTAATGAAGTAGCAGGCACCAATTGCTTTTCCCCTCCTTTCCACCAAACCTTGGCGGGAGCTGAAAGGCACTTACTATCCTGCCAGTCCACATCTGCATAGAACCTGCAGATATATTCATGTTGTTAGATGAGGCACTAACAAATCAATTGGACTCCCAAGCGATGCAGAAGCAACCTGAGATAGGGAGGAAAAAAAACAGCTCAAAGGAATCCTTAGCAAATGCTCACAAAGCCCAAGGGTTTCTACGTGGCTTCTGCAGGAGATCAAATACCCTAACAAAAACTCATAGCATAGCCATCCTTGCTTTATGCATACCAATGCAATGCCACATATACATTGACCATGATAGTTCTCTTTCATATATGGTCTTATGCTCATTTACATGTGTGAACAGAGACTAAAAATGACTACCAGTAAAATGCATTTTACCTATTTTTAGCCACATGAAATTTACATCTCTCACCTAAAGCTGATTCTGGAAATAACCTTACCCTCCTTGTTGCCTTGGCACAAAACAGAGACACAGACAGAGCGAGCGACGGCAAAGGTCTTCCAGAATGCAGTTAGGTCCCTCCTAAGAGATTTAAACAGGATGACTGGTTTAGACTAGACATAACTTCCAGATGACTAGAGCTGGGATGAAATGTCTCCAATCCTACATGACTTAAGAAAAAATCATTAAGGAGGAGTTCAGGGAGCTGACACAAGCCTCCAAGGCTAGTGCTCCACTCACAAGGGTCTCCTCTCTGAACAGCACAGAACAGTACAGAACAGTATAAAGTAACTGTCGCCCCACTAGGGCTTTGAAGAGAGGAGGGCTAGACCCTGTTTCTTATTCAGATTCGTCCCCTCTAATTGCTTGAAATATAACAAGCTTTAAGTGATCATTGTGAATTTTTGCCACAAGTTCAGCCAAGGCTTAAAGACTTGAGCACTGGAAAACTGTTAGTACAAAACTTGCCCTAGTAATAAGTTACTGTGCAATCAGTTGGAGTTTGGACACACAAAACACTGATTACTACCATATCTCTTTATATGGATGTCCACAGCACACGGTGAAACCTAAAGCCTGTAATCAAACTTAATACATTGCCTATATTACATTAGAAACTAGCGAATTCCACCTGCTTCACATAAACCAATTATAGTCACTGTTTATATTTTACCCTTTATGTGAAATGCATCTAGGTGGACCTGAAATATGGTAATGCAAATACTACATTAACTTTAAGTACTTTTAACACACTCAGAGGTGATTTTTTTCTCCTCATTAGAGTGGCTGAATTAGTTTTCAGGCAAGTCAGGGCATTGCAACTCAAACGCTAGGGCAATGAAGATAAGCAACACTGGGTCAGGAACAACAGCACTGCACTGAGATCACTGCTTATGCCTCAGAGTGAAACACTTCTGTGAACTGCAAGCCTTGGGTGAGACCAGGAGATCAGAATTAGGTTGCACTAATAGAATTGCCTGTGAAACGTTGTATCGGTTTCCTAAGCTCAACTAGTTATCATTTAGAAGAGAACTTCATTCTGTAGTCATGCCAATGAAGCAGTTTTCCACAGAGACAGTAATGCATTTAAAAATCCAACATGGAATCCTACCTTTCATTAACAATAGCAATAATGAGACACTAATTAAATTCAGGTACATAAAGGCATATTTGAATACCTAAGTAGTTATATAGAAGAGAATGGAAGTAGTATATTTAACTTAGGAAAAAAAAATTTACATGCTTTATTTTCCCAAATTGATATTTAAACGGCAAGAGCAGCAGAGAAAAAGATGAGACCAGAACTACTACTCTGAACTACTAGACTGTTCGGACAATGCAGCTAAACCAAAAGTTGCCAACTCAGTTAATTATCTTTCTCTACAGAAGTAAAAAAATATTTTTTGGGGTTGTAATTTACCTAAGTATTCTCTGCCCAACAATGAATGTTTCTCAAAAGTTTATGCACAGTCAGTAATTCGCATTTACATTAATTTGATGGCAGAGTGAAGACGACAGATTCCCCAAATAATTTTCTGTTTTAAAACTGCTGAAGTTTTGTAGTTACTCAACAGATGAAGCATATCAAGATGATATGCTCAACACAATAGCCCTGCTGAAGCAACAAGATTCTTTTCCACACCATTCTTACTCCCCACAAAGGAATTAAAACTTTCCCAAGCTGCTTTAAATGTATAGAATTAAAAAAATATTCCATCATATATACATGTATATGCTTTTTATTTTCCAACTAGTTAAATCAGGAATAGTTTTCAAAAGTATGAGATGAGGACACCTCTATAACAACGAGAAAGCTGAAGAACCATTAGTACTATTACTCTACAGTAATGAAGCATCATTAGATGTAGATAATATAAAGTACGTTAAATGTAGGACATAGGACAGAAGTCACTGAAGACACCACAGAAGCTCTGAGCTCCTGTGGTTAATACTCTGTTAAAGACTAATTAGTTAATTACTAATTAATGAGTAATTAAATCCTTGGTTATATAACCCCAATCAGTACGCATTCTTTTAGATTCCTCTTTTCCATATTCTATGGAAAGGAATTGCAAGTTTCTGTTCGTTACCTAGACACACGTTGAAGCCTATGTTAAGGTAAGAATGCAGAACAGTGTCTTAAAATAATATAAGAATGTAAACATTATGTCCTGGCAGAATTTTATGCTGAACTTCCCTGCAGGAAGAAGGAATATGCCCCTTTGAGTCCCTGACAGTTTACATGCTTGCCGTGCTGTACTGATCGCAGTCAGCAGGACGTGTTTTTTCAGCCATGTTGACTTTTGCTTTCAAATGTCTCCCTTGCTGAAGTGCTCTGCTATCTGGGAAGACAGAGAAGGGATGTTTCCTGCACACTCAAACTCTATGCAAGCTGCATTGTTGGAGTAGGAAATGGGATGACACACAAGCCAGGCACCATCTTCTCCAGCTGTTTTATAGCCATACCTAGGATGGGTATCATTGACATATTAATGCTTGTACAAAACCTGTAACACATGGGTTTTCCATATTTAGGACCTCAATTTCTTCAGCAATGTTTAGAGTATAAGCTTCTTCAACAATGAACAAAAAGCACACTAAGTTGAGAGTTTATACATTAAGAAGGAACATTTAAAAAAAAAAAGCCCACTCAGAAAACACAAAGCAAACAAACAAGAGGAAGAAATCAGGATAGATGAGGAATGACAAAGATTATTTACACCAGAAAAAATAGAGAGTACTTTTCATCATTGGCCTTATGAATTATTTTGACTGGGCTGTCAGATTCACTGTAGAAAATTACCACCCCAAAGGCAGAAAAGAATGTAATGGGCAACAAAGTATAATATTTGAAGTTGCAGACTGTGGTCACTCTTGTTTACTAGATACAATTTTCTTCAACCTGAAAGAACTAGTTCTCCCTGTAAATTTAAAAGTCATTTTTTACGTTGTGATATTAAGGTTTCTTGGGGTTTTTGTCTTAAATTTACCATGCTCCTCAAAACAACTCTGGAACCTCAGGGTCTGACACCTTCCCTAAGCAATCTCAGGGACTCAGCAGTAGCAACACCTTTCCAGGATGGTTACCAAACAAGCCTTTTATTTTCCCTTTTCTTTTTCCCCTTTTTGCCTTTTTGAGATAGAACAGATTGTCCTATTTCTTCCATTCAAAGTTCTGCTTTTATGCAGACCACTACCGGGAATCTGCCCAATGTCTGAGAACATAAATAGCTTGATATACAAAGAAAAGTTAGTTTAGACATTAAAAAAAAAAAAGAAAAAACTTGAAAACAAAACATTCTTTGAACAGTAAAAAATAACTAAGCACTGGAACAGCCTGTCTATAGAAGCTGCAACATTAATCAGATTACAGGACAAGCATAGGCATACTAGATATGGCCACAAGAGAAGACAATGGCCCAAAGTGTCTTCTCAAAGTCCTTTCCAGTCCCGCATTCCTCTTAGGCTTGATAAATGTGCCCTCCAATACAGAGGTCATTTTCTAGAGCACTGAGGCCTGACAATCTCCTTACAGAACTGAAGGTCATGCTATTAAAGCATGGTTAGACCAGTCTAGATTGCATCAAGAAGTCCTGCTTTCAGCTCTCTCCTATATGCTTCCACATCATACACTTCCTATACATTTCCCACATATTAAGTAACAGCATTTAGAAGTCTTTTTTGCCAATGTAAGCTGTCTCTCCATAAAATAACTTTTAAAAGGTTACATTGACAGTCTCACAGCCACAGGTGAGATTACATCTCAAGCCACATCTTTGCAGTGCTTTTTCACCAACTTCATGAGCATCCCGTTACAGCAAAGCATATAGAATATTTCTGTCAACAAGAAATAAAGCAAGATCTGTATCAAGCCTGGTATGCAAGTGTAATGATGAATTTATATTCTTTATATTGAGGTTACATCAAAGAGGGGGAAGAAGAATGACAACTAGATACTTCCTTGAGAGATTCTGGATCACAGACAGGAAGAAAGAAGGCTATAAAGTGTAAGACATTATGTGTGATAAAATGCATATAAGGAAATCCTGAACTTGACTATTAGAAGTGAAAAAAGGCATTTCAAACTTAAAGAAACCTTTCTTTAAACTCATTTTAGGAAAAAGGTGAGAAGACAAATCCCTTAATATCATAATTAAAGTCCAAAATTCCCTACAACTATTTCAAGTCCTTACCAATACAGTGGATATCAAGAGAAGAATTTGTTCACTGCATCCAAGGGAAATTTTCACGTACTGCTACTTCTATGCTATTTTCTTCAAAATTCCTAATTTAAGTTCCTTTCCTACTCATTATCCCAACAGAATGATTACCTTCCATCCTTTATGTGATTCCTTTCAAATCCTTTACTAGCATATCTTTCTTATATCTAGAATACAACAGCTAAATTGTTTTTCTTGCTCCCTGTTTATAAATTTAAAGCCTCATCCGTACCTCCAATGCTCTGTACAGCTCTAGTATTCTTTGTCCATCCCCTTTTACATCCTCTGACCAGCTCTGCAGCTCATGCAAAATACTTCTCACCTTCTGTCATATGCTTACACTTCATGTGAAGGTATCTATCCTGATCTTAGGCACCACACGTTTCAGGCACTCTTTTGCAACGTTCCTTTCTTCATATTTTTGAGGGTGATAAACTGTTAAAAATAAAATTCAGAGGGATGACAATAGAGCAGAAGTGTTTTATGACCTTCTATTACTGTAGCCTTTACTCCCTTCTCAAGCATCAGACCTGTCGGTAGAACACTTCAGAGCACAGATCTCCCTACTCTTTTTCTATACAGCACCACAGAGACAAACTACTGGAAAACAATTACAATAGCAACAAAACTAAATTTGGGGGTGGGAAAGAGGGAGATTATTTTTTGTTGCCATTACTAAAAGGACCTGAACAATGTTGTCTGTTGCTGAGTAAAACCACATTCCTGTACAACACTGTTTCTACTTTAAAAAAAGTTGTGCATTGTCAGTGTTGCTACCACAGGAGCCATTAACTTCTGTATGAAAGAGTAAGTGCCAGAGGGACAATTTAAGCTAAGCAATCTTGAGAACTACTGTTCCACATAGAAAAAGTTTCAAATGTTTTCATCTCAAAACGGGATGAAAATTTGGAATTTCATTAAACACACTCTGATGTTTCCACCACACCAAAAAGCATGAAGAACACTTACACCACCACATCTTGTTGAAAGTGTCTTTGTTTGCCAAACTGTATTTCAACTTCAACTTGCATCCCAGTATTGCTTTATACGATTCCTGCCCTTTTGTTTTGACTGGCTCTGCTGACTCATAATATTCCATACAAAGATGTGTACAACAGATATAGCTCTCCAGTCTACAGGATTAGATGAACCTGCAACTATTATTCTGATTCCCATGTAGCTCAACTGGAATTAATGCTTCATTTCAGTTTTTGTGATTTGGATGCACAATTTTCTTTGGCAAATACACTTGCCAACTTCATAAGTTTTCTAAGGAACAGTGGACATAAGGTTTCCCCTATTACCTTACCCTGAATATGATGCGCTCCTTACAAGGTCAATACACTGCTTGTAGGCTTTCTGAAAGCTCACGATTTATTGTATTTCTGAATACACAGTAGCTACTTTTTGACCAAAATAAGTTCTGTTTTCCACTGCTGAACCTAATGGTATCTACACAACACATTCTGACTTCAACAGTTGAAAAATAACCTATTTTCTGTGTGAAAGTAACCCCAGGGTAATATTCATAATTCATATACAATATAAATATTTATACACATGCAAAGGGAATATAGCATGACCTCTTAAAAGTATTAGACGTATTTACACAAAGTGCTGTGTTACTGTTGAATGTAGTATCTAAGAGGGGTTTATAATCCAAAACTGCAAAGCAACTACTTAATACATCAGTAAGGACATGCAGTTAAAATAAGTTACCATAAATCATGTGTACCGCCACAAACAATGCATTGCTACGTGCAACTATGCCACAGTAATACAATACTGTAATACTCTAATATATAAGCTATGGCATCTATAGGTTATCATCCCCCCCATCAATTAATGGATACAAAAAAACCCCTACAGAATCCCAAGTACGCCCTCACTTGCTGGCAGTAAGAATGACTGACACAGAAGAATCAAAACGTGTCACCTGAGAAAGAAAACTAAGAGAATCAGTAAATACTGTTTATAATACCAAGGAAAAGATACAAACCTAGTATTAGTAAGAAGCTGCAATAATAAGCACCCTAGTGTCGCCCCTTTTGCTGGGAGAACTTGGCCATGTACCCTCTATCCACTGGCTGCTGCCCTATGGACACTCACCCTACAGACACTCAGCAAAAATGGTTCTATAAAGACTGATCTAAATACCATGAAATATCCCAAGATCAGTAGCTACAGGCAAGTTTGTATTTCTCTATTTTCACATCTTGCATCAAATCAACCTAACCAGGACCCCAAGACATGAAACCAGCTATTCAGCCTAACAGTACATAGTTTACCAGTGGACAACTGGAAATAATTGGAGCACAGAAGGCAATCTTAGCCTCAAAGAGCTCAACACCGGACATAACCCAAACAGATTCAATTCTCTGAAAGTCACAGGATATACATTAATGCTAGCATCCTTCCTGAAAGAAACAAGTCTGAAGAAAGGATGTCAAAGAAAAGACTTTTACACTTTTCTTATCACTGGGCAAGGAATTTCCAGGTACATAAGTCACATGAAGAGAGAAGCAATGATCCAGAAGTGACGGGGACTTTGTCAGGGAGTAGTGATATGACTAAAGGGTAGAAACAACCAACGACCTTGGATCTTAATTTCAAGTCCAACACTTCCAATAATCCAAGAAATGGTACAAAAGGACAAAGGCAACTGTTTTTCTCCTTTCCTTATATACAGTTAAAGTACTTTCATTCTGCAGATGTAAAAAGCACTATCAAGCCACAGTCTGAAAGAATGGTTTTCCTTCTAGAACCAGATCACCAACTTCACTCCACAATATAATTGTAACTCATCATAAAAGCTGCAAAAGAAGCAATCCTATTGCTCAACCTTCAGCAGTTAGCTTGGTGCTCATCATGGATATTACTACCATATACTACAATAATCAAAAAAAACATGCAGGCATCCTCTCTTTAAACCAGCATTTGTTAACATCATATAATTAATCTATACTATGCTATTTATGCTGGACAGGGAAAACAATCTGAAATTCAGAATCTTAACTGGAAACCAATAAAATTGCTAACTTGAGAAAACCAAATTGAAAGACTGGACAGAACATATGTAACCTATCAAGGTTGTCATCTATGAGCTCTGAACTACCAATATCACTTTAATATCTATACATAAAAATATCTACCAGGTAAAAGAATCAAAATTAAGACAGTGCTTGTAGGGTATGGCAACCTGGCTGAAATTGATATTCATTAGAGTACTCTTTGCATGAATAGGAGCATTTGGACTCTGTGGTCTTTATCAGAGCCCCAGCTGGTAATGGTTGAAGGTTAATGCCTTACCCCATTCTGTTCAATTTTCTGTCCTAATTAGTCCTCCAAATCTATAGCTGTGAGCACCAAGTGTCTGTGCTCAAAAGAAACTAATTAATGCTAGCAAATTAGATCAAGTCCAAAGATCCAACAGCCAAACTCTTAAATGCTCCTTGTTAATAGGAAGTGTAGCTGTCAATAACTGCTGTTGGTGGCTATAATGAGGCCTCTTTCTTTCATTGAAAGTGATTTCATTTCTCTTTGTCCCTGTAAAAGCTGTTCCATTCCCTAATAAAAAAAAAACCCACCACGCAACTAAGTTGCAGTGGTAAAGCCAGCAGTCTGACCCATTTCTTGTCATCAGCTGGGTTGAAATGACATGGAAGGCAAGGACAGAGGGGAAAAAAAAAAATCAAATAGGGTAAGTTCCCTCCCCAAACATTTTCTTCAAGTCCTAACACTAGTTAGAACACTTAAATTTCCATCACCAAGCAACACAATATGCTCTCATATTTCTTTTATATAAAACCCCCTAAATTAGCTTAGGGTACTTAATGCTGTAAGTATCATTAAAAAGAGACCATGAGATCTAGGATCTCATTTCTTCAAATTGTAATTTACATATAGCTGTTCTCTCTGCTCAGTTTGTTGGAGCAAAGCTCAATATACCATAATCCCTCTAGAGATTGTATTAATTCACAGTTAAATGTGGTGAGAGTAAGTATTCATTGGAAATACATAGAGCTGAATCATTTTTCCAAAATAATGGCTATTGTGCACAAACAAGAACATCATATAAAAATCCAGCATCTTACTCTCGAGAAACGTTACCCAGGAAAAATACCTAGTGATTTATTACCAATACTAAATATAGCTGTACACTATCAAAACATCTAAAAGAAGGTAAATAAATGACAATTGCACAACATGTACTAGAGTAGTCTCGATAGCTTCATATATGGTCATTGGGTCACACGCAATACAACTATAATGTACTTTAATATTCAGATAATAAATACAGCAACAGAGGATAACATTTTTCTCCTCTTCTCCACCTGCGGTTTTGTCACTGGATCAAACCTATGTTCTCAAATTATATTAACCTTCATTTCGTGAAAATGAAGTTGAAGGCAGTAAGGCAGCATTCTTTTTTCATTCTCATGAGAGGCCTATTCCAGTCATAAAATCTATGATTCCTCCCATGTAACCTCTCAAGCTTTCCATCAAACTCTGAACAATATCTACACAAGCACATTCAAGCAATTTCTGGTCACAGCAGCTCAATTAAAAAAGTTTCCAAGAGCTGTCATGTTAATGCATTGATTTTTATCGGTTACTTGATCTTTTTGCTTTGGTCAATTAGAAGATTGCTATATTCCCAGATACTCCTAGAATATGTGAATTTTTTTAAAAATTTGTAAGGACTGTATTTTCACAATGAGGCAAAGCAGATCAGCAGTTAGTTATAAATGGTGAGTTTAGTTTTAATTTGCTTCAAGAAAATAAGACTCATCAAATTTTTTTAAATGTGAGCTTTCATGTAAGTTCCCACTACTATCAGTCTTAGGCATCTGCCAGTGTCAACCTCAGAACCATGACTATAGGTACCAACAGGTTAATCCTCCCCCAGCATTCGGCAAGGGTTGGCATCTATTAACAGAACCTGGCCTGCAGTACAAAGGAAAGTGAGCAACGCCACTGAGTAACGTCAATTTGAAATTTGCTAATTATTTCACACATTTCATTATCTGCATTTCAGATAAGAAAGTATATATAACAAGACTTTTTTTTTTGAAGTAGTAATATATAAAGGTCTGCTTGGGCATTTACATGTGCAGCATCACATGTTGTTCAATCAGAAATCTCTTTAGTTTTATGGGCCTTGATGTGTCAGGTGTAAGGGTCATGGTCTAGAGCAGGTGGCCCCTACGGGGACAGAGGTAATGTCAGTGACAGGACTGTTGAGTAACTGCACATTATCAAAACTCTGGTTGACACTGGTCATGCTCTACTGTAGAGAAGCCTGCAGTAGTGTTGCATCCCATCATTTTCACTAAGTATCAACATGAGCCCTGAGGAGGAGAGGGCTAATGGGGAAACTGGAGAAAGGGAGGAGGGTGGCTGCTTGGAAATGTCCTTTTCCAGCCACACTTTCCAAACCATTTTTAAAGCCTTGCCAAATATCTTAAAAGTTTTTTTCAGCAAGGTAAATCCAGTTGCCCTAATTACCCACTTCCTACAGCCAACAGAATCAATGTAACAGTTTGCTCCAGGGCAGGTCCTCAACCCAGCACAGGTGGACACATCCCCCCTTTTCTATCCCTCCCATTAAAAAAAAAAAAGCAACAGAACAACTTGTCATCTTGGTCAAATCGGTATCTCCCACAACAAGCTTCAAATGAGATGGGGACATTCTTATTTGCAGAGTCACAGGCAGGATCAGGTCTTCAATCATCCAAATTGTTTCCTACTTGACCACCTTCCTAATGGCAGATCCAGCCTGATTTGAACTACCTATCCCTGTAGTCACTCTGAAAAGCGTGTAGCTTAGTTTCTTACACGAACCCAGGAGGCTTACAAATGAGTCAAGGTGCAAATCCAGACCAAGTATTAGTAGACGGCAACAAAATCTAGAAGAAAAAAGTGTAGAACTAAACCCTCTTGTCTTTGGAGCAGGATTGTTTTTCTCCTGGCAACTAAAAAATGCTGGGGTTTTGGAAAGTGGGGAGAATTGCTTTACAATACAACAAATAGACAAAGCAAATACAACAAATGTAATACAAAATTATGGTCTCATGACTGACTCGATGATCCAGCACTTTCTTTTCATGATCTCAACTTAAGACAACTTCCTCAGAGTCCAAACCTGCAACCTGTCAAAGTTAGTCAGCTGTTTCTGGTTTTATCTTCCAAGCCAAGTAACCCAAAATCAAACTGAACTGAGTGTACAATCCTTAAAGAACTGCTGTTTGTGTATTTCTGTCTTCAATGGTTCTTCTCTACCTAAGCCAATCAAGTTAAAAATTTCAGAATGGGTAACTCTGAACAGCAGAATAAGTGCTGAAACATTTCTGTGGATACACTTGAGATCAACAAAAGTTCTTGCAGGTTTTTAGCCCGTGTCCCTTGTTTAAGGGCACAGAGGATTCAGGGAAAGCACAGCACAACCAGATGAAACTACAGAAGTTTTGATACACTAAAGATAACCCTTTGGGTGACAAATGTTAACTTCAGGTTCCTGAAATTTGCTATGATTTTGCTTTAAATAAGTTTAATCAAGTATAAATTTTATAACTGGAAATTAAAGCCTAACACTTCACAATTTTAAAGGAAAACAGTTTGCTTAAGAAATTATTTCATAAAAGCAATGGATGAGGCAACGGCAAATAAATGCTCCTTTTAGCTACTTCAGTTTGAGAGCATGTATTTTTATACGCCAAGGACACACCGATACAGAAATACATAATTTAATATTATTTAAAACTCACGCTACAGTTTGCACAAATACAGTTAAAAGTTCCTGTATGAGAATGTTGGGAGGTTTCATGTGCTTGCTTTTTATGACATTTTTGATACTCCTATAATTGCCCAGAATTTCACATACATACAATGCATTAATATTAACACAATAAAGCATATTTGCATAACGGTCATGGAAAATTGACTACTGTTTTGCAGAAAGCATGTTTACCCTCTTAATAAAATTACAAATATATTCATTTTCACTGAAAAAGTGCTTGAACGTCTCAAACACACAGAAATTATTCTGCAACTAAGATGTACTAAATTTTTGATAAACGTGCAGCACACACAAGAGCTATACTGGAACAATCTGAAAAAAAGGTCAAAGAAAATTTAAATAATCTAAGTAAAATTAAATACAACCAGGCACAATATTTAATTATTCTTAAAAATTATCAGATGGACACATTTTCATTGTTATTTCATCCCCAAGCTACTCTGGTACGCTAACACCCGAGCGCAGCAATAGGTCACCGATTTAACCATGCTAGGGGTTGCAGGATCACCTCCTGAGTTAACAAAACCTTTATTTTTTATTTATTTTTTAACCCTTGGGGTTTATTTTCCCTAGATGGCTCTTGAACACGTGCTGGACAGGCTGTCACTACTTGCATTATTAGCTCTGATAAGCACACAGCTCTAGGTGGTATAGCTGCAGGCTAAGGTAACGGACTGTATACAGATGGACCCCCGTGCTCATGCAGAGCACTATTGAATGTATAGGGGCTCCCCATAGGGACAGATATGAACCTAGCGCGATCAAGTAAATTGTAAAAAGCCCATACTTGTAGAATACCTTTGTTTGCTATATTACCAATGCATTTACCACAATTTCCTAAAGACAGAATGAAACAAAGGTATATAAACAGTTGTTCAAACAAAATTAACATAAAGTAGAAAAATACTACACTGAGAGCAAGTTAAAGTAGCTATGCAAGTAGCTATGCAAGAGCATAGCAAGTAGCTATGCCACTTAATGTAAACAGCACAATATCATGCACATGTGTGCACTCTAGCACACAAACCAATAGCAGGAGTTTTGATTACTTAATTACACAGCTTACGTTCATGGCTTATAATTGTTTACGGCATAAAAAGCATAGCCTATTTACTCTGATTAACACCTATCCCTGTGCACTAACAAGACAAATTTATTCCAGGAATAATTTCACAAGAGATTTAAGAGATGATAAATTCTCCTTTTCACAAAACTGCTTAAGCTTCATTACCTGTGGTTCGGTCTCTAGCCCCTGTCCACAATAAAAGGTGTACAACAAAATAACTGAACTGATGCTACCGCCTATTTTTTAATAGGGATATGAACGTAGGTTTAGCTTGTCTGTTTGATCAGAAAAATTGCATCAGAAATATTCAGTTTCCATCTCTCACTTCCACACAATTTGATCAAAGCTGGCTTACAGGTGACAGAGGAATGAGGGGGAGAGAGATGCATCCACAAACCTCATTTTCCTAACGATACACAGCTTAACACTATTCAGGAAACGAACAAAAATATTATTGTTTTGCCTAACACCATTACCAAAAAAAAAAAAGCATATTGCTTTAAAATTTATGGAGGTAAAAACATGGAGAAGCTTCAAGATAATGGTCCACAACTCAAGCTCAAGAATCTCTAATACTGGGATTGCTGCCACAGAAAACAAAGATGCTGAACCAAAGTCCTCATCTTACACAGAGGAAGTTCAGAGGAGAAAAAACTCACAGACACCCTACACTCCCCTTTGGTATACCCCAAAGAATATTATACAAATAGCATGCTCTCAGAATAACTGACATCCTCTTTCAATGACTCACATTACTGTAATTGCTTTTCCTCTTCATTATTTTTCCCCAACAGGTATACAGTTCAAATTAAAAATGATTCAACTATCACTCAAATGAAAACAAGGTTTATTAAGTCCTTCTGGCAGCACTGGAAGCTACCTGTCATGTGCTGCCACTTTCCTTTGGCAGGTATTCCCAACTCTTTTTCCCCCACTTATTTATCTCAAAGTTATTATAACACTACTCCTTTATGTCTTTTGGGGAACCCCTAAAAGCAGCTGCTTGAAAATATATTGGTCCACTTTAACTAGACTTGACTCTAAACCTAATGATAAATGTCTAGAAGCCTCCTTTGAAGTTTCTTAGGTAAAAGTCAAAGACAAAAAGCCACATACCACTGGGGAAACATTTGTTCTTCCTGCCCTGGTAAAAATCATTGAAATAATACAGGCAAAACAATACGGCAAAGTACAACACACTCCTTGGTCAGTAAATACTGTTGGAAGGTGCACAGAAGACACTGCTGAAGATTGGACGAAACAAGTATTAGAACAAATTACACAGTGTAGGAGGTTTGCTATAGACTTAGATGAAATTGTAGATGTTTCTAACTTCTCTCAGATTACAATATTTGACTTTCAATAATGAAATGCATAAAGAACTTTTTCTCTTCTCTACAGAAGAGATGTACTGGAGAAGATACATTCTCCATGGGAAATGGCTTCTTTAATAAAAACCAATGTTCTATGAAAAAACTGTGCATGTATAACCACCAATGGAGCTGCTTTGACTTGAATAAAAAGGGGATCCCAGGGTAAGGTTACAAAGATAGCACTGCATGTGAAACTCCTTCACTGGATCACTCATAGGTCAGCTATTGCAGCAATGAAATTGGAGCCAGGAGTGCAGAAAGTGCTACAGGATGACACTGATATGGTTGACTTTATAGAATCAAGCCCTTCAAACAGTAAAATCTTTACCAGAGTTTGCAATGAGATGGGGAGGGACCATGGAAATCTCTTGGACCACACAGAGGTTTGCTGGTTATCTTGTGGCAAAGTACAAAAAAAGAGTTGTCAAACTTTACACATTTTTCTTTTAGAAAAAGACAAGTATTCCAAATTCGCAGACCTTTTTGGTGATGACAGGTGGCTGTGAGGAGTTTGCTACCTAGCAGATATTTCCAAAAAATAAACACACTTAACGCATCCCTTCAAGGTGAAGGTGACATTTTAACAATGAGTGAGCAAGTAACTGCTTTTCAAAAGAAGCTTGAGCTACGGAGACAGCATTTTGAAAATAGACGTTTGGACACACTCCCCTCCTTACGTGTTTTTTGGTTTGGTTTGGTTTTATTACACAATGTAAATATGTCACCTATAAAAACCTCTCATATCTGTACATTTTAAGAGGATAGACGCAGAATTTTCTCAACTATTTAAAAGTCTTCAGTGGATTTTGAATCTATTTGTTAGAAGTATAAATGTGCGACACCTTCCAATTAGTTTGGCATCAGGGAAGATGGTCATTTATTAGCCCAATTTCAAGAAAAACCTTTGCATGATTGGGGGATGGGATTGAAAAATGAGTATCATGATTTAGTAAGTACAGGCAACGATGCACTTCTTCCATCGGGAGCTACACATCTTTGTCAGGTATCTTTTTCAGCTATGACACCCATTAAAACTGAACTTAGAGCCAGACCTTCAAATTGCTGTATCACAAAGTGTTAAACAAAGATTTTTAAAAACAATGAATAATATTTAATCATATAGCTCTCAATAAAAATATTAATAGTAATATTTTAGAGCAAAAAGGGGTTCGTACCATTGATAAATAACAAAAATTATTTTAAAGTACTGTTTATTTAATCTTATCCCATCCTTTTTTATTTCTATTTTTGTGTCTTATAACGTACATAATATACTAGTACAGTGGAATATGTATATTAATTTATAAATAAGTATACACATATAGGGATTGTGTGCTCAGAAATTTTTTTCTGGGGTGCACAATCAAAAAGGTTTAGAGAGCACAGATCTAGATGACAACAGGCAACTGCCCTCTCCTGAAAGCATGCTACTTGTACAGAATAATTCTGCAGCCTCATATTTTTTTTTTCCATTCTTACATCCCTCTTACAGCAACATTCTCAGCTAACCTATATATAAGCAGCTTTATCTTTCTGTCATTTCAAAAAGTTCTAGATTTCTTCCAGAAATATATGAAGAGTTGGGCTTCAGAAGAAGTGGTGATACCCAACTGTAAAGAGTTATTGTCCAGTACCTTTCAAAAGAAAATGAAAACATGCAAAAAGGGGACTGCATTATTCTATTTCAACATCAGTCTAATAACACATGTGTGTTTAAGTGCATGTATCATTAAAACACAGGGGCAGGGAAAGGATGCAGTTAGTTGAGAATTTTTAAATAAATTTATCATAATGAGGGAGGCCCTAACTGAAGGCTCACATGAGGCAATTCCATTTATCTAATATATCAAATATCATGTACAGGAATATAGTAACTCTTGTGTTGCTCTGTCATCACACAGTCTAGACCGAGATGTGGAAAGTTTTATATTAATTACACTAAATTCCATAGCCCTCAAGAACAAGTCATTTTGGAAAGTAGTTCACATCACCAAGCAGCCAAAACCAACATGGCAGATTTATAAGCTTTACTACTGGTTTCACAGTGAACAGATAAGATGCAGATCATACGTATTAATTCTCTGACTACTTCACTTCAAAACTAAGGATTATATTCAGGGCACAAATGTGAATATATCTGACCTCCCAATGAATATTTGACTCTTACCTCGCACTTCATCTGAACACAGCTCCTTGGCTCGTTCCCTCATTATTTGTGGAATCAAAACATCTTTTTCTACATGTCTCAGCTTAGAATTTTCTGCAAGAGTGAAAAAAACAAAAAATATGAAAAAAAAAATTCTTATCTATACATCAGAGAAAGTCAATCTACAGAAATAACAGCATTGTTTATATAACATGCACCAGAATACTAAAACTGTCACAAACTAGCAGCATAAAGTACTATGGAAGGACCACACAGATTAAAAGGCAGGAAAGTCCAAGATCTAAAATTACTCAGATACATATGAGCAATATCCTAAATATTTCTGTTCTGCTCAATGTGCACAATGAACCAAAAATAAAGGAGAAAATTCTGACAGCACATTGTAATTTCTGCCTTACTAAATAAAGGTTTGCATACAGACTGCACAAAGGCTGAGAATTACTTTTATTTCAAGATACTAGTATTTTTTCTATTTACGTTATCTGTATAAACTGGCTTATTACTCACCGTCACAAAGCTGAAAAATACAGCGCATATTAGAGCACAACCTGAAATTTGTATTCCTACGTGGAAGACTTCAGTTCTTTAAAAAAAAAAAAAAAAAAAACATAAAAAAAACCCACAAAACAAACAAAACCCACTAAGAAGCCTCTTCAATGTAGGACCAAGGAGTTTTTTCACTGAGAAATTCAACTTAACAAAACAAATGCTGCTGCCTGAATTCTGCACTTAAAAGTACAGTTGCAGTTTGCTTTCAGTTGTCTCAAAACAGAATTCAGTATACTGAGTACAGCTAGTGATTTTGAATAGTTTAACACAGATCATTTAGAAAAAAAAATTTCTGCATTTCCAAATCGACTGTCTTCAAAACAAAGAGATGAAAATTTATCAAGAACAGCTTTTTACTTCTTAGTTTCCGAGTTAAAAACCCTTTAAAGGATATTTGTTCAGAACATTGTACAGTCCAACACAGCTATACCAAATACCTGGTTTTCCTCCTCAAGTACACTATTTAGTCACCCTTTGATGTTGGTATTATGCTTCAGAATAGCATCAGGTGTGATGCTCACATTATGAAAACTTGGTCAGATAGACTGTTATTTTGAGTGAAAATAATTTCCTTTTATAATTGCTTATTAAAAAATCTAGATGAAATGAAAGAAATTAAAAGTGCAATGTATTAAAAATTAAGGAAAGAAGTAGAATTCAAGTTACCTACTGCTTTCAAACACTATTTTTCAGAGTATCTTCAGTTACTTCTAGAGCAAAAGGCAACAGAGACTAACGTTTCTCTAGTCATTTTTAAGTCATCTTTCAAAGTTTACTCATGCTATGAGGTTACATTATGAGGTTACACAGTATTGAATATGTGATATTACATGGGGAATCTGGCAACAAAACATAGGATTACAATGAGCAATATACAGAATCTGACATTTTTCTCCTCAAAAATTTCTTACTTGGAATTTCTACAGCAAAAAAAGGAAAACAAAGTGTCTTCTGTAAATGTAACAAAAATACCAAACACAAATAGCTCACGACTTAGATTTCTTCTGTGCTCTGATTTTCATGACTGAGATAAAATAATTACAACTAAATATTCTTCATTTTAACTTACTGCAGAATATCAGTGCAATTACTGTACCAAGCATTTATTACGCTACAGACATCACAAAGCTGTCATAACTTTTAAGCTTGTCCTTTTTAAAAAGGACAAATCATTTCAGCCGAATGACATGGCAGGGAACAGCACCACCAAGCTACGTGCCTCAGCTCTAACTTCAGTGAAAGCAAGCTGGCTCTGCGGCAGTCCTGCCCTCTCCCAATCCCTATGACGCTCTCTTCCCTCTGCCCACACAAATGTGCTCTGCAGCCCAGTGGTGGACTGAAAAGGAAGTTAATTTGGTTTAAAGGTAAATAAATTTCTTGTCAGTCAATTTTCCAGCTAGGTAAATTCTCTGATCTAGTTCACTATACAACCGCAAAAATGGCCCATGAGAGGGAACTGCATGAGGACAAGAAGGAAGACTGAACTGTCATGAGCACCACTGGCTCAAACAACAGCCTAAGCTTCCCCTCCTTTTGTTTAAATTGGTTATACGGGTGCTTAGAGCAAACAGAAACTAAACTGATCTATGAACGTGGATATAAGCAAGTGGGTTGCTAGCTGTCACCAAAAGGGAAGTCCCCCATTACCCTCGTTCACCCCATCACATGAGCGCTATTACACACTTCACCACCCAGTGAATGACCACTTCAAGACAGAAAAGTAACTCAAATATATGCAAGAAAGTGCTTCTCGGCTGATTTACACTTTGGAGTAACTAGATGTACTTATCAGAGTTCTAGTAATTACTTCATCTAACTTTTATACCCCAGCATACACGGAAATGTAGCGGGTAGCACAGAAGTCTTCAGGGCCTGGGAAGGGCAGATGGGCTTCCTCCCCTGGCAGAGGTGGCTAGAGGCATCCACAGTTTTCATAACAACAAAGCACAGGATCTCCAACGTAAGGATCAGCAACCCAAAGCAGGATAGGAATGCAGCTGAAGGCCAGAAAGGAAACAGGACAAGGGCATCCAAAAAAAAAAAAAAAAAAAAAGTCTCCCTGATAGCCCAGAACAGTCAAAAAGGATTTTTGGGTTTTATCTTACCTTAAGAACCCAATTTTCTGTTTGATTTTTTTAAGGGAAAGGGGCGTAAGACTGACAGCAAGAAGTAGCTGTACTGGTGTTAACACCAGTTCGACCAGAACCATGACAGAGCTGTGCTCCAGGCAAACTCCCTCATTTTAGTCCCATATTGTCAAACCTGCAGAGGCTGAAAGTGCAGGAAGGAGAGAGCACACGAGGACACAGGGCAGTGTCCAGTAAGAAGAATCAGAAGAGAGCTATGCCAGTAATTCAAAGATAATTATTCAACCGTATAAAGAAAACAGGAATAAAGACCACTTATAATCTCATTATAATCAGATTTTAAAAGGAAGTTTGTTGATAAGTATCAGTTTTTAAACCATGAAAAGCACAAGCAATTCAAATTATTTTATAATGTCTAGGAGGTACTTTAAGGCATCTGAGTGCAATCATCTCTTCAAACAGCTAGAATACAGATGTTCAGTTTGGGCAGTACTGAGTTTCAATTGTAACATCTTAAGTATTTTAATATTCTTTCTTGATTCTACACAATCACAGTTACAGCGATTTTCCTTCATGGATTTTAAAACATTTCAATGAAGCTGGTATCTCTAGCATTTATACAAAATATTAATGAAAAGGCACAAATATGAACAAAACCAGATACAAGCTACAAAAATACATTTATGTGTACAGTAACTGCATTTCTGATACCAACATATAAGTACTTGCAAGGAGATCATGATCAATCCAACCTAATCAGCTCTGCAGTAACATATGGAGAGAACTTTCAAAGAAACAACACCTCAGAAGCAAGACTTCATCAAAAAACATGAGACAGCCATGATGTGAAACCATCATTTCCTTTTGTCTTTTTTCAACTATATTACAGTTTCTAGAATAAGTACTTTTTTCCCTGTTCGAAAGTTCACTATTCTGCACTAAGAAAGATAATTCTTATTCTAATACCAGATTTGTTGTAGACTTGTCCCCACAGAAGAATCTGCATTAAAACAGACCTACTACTGTTTTATTTTATCTTCAAAACATCAATAAAATTATCCCCAGACAAGGAAGAAATACGTTTTACTACAGTTTACCTTCCGCATTTGAAAGCTGATCGCTTTGGTTCCCACCCTCATCCTCCAAAAACTTTGCCGGGTCTTCTGGGTAGGCTGCTTCAGATGCTCCTGGCCTTTTGGCCGCAAAGCAAACCAAGAAGAACATGCTACCTCTCAGCTTCCAGAGGGCCAGACAAATGTTAGCAGCACCTTTTCTTTCTCTGCCTGCCAGCCAAAACTCAGGCATGTTTGTTAGAGTAACTGAATACTCTGAGATTCTACCTTTACATTATGTTCTGTTGAAATTTCCTAGTAACATCAAACATTACAAGAGACAGATGGATAAATACAAGCTAATTGAGAAAAGGTTACAAAAAGCAGACTGAATACAATTGACAGTAAAAACTAAGTATTTTGTAAAAACGTACACAGAAGTTAAGCCAAAATTAAAACCAAATGCAGGCTTGCAGGTGTTACAGCATCTAAGTCACTAGCTCCTTGAAAATGTGAATAAGACTACAGCCAAGGAATCTGCATAGTGAAACTACTGAATGTTTAGTAAAGAGAGATCAGCACATTCCAGAATGCTGCCACTTCTCGTGGCGACGAGGAACAGAGGATGAATAACCAGTGTAGAGGTTGTAAGCTTGCAGTTGCCAGAAAAAAAAAAAAAAGACAGAAGGGGAGGAAACTACAGAAAAGAGAATATCTCTGTGAAAGAGAAATTGTCTTCCACACCACCTCAGCCCAGTGTAAGGCATAAAAGCAATGAGAGACAGATTACTAAACTGGGAGATATCCTGCTATTCAGCAAGACGCTAAGAAAACATTTAAAACTTTTCTTTTTACAAATAACATCTGTGGGGTTTGGTAAATCTCAATGCTTGAGCTGGTTCTCTGGTTGCATACCATATGTAGGGCACAAGACTATAATTGTAAGAGTTTTCTGTGGTTGATCAAAACCCTCAGCTGCAAAAGCTATTTATTGCCATGGAAGGTGAAGGACCACAGCCATTCGGTTTAACAGGTTTCGTTATTTTTGTAAAAATTACCAAAAAAATCAGGAAACAAATGAATCAATAGGGACAAGAGTGTCACAACCACTAGAACAGCACAGAATACACATCAAATTCACTCTGTATGGAAGCTGGGAAAAAAATGACAAATACTTTCCTGGCTTCCTAGCCTCAGACCACAGGATCCAGAAAGGCCTTGAGAAAAGAGGACTACGGTGTAGATCTGTGCTGTAGACAGCAGACCTTTAAGAGGACAAGAAGAGAATTAAATACAAAGGTGCTGTACAGTCCTAATAACAACAGAGACTGTAGGAGCTTGTCATATTAGTTAGAAGACTATCATAAAAAGGGGATACCAAGACAAAAGCTTTCCTAGAAGACTGTCCTGAGAAAAGTTGTATCACCTCTCCTCTTCATTCAACACAACCAGTAACCTACTTATTCACCTTTTGCACTACGTCCTGCTGGTAGTTTACAGCTCTGCTTTCATCTCTCTCATGACATCAGGTAGTAGGGACATAGATTACTCAGAAAAGTTGAGAAAAAGTTGAAAACTTGTCTACCCAGATATTTACAGAAGCCTCATACCTTCTGCATTCAAGAGGAAGCCAAGAGTCAAGCAATTCCAGTAACAGTTTTTGAAACATGCATTTCTCATTATACAACCTGTAATTTGGATTTTCTTCATTCAGTTTATCTATGTACATCTTGAAAATATAGCTCGAGGTAGTACTTTAAATACTATAGCTATTTCAGTAAGAATCACAGTATATATGAAGAACAGAGAAAGCTTTAGTAAGTTTTTAACATTTTCATTAGCAACTGTTACACCTCATGTTTTTCTTGAAGTCCCAGTTATATCAACTTTTAGATAGTTATGTTATTTACTAGCAAAAATGCTGTAGGAAGTTCAGTCAACGTTCAAGAATCCAAGTTAAAAAATACAACACTCTTCAAAATATAAACACTTCTAAACAATCACTTTTATTATTTTGAGGCATTGGTTCAGAAATGTGGAGACATAAAAGGGACTTTTTTTTAAATACACCTTACTATGTTTTTTCCTACCAGCTGCCATCAAACATAAGCAGTTGTCAGTGAACAGATTTCTAAGATGCCTTTGTGTTTTAAACTAAGAAATAAAACTTGAAAAAGTATTAATGAAAACTTCAGCAGCAGAAACAGATTTATTACAGTGAAAGGGAAGAAAAACAAGAAGATACATGCAGAATTCCCATTCTTTAGCTTACACCACATTTAAAGAAAATCTCCACTCTGAAGAAGTGTAAGACAGCTCTTTTCCTGGAAAGGAAGGTTGTGCCTTCATCTGTGGTGAGCCTACTAAACCGGAGTTTACCAGCCATTCTTTCGTTTTTTCCATACACAGACCTATAGTATAAACAACACTTACAGTTAAGATGAGCTGAAGAATAACAAGTTCATAGCTAATTTACATAAGTGCATTAATTTGAGGGGTTTAGTTATTTTTCATATCACTTGGTAAAGATTATTTCTGTGCTATAAATACTCAGTTTCATCACAAAGTTTTGTTTTAAAACACTTGTCTATGAAGTACTTATAAAACTACACTGAGAAAGTACACATTTATTAATATCAGAAGTAGCAGCACAGTGTTACATGCTTATTGGCAAACATTCCTTTCGTCAGACTATTGGCTCTAGAGGTTAAACTTTTTCAAAAACCATTTCTGATTTATTTTAGCGTACTCGTAACAGTGTTTTGAATAGGCAAAGATAATTATAACTGACTACTCCTCCAGCAAAAGAATGCATTCAACTCAAAATTTTTGTTTCCTTTATTCTGCCTAGCTTATCCACTTTGTATTAAATAAAAGTTGCCCATCTTACATTAATTCATGTGAAATCATTTGTGCATATGTGCATCATAAAAACAGTTATCAATAAAGTCTGTATCAACGAATATATTGTCAACTACGTAAAACCTCTATTTGAAAACACTAAGTCACACATCAGAACAAATTAATTTAGAGATAAACCCATTAAACTCATGGGAGGAATAAACGTATGTTTCTAAAAATCTAAGTTTTCTTCCAACAATTCTAATTTTATGTATCAATGTAATTCATATTTTAAGTACCCAATCCTGTAGCCTGTGAGGGGGCTCCTGTGCCCTTACTGCCAAGAGGTTCACGGGGCCAAAGTGCCAAACAGTTTCAGCATACTGCTTTGTAACCTCGGGAACACAAAGAACATTCAATATCCTGTTAAAGGTAATGGATTTTATCAGTCAGAAATATCCAGTGTGAACTGACTGACGAGGGACCAGGACCAAACACCTTTATGCATAGGTGAAATGCTACTGAGTTTGGTAATTTAATTTGCACATAGGTGTTTGCATACAGAGTCTTCAGTACTTTGCTCTCTACTAAGGTTTGAAAGCATAGAAGGGCAACATAAAGTGACAGAAGTGTTACGATCCAAGTGAAACAACATACTTAATAACATGAAACCCTGATTTAAAAGCAAAAGAGGCTAATCAGTGCAGCTTCTCTACGCAGCAACCATTTTTTTCTTCTTCAAGTGTATATGAATAAATATATTTGTATTTAAAAAGCTACAGATTTTGAGATCTTTCTATCTAATACTGACATCATTTTAAATTAAGATGGAGTACAGGGATGACAACACCAGGGAAAATTTCCAAAGCTTTAACTTCTCACCATTCTATCATCACCTCAAAGTCAATTTTCACCTTTTTCACTGGCTGAATTTGTTATCTTACATTTTGCTTTGGGGCTCGTGTTCTTGCAATATGGCAGTACCGGATTATGAGAATATTGACAAGCCTGTTTGCTAAAAATGAACAATGGCTATATTACATCAAGTCTGTAATATCTGGAAAGAGAAGGAAAAGCAGACTCAACAAAGCACACTTATTTGTTAATTCCATGTAGACTGCAAATGCTTGTACATCTAGTGAGTAATAAGTAAAACCAAGCCTGAAGTTGCTTGTGAAGATTTTTGACACAAGGAGAGTTTTTTTAGACTCTTGATCACACAGCAAAGCCAGTTACAGTGCCTGAAGAATTAATTACAGATCAGGGCTTAATATTTACTACTGAAAATAAAGCAGGTTTATTACAGCTAGCCTGAACTACTGTTCAAGGATGACAGACCTGCCAGTTAGGAAAAATGAGGGTGTGAGCTACTCAAAAGGTGAACACCCCACTTCAAATCCCTTCTGACAACTGTAGATGAAGATTCCAGAAAAATGCACACAACAACTAGGGCCATGGACTGGCCAAGGACTAAAATAGCACAGCCAGCCTTAATTCCATCTATGTAAAGCTTCTGAATGCTTCACTTGGTAACTGATGTAAAACCCTCAACGCAACTTTTTGTCACTTAAAGACAACATGCAGCAGTATTTCAGTAACCAAATACACACTTTGTTTTTTTCCTGGGACAGTGAAAATATAGTAACAGCACATATACTATTGGATTGCTACACACAGGGTTCCACATTTTTTAAGCGCAGTCCAAACTTTTGAGCACCACTTGTCTTAAACCAGTCCCAAGTGTACAATCCCCTTTTTTTTTTAATGCCCTTTCTACCTAACAGTGGATGTTGTCCAAGAATTTACTGCTTACTTCCACCTGGAGTAAGAAATAGAGAAAGGTCCTGCAAAAATCACAAGCTATCTGAAGTATATAAACCAAACAGAACACAGAAAATAGTTACGCAGTGACCTCAAGAACTGTGCAATAATTTACATCAGAAACAAGAGATGAGTAACAAGTAAAACCTATATAGAAAGAGTAAAGTACCCAGCATCGGGATGAAGAAGGGATGAAGAAAAATCTAACCACTAATGAAACCCCCCAATTATTACAAGAGGAGAGGCTAACCACCTAAGATTTCCCACCACGACCAGTAACACTTATAGGTAACTACAGCACTACATGCTCCTCTTCGCTAATTTTCAGAACTGTGTGACAAGGTGTAAAGAAAAACGATGTAAATCACAAACAAAAGTTTCATTAAAAAAATCTGCCCAAACTCACTGAGGTCTTGAATATTTAGCTGTTTAACCACTCCTTTCAAGATACAATTTACAACCTTCATTCCACGAAACGAACTGCACGTACAAATTAAGAGCAAGTCTCTTGAATAACAGGACTAAATATCATTCCTCCTGCCTTTTTTTTTTTAACTGGAAGAAAGGATTCAGAGACAAGAAAAAGCAATGCCTACCTTTGATTTCTGTATCGATGTATTTAATGAACAATCACTATGTATAATACAAACGAATGAAGACCTTAAAAACTAACATCACAGATATGATCCAAACACACTAGCATTTTTTCAAAAGTTGCAGAGCATGAGGTGTTCTGATACAAAGAGAAGGCTGAAAGCCTTTTGGCTACATTAACACTGGGATTGCAAATGTTAATCTGGATTTTAAACTCTCAAGAATCCTTTCAAACCACTCAGTATTATAAAACTCATTGGAGCAACCCAACACATCTTTCTTTTTTCACTTCTTTTCCCAGAACAGTTCTCTAAAAACGTAGTGTCAAACAACTTCAGGAAATCACAATTACCTTTTCCCTTCATGTTCCCAACACAGGTCAAAGACACTAGGAATATCAAAAAGGTCATATTCATTCAACTCCCTTCTTGATGGTAGCAACTTAAGTTCTTAATCCCAAATATTATCTAAAGTAAGTTTTATTAAAAGCTGAAACTTTTCTTCCTTTTACTTATATATTTTTGCCCTTTAAAGTCAACATTACTTTACCTCCCATTATTTTTTCTTTTCATGCTTTTGAAGCTGTAATTTTATTCTTTTCAGTATATTCTTCTCACTGCACATGCCACTTTGAAACAAATCACAGCCATTCTGCAAGCCCAATTCTCTCCTTCCACTGATATATTGCTGCTGTATTTAACAAAAATCAACTTCAGTGCTGGGCTGCAGTGCATTCATTCCAAAGAACGACAGAAGAAAATAGCGTAACATAAATTTTTGTCAACAGATTTATCTACCAAATTATTTACCGGATGTAATCACTTAATGACACAGACACAGTTCCTTCCCAAACTGTGGCTGTCAAAAAACTCCTCCCATACAAATCATGACATAATTCACAGGTTCTACATTCTGAGCTTTAGAGGATTCCTTGTTATTTACTTCCTACTGTCTAGCAAAGCCAGGAGAACATTTATGTCTTGTGTAAACATAAAATGAAGCATCAGTCTCAGTTAACAATTTACTAACTTGTGATTCTCCCTTTTTATCGTACGCGAGCCAAAAAGCAGTTAACAATGATGACGTTAGAACTACCATACTGAGGTATCTGAGTTAACACCTTACTGATACGAACACGGCAGCTCACACCTCTTGCAGCTATTGTTCCAGTTTCTCTACAAACTCACTTAGACATCTCTGCTTTTAGTTCTGAGGTTTTCGTCAGAGCCATGACAGCCAGGGACTGATGGTGAGGAGGAGGTAAGCAAGAGATACTGGACAACAAGGTAGCAGATTCAGGTGTCAGTAAGCAATGTCACTGCTCAGCAGATGAATCTCAGTATTGGTGTCACATAGCATGTACATCCTCAATAGCCCTACCACAGCTGACACACATCTACAACATGGATTAGGAGTGGCATATAATGTCATTATAGACATAGACATAAATAGGGAAGCACAACACTGATGAACTTCAGTGGTTGGCACCATCCTTACTGCTATACACTGAATGCACAATAGCTTGAATTAAGCTAGTGTAATAACTAAACTGTCTCCAAAGGACAACCGGGAAGCAAATTTATGCTGTAGATTAACAACCACCACTTGAAATGTAGTGGCCAGTTCTATAACATTTTCTTAAATTAGTAACAAATCAACGCTTAGATGATATGATCAAGAAAACCAGAACTTGCTTACTCTATGAATGCCTTGTTTGCAGGCCTGAACAGCAAAGCCCACAACAGGTTTCCATCAGAAATTGAGAGCTTGACTTTGGCTGCGCACCTGAAGGGGGTGAAGGCAGCGGCCACAGACCACATGGACCAAGGTGAACAGTCACCATCAACTACAATTCACCACAAACTACAGGTGCCTCAACACCTTGTGTTAGTTGAAGCCTACCAACACCTTGCTAGGTTCACTCCTCCTTTTAAAGGACTGGCCTTTTAAAACCAATGCACCCTGCCGAAGGCACCTGCCTCAGGAACTGGGCGGGTGAGTGAAAATGGTGTGGGTGTAAGGACATGGGCTTAAATTCACTCCTGGGGATACGCAGCCGTAACTGTTTGGACAAGCTCTGGGTAACACGAAGCTGAGGACCACATAGCCTTGGTATTTTGCCTTTACCTGTGTTCCCCAGGCCGGCAGAGCACAGCAGGCCGGGTGGCGGCAAGGCCCCGCGGGCACCTGGGCGCTCCAGAGCGGCCTGCGCCGCCGCTGAGGTGAGCTCGGGCGCCGCGTCTTGCCGCAGGGGGTCACGACCGCGGCTGGAGGGTCGGCGGGAGGACGCGGCGGGGAAAGCGCTACCCGGAGGGCGCCGGGAACCTGCTGCGGGCGGCGGGGNGGAGGCTCCATCGGCGGCTCCACGCTGCGGCGGCAGCTGCGCACACTGCGCGGCCGCCCCCGCCTCCTGCCGCGCAGGCGCGGCGCAGCCGAACGCCACCCCCTCTTCCCCGCACCGGGCAAAGAGCGGGGGC
The DNA here is from genome assembly GCA_013400195.1 of Aramus guarauna. Taxonomy (NCBI): domain Eukaryota; kingdom Metazoa; phylum Chordata; class Aves; order Gruiformes; family Aramidae; genus Aramus; species Aramus guarauna. Next base: position 402,608 of record VXBL01009982.1, read on the forward strand.
GGGCGCGCACAAGGTGAAAGGCGTTGAAAGCGGATGGAGGAGGGCAAGGCGCATGTGCAGGATGCGCCGCGGGGTGGGTGTAGCAGTGCGCGCGCGTGCGCACGGGGGAAGGTGGGGTGGCGGTTGGTCCCTGTGGTGCGGTGCCGCGCAGCTGCCTTCCCGCCCTCGGGACTGAGGTGTCCTCGCAGGTCCGGGTGCGAAGAGGAACGGCGTCCTCGGTAGCCGCTTGCAAGCTTCTGTGTGGGTGCAGCCCCTGACAGGACTGCCGGCCGGGGTGTCGCAGTCTCGGGCCAAGGGAACTCTTGAGGTTTCTGCAGCAAGGCCCTGAAGTGGGAAATGAGAATTACAACGGTGGCCATTTTTATTGATTAGTTGCTTTCTACCCTGCAAATAGGGCTTCTAGGTGTAGGGGCAAGAGGCCCTGTCTCCTGTCTCTGTAAATCTCTGGGACTACGTTCCTGTGGCAGACGCTGAGGTGACAGAGAAATCAGGAAGTTTAGTGTCCCACCAGAAACTCAGGCAAGATATTCTTATGGCAAATCCTTTTGGCGTGGTGGTCAGCCTAGTGAAATGGGGGAGTTGGGTTGCTCCATACCTCAGTTACTTAACAGCTTTTTTTATTATTATTTATTTCTATTTGTGCAGTTCAGCATCAAGGGTTCCAAGTATCTCTCAATTGATACTGTGTCAAGGTTGTGTCTGTCTTTTTTTTTTTTTCCCAAGCATTGTAAAAGAAGGACCTTGCCCTGTAAAATGTTGCATAATAAATGCTAGCGATCAAAAGGTCGAACAGATGCTTTTGATATGCTATAGAGGAATGAATGTGGGCTGCTGGCTGCCTGGTTATTAAAAAGCTGCCGGTTTTAAGGCAAAATTTGAAGAACAGTGTGGTTGCTCATGGAAAACATACACATTTGGAGGTCTATAGAAAAAATGCAAAATGCCTTTTTGGCTAGTGTCACTAGAAGTTTGGTCCTGTTAAAAATGACTAATTTATCTGAGTGTCCTGATTTCAGCACAAATCCAAAACAGAGCTCCGTACTAGCTACTATGAAAAAAATGAAGTCCATCTCAGCCAAAACCAGCACGTTACATGCCATTTAGTGGAACAGTGAGTCTTAAACATTACATTCTCAGGGAAGTGAGAAGTCCAGGAGTCTTCCCAAAACACCAAATAGAGACCTTATAAGCCTCTGGAAGATAACAATAAACAGTCTAGAAAAAAGCGAGTAGGAAAAATTTTGATCACAATTACCATGTCATTTATTCTCAAAATGATTTTTTATTAAACTAAAGGTATGAGCTTCAAGTTCAGAGCTTTTTTTCCAGATTTGTATTGTTTTCCCCATATGAAAATTGATTGTTTCAACTTAAGGCCACACTAAGATCCAAGTTCTTCGTGCTGATACGTTCACAGAAATTAGTAGAGCGTGATGTAGGCAAAATCTTCCACATGAATGCTTTTGGCCTTGCTGATCTAGAGCATTTCTGTTATAGAGCATTAAGTGTCTGTATGCCTCTATTTTTTTAATCCACAAGTTTGATCTCATTCCTAACAGTAAAATGTGGATATTACAATTGTTTTTTGTAACTTTAAACTATGCCACTTCAGTTAATGTTTATACACTGATTTGAGAATTTTAATTGAACAAGGCTGTGAAAACACAACATAGTAATTTATTTGTATTTGTTTTATTAAGGGTTTTTGGACTATGCCACTTCTGCAATGAATGTAAGAGAGTGTTTAAAAAAAAAAGATACAAGCCAATCTGTGAAGAGTTGCATATAAGCAATGAGAAAATACAAGAAAACATATGATACAAAAAAGAGCTTTCCGCATGAGAACCAAAAAGGACAATATACACTTAGAACAGTAAGTTGAAAATAATGGGGAAAAAAAAAATTGAACTTAGTAATTTTTGCTCCTCTTAAACTCTTGGCTACTGGTATTTATATATGCCCTACAGAATCAGAACTGTGAAGATTTATTTAAGATCTTTGAACTTAAATGTCAGCTCTGTGTATTGTTGTGTTATTTTGATCATTTTCAGGGACAGGACACTAGGCTAGACAGAACTTTGCATTGAAGTAGTATTTCTGTTCTTTGATGAAGACAATAAATATGAAAAGAAAAATCCAACAACTTTGTAGCTCATGGAAGTTGTCCTCTCCTGCTGCTTCTTCCAGTAACAGGCATGGAAAGCAGAAACAGGATTTTTCTGCAAGTCTTGTTTTCATTTGTGACAGGCAAGAATGAAGAATGCTAAGAACAGCAAGGGAGTAAGAGACATGGGGATATAAAAACAAATACAAAAGGAAAAAATTGATAGAACAACTTTGTTCTGGAGATTTCAGGGGCTAAAATAGTTCTTGAGTGAGAGAGTGTGCAGATGTGGGTCTGATGATAGTGTCATGCTATTTGGGGCTCTTAGACAGTATTGGAAACAAGAAAGCATCAAAGAAAGTGTCATCTTAGCAGAGAAGTAAGTGAGACTGGCATTATGTGGAGCAGGAATGGCATAAGTAAGGCAGTAAGACAGAAACTGTCCACAAAGGACAGTTTTGTCTTTTTTTAAGATAAATAGCCTGTGTCTGACTTGAGATTCAGGGCAGTGATCCCAAGAGGTGGTACAACAGCTGACTCAGTGGCACAAGACAAAGATTTTCTTATAGCAGTTTGAGTGAATATAAGCAGAACAATTTTCATGACCAGGAGGAGGTTACTGTGTTAGGTGAAGTCTTAAGAGCCATATCAAGAATTTTAGTAGCATAGATGAAAAAGCTAAGCACTTTGTAAATACTTGTTCTGCATGCTTTTACATGCAGTCTAGATGTAAGTAAGATCATTAACCTATATAGAGAAAATAGACTTGAATAGACTAGACTATTTCAGTTGGAAGGGACCTACAATGATCATCTAGTCCAACTGGCTGACCACTTCAGGGTTGGCCAAGCTAATGCATGTTGTTAAGGGCATTGTCTAAATGCCTCTTAAACACTGAGGAGCTTTGGACATCAAACACCTTTCTAGGAAACCTGTTCCAGTGTCTGACTACCCTCTCAGTAAAGAAATGTTTCCTAATGTCCAGTCTAAACTTCCCCTGGCACAGCTCTGAACCTTCCCACGCGTCCTGTCACTGGATACCAGGGAGAATAGATCGCACCTTCCTCCCCACTTCTCCTCAGGAAGCTGTAGAGAGCAATGAAGTTACCCCTCAACCTCCTTCTCTCCACACTAGACAAAGCCAGTCCTCAGCTACTCCTCACAGGGCATTCCTTCCAGCCCTCTCACCAGCTTTGTTGCCCTCCAAGGGCAACACAAGGATCTTCACATCCTTCTTAAACTGTGGGGCCCAGCACTGCACACAGCACTCCAGGTGTGGCCACACCAACACTGAATCCAGGGATAATCACCTTGTTTCATGGACTGTTTATGCTGTGTTTGATGCACCCCAGGATGTGGTTTGCTCTCTTGTCTGCCAGGGCATGCTGCTGACTCCTGTTGAACCTGCTGTCAATCAGCACTCCCAGATCCCTTTCTGCAGGGTAGCTCTCCAGCCACTCCTCTCCCAGTCTGTACTTGTGCCCAGCATTACTCCATCTTAGATGCAGAATCTGGTATTTGGACTTGTTAAATTTCATCCCATTAATCGTTGCCCCGTGCTCCAATCTATCCAGATCCCTCTGCAAGGCCTCTGTTCCCTCAGGAGAGTCAACAGCACCTCCCAGTTTGGTATTGTCAGGAAAGTTGCTAATAGCGCATTCAACTCCTTCATCCAGGTTGTTGATAAACATATTGAACAAGACTGGCCCTAGAGTTGAACCCTGAGGAATGCTGCTGGTAACTGGTCACCAGCCAGATGTAGCCCCATTCACTACAACCCTTTGAGCATGAACCCACTCATCCCACAGCTGGACAACTTGCCCAGAAGGATGCTGTGAGGGACAGTATCAAAAGCGTTACTAAAATCCAGAAAAACTACATCTACCACCTTCCCTTCATCCAGTAGGCGGGTGACCTTACCATAGGATATCAAATTAGTTAAACAAGATATTCCCTTTGTGAACCCATGTTGACTGTGCCACCTGATTGCATTGTTCTTTACTTATTGCTTCATTCATGTGGAAGTTCCTGTTACATGAACTCCACCTGTAGGAGCATTCAAGGGTATAAAGGAATGGTTTCATTAAAAAAGGGAAAAAAGGAAAGGAAAAAAAAGTGCAAAGTGGGTCTTCCTTAAACATGACATCTAACTTGCATCTTATCCCAGGAGAGTTTTGAAATGACATCTGGAGTATGTAATTTGTGTTTAGTCAAATCTTTTTTAATATGAATCTTGCACATGTTCTGCAGCCCTGTGAAGTTATGCTGAAATGTGTAGAGCTTTTGCTGTGTAGCACTTTGATACAAGTTAGTACTGTATGCTTCATTTAACTGGCATACTTATCCAGAAAATTTACTTAATTGGGCCATCTCCTGCGGCATTGATGTAAGACCAGTAGTACTTAATACACGCAACTGTTATTTAACAGGGCCTTAATGGGACAGTGGCTACTGCTTACTAGTATCTGCCCCTGGTTATTCAGTGCTGCTTATGTCATCTGTCTGTTACAGTCTCTTGGAAATTGTCTATACAAGGAAAATTTTCCCTGCAATGAATTCCCTGAGGGTAAAATGCTGGGTTCTCTAGTGAAAATAGACTGGTGATGGTGGTCACAGTTTTCTGCACTGATTATTACAGTGGGCAAAGTCTGGTAACATCCCTTGTAGTCTTGAAGGATGCTTTTTCTTATAAAATTAAAAATAAAATATAGTCATAAGTAGTGTTGGGTTGCAGTCATTTCTGTGTTTCTGAGATTCATATTGTCATTTGATTAGTTAATCGCCCATTTTCAGAAGTGTGAACATATTTTCACACTTCAACCAAGACAGTGTTAACAATGAAACTATAGATAGCAATAGAGATTAATTATCTATCGCACAAGACTCCGCACCTTGTTCTTACCAGATAAAGAGAGCCTATCTGTCTGCATACAGGTGTGATTTTCTTTTTTTTTAAACTCCAAACAATAGTCTTGGTCAAATGAGTTCAAAGGAATATTTTCAAATGGCACCTCTTCAACATGTTCACTGTTGACATTTTTGATCTTGTTTCATGAAATATAACTTCCAGTAAAAGGCTGTGATTCTTTGCTAAGCTTACCCGTGTGTGAAATACATTCACTCATAGGTGAGAGAAGTGGGGGAGCTTTAAATGAGAATTAACATTTATAATCAAGGAAACATTTCCTTCTCTTCTTAAGGGAGCATGCTTTTACTGAAGCCACTGTAAAGTTGTTCAGGACCTTATTTGCAGTCTGAGATTTTTGCTGACTGGAGACATATTCTCCAGAAGAGAGAAAAGACAAAGGAGTTTGTAGTGTCTTTTTGTTGTGCAGGTTGCAACATTTTATGTTTATTCCCCCATATAAAATTAAACCCATCCATCGGTCTATTTTCTAGAGGTTTAAGGATCAGAGGTCTTTACAGCAGAATCTGCTATTGTAGGAAGAGGAAGCACTAAGCATGTTGAACTATTTCTGTCCTGTCCTATTAATCTATAATTCTGCTTTTTCTAAAAAGTGGATAGTAGTAGCTTGCAAAACTCTGAACCTGCAGCCTGTCAAGTCTTATGTGACTGATGTGAGACTTTTGCAGTATCTTCACATTGCAAGCACTAGTGCAAGCACTAGCTTGGTTTTCTAGTGCTCTAGAAGAACTGCAGCTGGTGTGTCGCTAGGTGGCAAGCTCTATGGTGGCAGTATCTATGTCAAGTCCTGTAGCCTGTCTCTTAGCACTTCACCAAGAATGAAACCTTTCCCTTTACGGGCCAGGACTTTCCACTCATTTTTCAGGGAAGTTGGAAGCATCCAGTCATGGTGACTACCATAATTTGTTTGTTGTCTTTCTAGCAAGAAGTCACTGAAGTAGTATCTAGGGAGCTGGCCATCTGCACAACTAGAAAAATTGCATCAAATGATAATTACGTTTGCCAGTCACTACTAGATGGGATTGGCAGAGTGAAAAGCACTTTAGTTCTCTTCCTCTTCCAAAGTCTGCACACAGCAGCACCATCTTTCACTGGCTTTTGTTTCCTTAAAACTTCCTCTTTTATCTCAATGGATTCAAATGTACCCGAAAGTTATAAACTATATTCCAGATGTAGATGACTTGACTGGCATCAAGATTTTCAAATAATAGTAGTTCAGTAATGTAAAAGGAAGGGAAGGTCCACCACCAAAACAAACCAGTCTATAAACTTTCATCATTTGATTTACCCTGCTTACAAGAACAATTATTTTTCAGGCTACGGTCAGAATGTTTTCTTGTCTGAATACATTCACAGCAATTAGAGTGACTCTCACTTGCATTGGAGGTTTTATCTGGCAACTTATTTCAGTCATTACCAAATCTTTGGAATTTTGTTTTCCCTCCTTCTGGCTCCGCATGCAGTCACAAGTTTTCCTTCTGTTTATGATTTTCTTTAAAAAGCTATTTAGCTGTTCTCCTGCTTTATCCTTTCCCATTTTTTTAATGCCATACAAAGAAGGGCTAGTCCCCGATCATAAATGTTTAAAAGGAAATTGTTCAATGTTCGATGTTGCTACTAGGCTGCAGTAACCACTGTGTGGTGCAGTCCTCTGGGCATGTGAGCTGGCGCTAAAGCCATCCTGCTGTCTTTCCATTAGTACTAGCTTGGACATTTCCTAATCACACCCTGGCCTGGTTTTCATTTGTTTGGGTTTTTTGTGCCACAGTAGGGCTCTGAAGTTCTAAGGTACTTTCCAATCCATTCCTTAATGTAGACAGGTGTTACAGCTCCATCCTTGGTGTCAGGAGTTATTACAATTATAGAAAATAAACAGAGTTAGGCCATTAGTAAGTGAAACATGCTATGTAGTCAGTCCTGTTTCAGCACTAGTCTTGTTTATACATACTCGTATTATCTAGTAAATCCCTGCTTAGAGACACAAATCCTAACTGCTGGTTGGTTCTCTTAAGATTCATTGTCTGTTTCTTTAGTTCTGGAAATGTTTGCTTCTTATAGAACATGCCACCCTGTAACATAGGATCGCCACTCTGCCTTGAAGTTCAACTGTAGTAGTTGCTTTTTTCACCTCTGAACCTCAAAAAGCTTATACATATGGAAACAACAATACAAAGAGCTTAAGCAGTTTGCCTGACTTTATGTGGTAAAGTGAGATCTGAAGATCAAGCTCCTCAATTTATAGTCCATTGAGATTACGTAAGATTGTAGCACTACTCATAGTTCGGGAAATGAGGCCTAAGTACAATCCATACTTTTACATTTGGATTGGTGTCATTGGAAATGGTAAGATCTGAGTCATTGGGGCACAAGACAAAGGTAATGAAACAAAAGCTACTTATTAATGTATGTAGAGAAGGATGCAGAAATTAATGAGAAAAAATGTCATTGCTGAATCTGATCTTGATACTGTCTAATAAATATTTTGGTCAGTGTATGACTTCTCTTTTCATGCATCAAATATTAGCTTATAGTAAATCCTTATACCCATCTGTACCCAAATTTACAGTAGGATAGTGTTATATCATTATCTACAATGTTATATTTGCATACCTTCTTGGTTTACCTTGTTGAGAAGTCTGTGGTTGTTTGCCTCCTTCTCCATAAAATAAAAAAAAACAATCTGAGATACTGGGATTTATGTTCCTTAAAATTTACAATAATTAAATATATTCACTAGACTCACTTGTTTCAGATTCAAACTTGACACTGACCTGGTAAACAGGATGTGAATAGAGGAAGATGCTTTTCCTACCAAGACAGATATGATCAAAATATGTTTTTTTATAAAAGCTTTTCCCCTCCCTTTAGTTTTTAGGTGTATAAGGGTGATGCAACAATAATAAAGCTGAACACTTAGCTTCTCCATATTCACCAGTCTGGAAAATTCGATCTGACTTTAAATTTAACACTACTCTGCTAAGGAGCCTCAACTGACCAGCACTGATTCTGTGGTTTTACTTACTGAAATATGGATGTTATCAAGACATAGTATTGGCAGTCATAAAACTCCATAACCTGAAGTTCAGTAAGAGGAAGAAAGTCTTAGGTGCTGCTTTGTGTTCATCCATTGTTCTGGAAATCAACTTCTCAGTTCCTAGTATCTTACCTATGTTGTGCAGTTAAGCACTTGCCTGTTTGTACAGTCGTATCGTTGAAGGCAGTGAAATTATCACGACGTATTTTTTAGCTGAGAAATAAATACTCATTGTAGCTGCAAACAAATGTGATTTGTATCCCCATCTCCCTTTTTTGTATTTTTTATGTTGCTGAGTGTGGTTTTATAGGTGCTGTACTTTCATCTGCTGACATTCATCTCAGTGTTAAGGGAGCACTGAATGCAGGGAAGGGAGATCTGATTTGAAAACTCAGCTCTGGACATGTATTTTGCCGGAATGTGATTCTGATATGTTCGTAATTATCTACCTTACTGGGATATTTACATACTTAAATAATACAGGTTTTGTGCAATTTCAGTTCTGATGGCTGGTTGGTGGGGGTGCAGCAAGGGTTAGTTGCTGTTGATGTGGCAAACCATGGTGTCATCTGTAGAATCCTAAGATATTTTTCAGACTTATTAATGTGACATATTGTGTTTGGAAGATCATAAGAGCCTGATGACTTCTACATGCAAATACTTTGCTGCAAAGCATTCAGTTAACAGTCTCCTTTACTTTACAAATGTTCAACCTCTATTCACAACTGAAAGGTATATGAGGATATGTAATGTAATGAAGCTGGATACAAAATCAGATACTCAATGGATACCCATGACAAAGTAAATAAATTTTATAAGATCTTGGAAGTGCTAGACAGTTCTGAAATTTTGGTGACAATGGTAACAATTTTAAGTTAGGGCAAACTGAAACTGGGAGTTGAATAGAGATACTATGATTCAGGATTTCATAGTCAATCTCTTTGCTCTTGAGTTAAATAAGAGTTTAAGCTGTGGCCTATATTTCTTGATAGGTATTTAATTATTTTTCCTACCTATCCCATAGAATTAGGAAGCAGCATAGCAAAGAAGGCATGATTGAACAGCAATGTGTAAAAGAAAGTGTAACTAAGGTTTAACTTTCTGTTATGTTTTTACATAGCTAGGGCTAAGTGTTAATCAACTCAGAAAAGCAGGGATTTTTGGTCAAGCTATTTTTAATTCATTGTTTCTTGGAGTTTTTTTACCCCACTTTTTATAACACCTTTTATTTAATTGCAGTGACTAATTCACATTTTAGAGAAAAGAATAGTTAGTGCTCTAAACTTTCAGTAAGGTTCATAACTTCTCTGAGATTTCCCAGAACTTTACAATAAAATTATGGGAGAGCAAATATGATATTTCTGGTAAGTCAAAGACTTGAAACAAACAGCAAATCATTCTTTTAAAAATGAACAATTACATAAATTAGCATAGATAATTAGAAAAGCATAGAAAACAATTAAAATGCCCATCCTCCCAGTCTTCCCGTGTTTTACTTTGAACTGAAATTTGGAAATATAACTAAATCCACTGCAGAGGATAAATCATGTTGAGTTGTTTGTTTGTTTGTTTTTTTCCCTGAGCATTGTGCTCTACAACACAAACATGTAAATCTCCCTCAGTATCATAATTTGTATTCAGTTAAGTACCAACGAGTTGATTGCAGAGTGTGATGTTATTCCCATGCTGGGATAAGCTGTAGAAAGGGGAAGCTGAAGTTTGAATTTCATCATTGTCTGATATGGAACAGCAGATTATGAGTAACAGCAAGATTTTAACCTCTGTGTTCTAAAAACATTGCATTTGGAATTTCAGTATAACTCTTTTTCATTTGGCTATGCTATATACTGCTGCTAGCATCTATAGAAATAAAAGTTCTGTTTATTCTGAGGGTCTGTTCTGCCTGTTTAGAGAAGAAGATTTTAAGGTGTGTAGATTTGCATAGCTTGGTATTTATTTCCTCAGCTAAATGGAGACAGCCAAGTTAGCTGGAGAAATCATAGCACCTTTAAAGAATTACAGTTTTATTTTAATTTTTTTAAGTATGTTTTTATTGGGTTCTTAACAAATGCTTCTTATACATTCTTGTTATGCTTCTTGATTTTTTCATTCCAGAAATATATACTGTAAGTATAGCATCTTAATGTTACATCTTTTCTTCCATTGCTATTTCATGCATAGAAAACACTTATTATTCTTTTGCTCTCTATCACAAGTGTGACAGCTTGGCCCTTTTTAATACATAAGGATCCCTTGTTGTCAATTTTCGTGGGAGAAGAAGCAGTATGTTGCAAAACTTTATCTACCATCTCTGGCAAATGGTATTGTGTTATGGTTCCAATTTCAAACCCATTGGGATGCCAGTTTTGCTGCCATTCAGTATCCTCCAGTTCATTAGTATCATTCAGTTTTTACCACAGTTCACCTCCAAATTGGTTATATTGTCTTTCCTGCCGTCCTTTCTTGTCTATGAAAGGTTTTGTGTACTTTTTTAAATATAAAGGTTTGGTTGGTGAGTGGCCTGATCTGCACCAGTATTGACAGATGTACTAATGCAAATCAGGTGTGTGGCTGAACTGCAGTCTCTGCAGATGCACTTTTACAATCCCTTCATATTCATCTGCTTCTTCCTTAGCCATTTACATGTTAACTTGCTTTTTACCATAAAAAGCAATCCATAACCTGGAATGTCAAGTCATTCAAAACCCTGCACATGCATGGATGCTACCATTTTAAAGTATTGAAATGCATTTGCACTTTTACAACAGTGATGGTAGCTATTAATACCGTAACCGAAAGTAAATAAATACTTTGTAATTCAGCTTTCATATTCTTGGAATTGACTTGAAACTAAGTCTCCTTAGTCAAAATATTAGGGGAAGTTTTAAATGTCATTTTTTTAAGCTCATTTATATTTTACACAAGCAGGAATAGATGTTAATTTACAAAACATTGAAGCAGTTTGCCATATCTTTTAAGCTTGTAGGATAGTATGATGTTTAAGAATGTCTCACATTGATTTCAGTTGTAGATTTCATTCTGGAAGACAGAGCTATGTAAGAAACTTAGAATGTAATCCTAACTAGGACCATCTGGCATAAGTGCAAGCAAAGTACTTCTAGGAAGTTGTAACCAGTTGTGGTGGCAGTTTAAGCTCCATTCATGTTTTTACAGCATCTTCAACAAAGATAGAAATGTAAAGGATTATTCCAAAGAAAATATTACAGTATCTAGCTTTGTATACTTAAAAGATAATTTTGAACAATTTAGCATTAAACTGACTGTCCATCTGATGATTAGGACATCCATCTATTGAATGCAATTTGCATTGAATTCTGTCTTATGTAGCCCAAATTCTGCCTGAGCTAACACTCAACTAGAACATGGCAACTGCACAGACATAATTCTTTTGATATCAGGGGAACATACATTGGCCACTCTGACTCTCTATTCATCAAGCCACATTCCACTTTGGACCTAAAGAATTCAAAATGTCCACTTCAGGATAATTTTTCCCTCATAATTTCATTCTATTGATATAGCAAAAAACCCACATTGTACTACCGTCTGCAAATTCTGAGTACCAACCAGGTTAGGCCCCTGCAGGCTTCCAGCTGAGGACCTCTGGTTCCTTGACAGGGGTGACACTCAGTCTCCAGGGTTAAGGCCATAGAAGGTATCTTGGGGAGACCTCCTGCGGGTGGCCAACCAACAGTAGGAGGCTGAGAAGCAGCTGCAGCAAGAGCTGCTCGCCAGCCTGCCTGCTGGAGGTACAGGGCTATGGCAGCACAGAGCCAGAGTGGGGGAAAGCAGCAGAATCTCTGCAGTGCGGTTCTTGCCAGGTTAGGGAATGTGTAAGGGAGCAGCTGTTGGATATGTGGTGACAGTTACCGCGACCACCATGGCTTTGCTGGCTGACAGCACGTCTCCCAAAGGGGGGTAAAGCATGGGCTACTCTAATCAGATGTTCATTCGGAGAAAAATGAACTTTCTGTCATTCAAGTCCTTGTGGGTACTGCAAAGAGAACAAAAGAATACAGTCATTAAAAAAAGAAGTCACTGGCTACTGACCTACCTGTCAATAAGCATTAAAGAAATGTGATGCTACTGCTGAGAAACTATTACATTTGCTTTAAAGAGCAATGCTAATGTCAAATATGGAGTCAGGATCGGTGTTGATTTGCAACAATCATGTTGGAAATCAAGAGATGGTTTTGGTTTTTATTGTAAAGGAGATTGTGAAGGAAAAATCCTCCACAACAGATACTTGCATTAACAAGGGAGAAAATTTGCTGCTGAAATACGGAAGGAACAGGGGGCGGGAAAGGTAGTTTTTCATTCCAGGAACAGTTTGGATATAGTATATTCCTCACAGTTCACAACAGCAGTTAGGCTCTGGAAATTGGCAATAAACCCTGAGAAAGGATGAGCATATTGTCACATATTGTCAGAATAGTTGTTGTTTTAAAGAGATGCATTCATTCTGACTCAGGGAGGAGCTGGAGACTGCAGTGAAGGGAGAGTAGCAAGCACTAACATACTTTAGGACTTTGATTTACAGCTTCTTACTGGAGTTAGAAGCTGTGCTACTGTAAAACAATTATTCTAGGAAGCATCTGTAAGGCCCTCCTCAGAAGACATGCACACGCAAGTTCCATTTCTGCAGACTTAAATTCATATCCTGTTTCAGAAAGGAAAAAGAGCTTTGTGGTCTTACTTCGGTTTTTACTGTGTTCGATGTACATAAGAAATACCCTTTTTCCTCCTAGCTTTTCACACACTATCAGTCAGAAGAGTACTGTAATTCTGTAAGTTTTACGGCAACGTGGTTTTGCCATAAACTCTGCTTAGCATATTTTTATTCAATTTCTCTCTCCTCTATCATTTACTTCAGACCACTTCTGACTTTTGCAGTAAAAAAACCCCAACCTGCGGTGTATATAAACATGAGTGATACTTGCTTAACACAAGTGGGATTTTAGTCCTGTCCATTCTGTAGTCATGTATGAATGTTCTACATTTTTCCTGTATTTTGGTGGTTAGTTGGAAGGCCATATAGACATTTGGGCCTTTGGGAGAGATTTTTCCTGCTTTTCATTTGAAAGCAGGTCACTGCTCTTATTGATTTATGGACTACCAGACATTATAGATGTCAATGTCAAGTTTTAGGTTTCCTCCTGTGTTGGTATTGGTGATGAAGAACCCAGTATTTGGGTTGTATGGGGGCACACCTAGGTCATTTTACTGTTAAAATTACCAGAGAATTAGAAATGCTCTCCTGTTTTTAACTAACAAATCTCAACATTGTTCAAATATGTTTAGAAAGTTACTTTGTGTAATTAAATATTTTGTTTTGCATTTCCAGCAGAAACTCAACAAAGGACTTTTTAAAAATTTATTTTACTCTTTTATTAGAATTAGGCTCATTCCTGGAGTGTTAGTATTAGTGTTACCCATCTTAGGGAAAAAAAAATTGAAATTAAGAGTGGGTGGATTTCTTGCAAAAATGATGATAATGAATGATGACAAAAATGTCCATGGGGAAATACACAAAACTATTAAGGTGTGTAGGAATTAAATAGTGTTTTGTTTAAGATTTGCATTTAATTTCTAGTCTGAAGTTCAGGTAGAAGAGAAACTACTTCAACAAATACATTCAGGTATTGAGAGAGGAATGGACACTTTCTTACTGACTTACTGTGCTTGGCTTTGAATTGGCTGTGGTTTTGGACTATAGGAGCAAACTTTCTGCACTTATGCCTTATCATGGTCCAGAGATCACTTTTTCCCAATAGAAATGGGATAAAGTTACCAATCAGGTACTCAGTAAGCCATCTTTATGTGGTTGTAGTGATTCTTTTGTCATGTTAAGGTACCTTTCTGGACTGCTTGGGAAAGAGCTCTGACATCATTGCTTTGAAAAGTCCAACAGGGTGAACTCTACCTTCCTTTAGCAGCTGTCATCTTTAGATTCTTCTGTTCCCTCTTAAGCAGGATCAGACTTTATTTACCTCATGCCTGTGGCCTACAGGACCCAGTGGTCTACTCTTCACAGACACAGGCTTTGAAAAGTGTCCCTAAATACTCACAGTGTTTGATCTATAGAGCTGTCCTGAGACAAATAGCTTAATGGCAGATGTGATTATTTCAAAGTTTTCTGAAAATCTGAACTGGAACATTCCAGGCAGTTTTTAAACATAGTTTGCTTTTATGCTATATTATCTTTTAACAATAGCTGCCATTTTTGTATGTCATCTTTGATACACCTGTTTCATATTTGCCAAGGGATTGTCCTTCTTCTGCACGAAATAAAAATGGCCCTATGAGGATGAGTCCTGTAATTTTCTTAAAATTGTGAGTCTAGAGGACAAAGAAGAAAGGAATAGAGGAGGCATGTTCTGTAAGGAAAGAAGTAGTAACTGTGACTTCTAAGTTCCAGGACATCACATAGTTCTTGATCAGTAGCAACACTTTCATTTAGTTCACTTTGAAGAAATCATGTGGAACTTATAGCCCAGCAGTAATCACAGTTGCCAGACAGCTCTGGATTTTGGTGTGGGAGCATTGATTTTTCCACCCATCCCGGTCTAACAAGGCAGTGTTTTAGGCCTTCTGCTCAGCTAGAGGGGACAACAAGACAATTGCTGACATGATACAAGCATTAGTGTTCAGTTGTTTTCATAGGTTATTAAATGTCTCCTGAAAGTGTTCCTGTTTATTGCTGAAGTGTCTTATTTTGTGAAAGCAATGATATGTTTAGTTTCTTTTACAGAAAGGACCTCTGAAGCCCAAAATCTGGCACCTCCACTAGATTTATAAGATTTACCAGCAATTAATCAAAGCTCTAGAACATGCCAAGGCCAGTGTATTCATGAAGTTGAAAAAATTAAGTGATGTGTTGCTTGAATATGGCATATCATCAGTGCTTAAGACCTCCCCTTCACACTTCAGGACCACAGTGTGCTCTGACAGAATGACCAGGCAACCACTCCATTTGTCCTGACGATGTGTCTCCCTCTCCTCCTGTAGCTTCACAGATGCTGTAAACCCAACACACATCAAGAACTCTTAAGAGGAGTATTTGTTCTAACTGCTATGTCAGTCTACCAAGCTACTGTGCGATATGAAATTATAGATGGGAGAGAAGTAATTTTAGGACTGAGAGGAGGGCTAGTATCCTGCAGTGCTTTGGGTAAACATTCCAGGAGACAGCGGACTGGCCTGAGAAAGAAGGCACACTTGAGATAAGTACTCAGATAGAAGTTCTGGTTTTTGCTCTCAGATCGGTTAATGTGAAGAAGAACATGCTGTATCGTTAAGGAGAGTGAACATTTCATGCATTCTAGTGAGTTTATAATGACTGTGGCTGTCTCTCAGCATAAATGCACTGATAATTTTTTCTAGTTTAACCCTGCTTTGGTGATAGTTTCAGTTTGACTCATTATTACTCACTGAAAGGCTTAAGGTGATGGAAACCTTCAGAGTTATGAGAGATGTTATGTAATCTCATAAGTAATTTTGTGTTTGCAGTGTATTCTTTATAGTTAAATGGTCGAAGTATCTGAGCTTTCTATCATAGTTTAATGTTAAATCATTACAAAAATTACTAATTTACATGAAACTGTCTAGCAAAGTCTGTGGAAAAAGCTTTTGGCCAGAAAGTAGCTTAGGACATATTTTATGGGCTTGTCCAGAGGTAGCATGTTTTTGAAAAAAAGATAATTGGGGTATTTAGGAAAATTGTAAGCAAGACAGGCTGTTTGTATTGAGCAGCAGGACAGGAAAAAATGGTGTCTGATGAAAATTGGCACAATTTTTCTTCTTACTAAGTTTCCTTTTAATTGCATTAAATATTTTGGGTGTGTGTTGCCTCAAGACAAAAATGTAGGAGGCTGAGAGATTTTTCTTTGTACGGGGGAGAGAGGCAGAGAAAGAGGAAGGAAAGAATGCTGAAGACATTGGCAGAAAACAATATTTGGCATCAAAGTCAATAATATGTGAACCTCCTAGTTTGAATAAGCACACAATATGTTCATAGGTTTACTGTTTCAAATGTTTGCATTTGAATCAGAGTGACTTTTTATATTTATCTGGTTATGCCTGGTCTTATTTTATGACATGAAATATTTGTGTTACATATGCTATCTGAGCTTTGGAAAGTATACCCAAAATACAGTGACAACGGTTTTGTGAGGCTTGCTGAAATTACATAAGCTCTATGTCTTTTGGATAAGATGATTTCTCATCTCATTTTTTGAATATTTGCCTGTTTTCCTAAAATACCTAACAGCCTGTGTCAAATTCTGGTCTTCAGTGCAACAATAGCGCCCTGCTTTGGGACCACTGATTAGTCATGCAGTACAGAGCAGAATTTGTTGCTGTGCGTTTGCTCTTCTGTTGCAGTTCCTTCATGTTCTCCATGATTTGTTTGGCAGCGCATTAGGAAGAAGTCTAATCTCGTGGTTCACTTAAAACAATAATGTACTTGAGTTTGTAGAGGAAATAACTACTACTTCTAATTTGAAGATCTGACTGTTCCAAGATGAGTCCCTAGCAGCTGGCTGCCTTACACACTAATGCCCAGTAGAAAAAGAATCTGTGCTACAGATAGTTACCACATCAGAAATAATTTGAAACTGAAAGAAAG
The DNA here is from genome assembly GCA_013400195.1 of Aramus guarauna. Taxonomy (NCBI): domain Eukaryota; kingdom Metazoa; phylum Chordata; class Aves; order Gruiformes; family Aramidae; genus Aramus; species Aramus guarauna. The sequence goes on from VXBL01009982.1 coordinate 419,319, forward strand.
AGAAAAATAAAAATAACTGAAGCTGCAGACAAATTGACAGGCTGGGTTGTGTAACTAAAATGGCCAGCTAATTGTATTCCCTGGTGAATCCAGTCCAAATGGACCAGACGGGTTGAGTGCATAATAGAACACATGCACCACAGTTTGAAAATCTCTGGGAATACTGAGCTGTCTTGTGCCACCCCTGATGGAGCTGAAATTGTAGTGAACAGAATGCTGGAACCATGTTGTATTATCAGAGGACGTGGAACCACTTATTTGAACTAAACACTTAGTGCTGTCATGCTGGTGTGACAGAAAATGGCACTAAAGCACAGCTGAGTGGCTATTTTTGTCTGGATAAATACTCCAGTTTGTCAGGCTCTGTCTTCAGATCTGCTAAAGCACAAAGGTAGAGTTCAAAATTAGACGTTAACAACTTTACTTTATGTTAGTTATGTTAGCTCAGGAAGAAGTATCACGTCCCTTTTTTCTTTTTTTTTCTTTGCAGTGTGCAATTCCACATGTCTAATATATTAAAGTAACGGATCTCAGGTTATTCAAAGAGGATACTTAAGCCTCTGATTCATACTGTATTCCATAGAAGTAAACTTTGTATAAATTTACTTGTTACTTTATTTCAGTTCATCAGTTTCTGACCTTGCTGGTGGTGGATATAGTCCCCAGTTTAAAAAGCATCCCTTGGAAGAGATGGTCTTCACTGTATAGGTATGGCTATAGTTCCCACTGGTACAATTATCTGTATTCTGCTGGGGCACTTAGGGTATTTGCTTTTGTGTCCCAAAACTAACAGCAAAATATAAAAAAGGATAGAGATTACAGATACAAAGATTAGAGTCTTGCTGGCTGAGAAACTAGGCTTAGGATGTAAGTGGGAGTTCAGGGTTTCCATTCTTGAACTAAAAGTCTAAATTTAATACTTGCTTAATAATTCTGTGGGGGATTTTTGTCATTAAACTTGGCTCAACTTGGGGATCAGGTAGATCAGGGGAAAATCAGAAATTTAAGGTTCATGATTTCTCTGAAGCATTTTCTGCAAGTGTGTAAAGACTGACCATTATCCCAAGACTTTGCAGATGGGGAATGCTCTGTGGCATGCTGAAGAGGATCAGTGTGAGGCTGTTGTGTAGCGTTGCAGTGAAGAGCCAATAAAGAGTAGATAGATGGTAGAGAAGTACTTCAGCCAAATCTCAAGGCACGCCAAGAGCATAGCTGTCAGGGTACAAAACTGAAGAGGGAGCCTTAGTATATGGGCTACCTGTATGGAAGGACTGTGCTGCTGTGCAGGAAATCTCCTGGCTTTCTGGCAGGACTGCTCAAATGGAAATTTTTTTTTTATCAATAATCAGAACTATAATTTTAAACTGAGGTAGTACACAGAACTTAGAGAAGAGACTCAACAATACTGCCTTGAATATAACAAATGGGTGTTCTTGCTAGGCTTGTAATTGCATGCTGCTGATGTTGCCTTGAAGCCAGGAGCGCTATGCCCTGGGAGAGCAATGGAAAAAGATGAAAACATTTTGCCTCTCTGGTCCCCTAAAGGCAGCACTCTGGAACTTTCACCACCCTCTTCCTGCAAATGAAAAGAAAGTCGTTTGGTCAGTGAAGAATAGTTCTCTCTTCCCCTTTGCTTTCTTTTCATTTGAACTTTGCTTTACCTGAAACTGATCTGTGTCATGTAAATAGAGGTATCCAAGATACTAAAGTTAAGAGTTTAATATTGCTTTAAATATATGGCTTATTCAAAACTTTTTACTGTTACAATTTTAAGAATTTTTATAACCCATTTTTAACCTCTTCATAATACTCATACTAATTTACAAGTGTTGTTTCTGAATTTTTAGGTCAAAGCATATTAAGAGGTAGACTATCTTCTAAAAAGTTTTGTTTCTGAATGAGGCATACATTGTACTGCCAGACTGGGCATGAATATCTGTGCAGAAATTTTGACCTCTAGTCAGACTTGGGCTGACTTCTGGGAAATCTCCTCCTGCTCATTGTCTGATAAAAGTACAGCCAGGCAGAAATTAAATAAAAGTTTGAAATCAATAGATTTAATATATTAACATATTATCAGAGATCTAGGATGGAAGTATTTTCTTTATTTGTTTTTCCCTGGTTTCACTGAAAACAGGATTAATAGATAAGGCCACGATCTGCCAAGTATTTTTAAGTGCATTTGGTTAAATTCTCTAGTCCTAATTATGAATTTTAAAATATATTAGTGTTATGGTTTAACCCAGCAGGCAGCTAAACCAACCACACAGCCATTCACTCACTCCCTTCCCCACAGTGGAGAGAATAAAAAAAAAATGTAAAACTCATGGGTTGAGATAAAAACGGTTTAATATGACAGAAAAGTAAGATGATGATGATAATAATACAAAACAAGTGATGCACAATACAACTTTTTACCACCTGCAGACTGATGGCCAGCTAGTTTCTGAGCCATGGTGCCCACCCCCCAATCCAGCTCCCCCCAGCTTATATACAAAGCATGACATCATATACTATGGAATATCCATTTGGGCCAGCTGTCCTGGCTGTGTCCCCTCCCAGCTTCTTGTGCACCTCCTGCAGAAGGCTCATGCCACTTTGCTGGCAGGGCCTGGGAAGCTGAAAAGTCCTTGACTTAATTGTAAACACTACTTAGCAACAACTAAAATGTCAGTGTGTTATCAACATTATTCTCATACTAAATGTAAAACACAGCACTATACCAGCTACTAGGAAGAAAATTAACTCTATCCATCCCAGCCAAATCCAGGACAATTAGGTGGGTATCTACCACAATTCTTGAATGCAACTACTCAGTGCAACACTCTTGGCCATTCTAGTAGCTGGATAATGTACATACACAGAGTTATTACAGGGGTAGCATAATTTTTGTTCGTGGCATTGCTGTAAAAACCCCAGGAAGCCAGGTCAAAGATGGGAAGGGAGCAAAGAGGAAGTGTGATGGAGAATCAGAATAGTTTGTATCCATTTTAGTTGTCAGTATTTTTTTAGTGTTAAGAACTGGAAAGTGGAAATAGTGGAAAGAAATTTTAAAAGTCATATTAAATTTTGACTTACAGTGATAGGTATAAATACCTTGATATATTTAGGTTATGAGCAAAAGAAGACTAAGACAAGGATTTGTCCTCACCAGCATGCAGTAGAATATTGGGAGAAAACATATGATGATTCATGCTGTATGCATCCATTAGAGAAATACATTACAAGATTCAGAGGCTAGAAACAAAAGCAAGATATGAAAATGAGCAACACCGTCCAATTTTTAACAAGCTAAGTAATGGATTCAGTATCAGTCACTTTTCCATCAAAATGTTTATTTTCTTACTGCGTATCCTGTAGCTCTAACAGAAACTGTAGTCTTCTTTGCTTAGGAAGTCAGCCACAGTAGTCAGAATGATACCTTCAAAATATGTATACAAATGCATGAAACTAGTAGAATGTGTGTATAATCTGTAATAGATCCATTACCCATCTAAATCAAGAGACCTTGACAACACTGAGGGAAGCAGCAGTGGATCTGCAAGAATGCCTAACTCTTGAGAGTATCTAATTGTACTCCTATCTCAAATATATAATTTTTCACTTTCTACATGGTATTTAGGCAAAATACTCTTTCTTTAGTCTTTAACATTTATCCAGGTTAATACAAAAGTTATTTATATTACAGTCATAGCAGAAGTTCCATTGTGCTGTGTGCACTGTTCTTGTCACAGTATAAATATGCTTACAGTTAGGATGGCCTGATATGCCTTTAACTTTGAGATATAGGAAGCCATACAGTTTGAAATTCTTCCTGGTTGGAGTCTGCTTTGAGGCTAACTTTTTTTAGAAATCAGCAAAACAAATCCATCTGTTTTCTGGAGAAAAAACCTAGAGAAAAATGCATTGGTTTCACTATGTATTTGTTTGCTTAACTGCTGCTTTGCTGAGAAATTCTGTTGCCTTATTGTTTTCAAACAGCACTTTGCAATTTTCAGAGATTTTACTGTTTGCAAATCTGTTCAAGATTGATGGCATTTTAGTTGGCACATGCATCTAAGGAATGCATACTTTAAACAAATATGTCTTACCATTTTACTTTTTCCTGTATGTTCTGTTTCCAAGATCCAGAAAGGTACTGAAAAAAACTAGACTTTTTCTGCCTGTGGGATATATTCAGCCCTACTTATGCACACAGCTCTGTTTGGTGCACGTCAGAAAACGCAATGCAATTATTTGAGCAAATAAGGATACAAGGCTCTGATCAATTTAGCTTTGATTCTTTTGATGGGGTCAAAAGGGAGTGGTCTAAGACTATAGCACGTGCACACCTAAAAAAGCAGATTGAAAACGACTGATTTCATTATGGATTTTTGTCTTGACCTGTAGTTTGAATATCTACATAATAACTTTGTTTTTCATTTATTCTGATAATGCAGTTACTTATTTATTTTTAAGGAGAACCAAATAGGTGTATTTTGAGGCAATTGACTTGTAAGTATTTAAGTTTTTGGCTTTGCTTTTGAACAGGAAATACACTCCTCTGCTACTAGGCTGCATCTTGTAGCCAGTAACACTGACAGATACCATGTCAAAATTGCTGTATGTTCCTCAGGACAAACTCAAAGCAACTGTAAACTTCATTATGTATTGTGCTCTGTACACAGTTTTACATAGCTTTTCCACAGGCTAGACAGACATTTCCAAATTAATTTGTTGAGATGGTTCACTCTTGAATTACATGATGCCAACCTAGAAAATTGACAGGAAGCAATTATTCAGATTCTTCTAAATTTTTAATTTTTAAAGCACATTGTTATGTATTTCTCTACTAGGTAGGGTAAAGCATCTTCCTGGCAATACTGGAATGCCCTGAGGATCCCCAAAAGCCTTTTAAAGAATATTTTATTTACTGTGAGGAAGACTTGAGATAACCCTTTTAGGTGTCTGTGAGATTTGTAAAGTATGGAGAGAACAGATTGGCAGTGGATGCCTTCATCTCAGACTTTACTGCATAAGGTTTACTGTATATGGTTTCAGGCTACTGACAATACTATGAGCATTAAGAGTGCCTTTGTAACATTAGTGTTGATGACATGGGAGCTAGTATGCATGGCTGAGTCTGAGTCCTGGTGATGCTGATCCATCCAAAACTCAGGAGTAGGTTTCTTTCCTTTCTGCTGCTCTGTGGTTCCCAACAATCGTGTTTTACATACTAAATCCAAAGAAAGAGGTGCTGGGCAAAGCCTTATTGTGGTGCTACTGGTTTGAAGAGGTGCCATGAATATAGTTTGGTTTTGTCTTTTTGATATTTGATAGGACAGACAGAACTTGGTAAAGCACTTCTTGTTTATTGTTTATGTGCAAACAAAAGTAAACTTGCTTTCATTTTCTGTCAACAAGCAAATTGTCTTACCAGTGTCCAACCCTTGGTAGCAAGGAAAAGATCTCTGTGAGGAATGTTGTAGCAAAAGACCTATCTGAGTTGGCATGAGAAATGGGATTGAATCTGGGCATGCATATCATTGGAAATTAAAAGTTTTTTAACTTGAAGAGGAGTGAGTTCTGGAACAATCTCTTTAAAATATTAATGGAGAGAGCAAACTGGGTTGATTTAAAGATGACATTTCATCAGTTTCTGAACAGGATTACAGTGCCCAGCTGCCTTCAACAGCAGGAGTGTGACATGAGTCATGAGTAACATAGGAAGACACTTTTGAGATGTGTGTTACCAGTTATTATAGTTCTGATTCTGCCCTATCTGTTTTCTTCCAAATCTTCTGTTCTGGGGATCCCATTTCAGCTGAGCTAACTAAATGGTAGACCCACAATATTTGTGATCCATGTATAAATACATTTTCATGAAGGAACAAATTCTGCACAGCAGGATCGGGGCAATTCTACTGTCCTCAGGTCTGTCAGCACAGAGCAAGTTTCTTCCTCTGGTTAATATGAAAACCCATAATCAAAGGGCTAGGCTGCTAATCAAGAATATTTGGCCAAGCAATAAAAACATAGTCATTCTGCTTAAACAGCATTCAGAACCATCAGACATGCTTTGGCTTCTGGTATTTGAAGAAAGATTTTATGAAAAATACATGTTTTAAGTAACAATATTGATCTCCTTTTTGTGAATGAGTAATGAAGTCAGAAGTTGGTTGCACCTTATGAAAGTGTGGATTCAATCAGTTTAATCACAAGGTGATAGAAATGTTGTTTGGAAGGAACCTATGGAGGTCACCTAGTTTAGCATCCTACTCAAAGTGGGATGATTGTCAATGCTAGAGCAGGTCAGCTGTGGTGTTGTCAACTTAAGTCTTGAAATCTTCCAAGGGTGGAGATGCATAGCTTCTCTGAGTAACCTGAGTAACACAGCTCTGCTACTAAAGAAGTCTTTCCTAATGTCCATCATTAGCATTTTAAATAATACATGCATAGCTACAAGTTAAGATTGAGAAAACTGCCTCTCAGGCGTTTTGGTTTTGTCTGATTTCTTTAAAAAGTAGGAAGGAGTCATTTCCTGTGTGAAAGTGATCACTTGCCCTTAAAATGCTTACTGCCAGACAAAGTAAGTTACCACTAATAGGTAGGCAAGTTACCTATCAGTGAAAAGGAAAAAAATTAAAAATACTTTGTATTCAACAAATTTAATCTATGCAACATACTGCTAAATGTAATTGTGCAATGTAACTGAATAGATTTTGAAAAAATTAGTTGCATCCAATTATGCTTATTCTATCAAGACATAGTTAAAATAACTTCATGCGTGGTATGTTCTCAGCACATTAGGTTGAGATTATTAAGGAAGGGGATAGAAATCCCTTCTATAAATCTCTTCAGTTGCCTTTAGCCTGAGCAAGAATCAGTTTCTAATTTTCCCACAGATGGTTTTATGCTGAACTTCATGCAGGTGAAGCACCACAGGTGTTTGCACATTTATAGATTTTGGAAAGTCTGTGATCCTTGTCTGCCTTTCCTGTGCATATCTAGGCTATATAGCTGGGTTCAACTAGAGGCTTGATTAAAAAGGTCAAATTATAATTGGAAATATAAAAGGAAGCATACAAAATATGAAATAAAAAGTAGAAGTATGCTTCCCTTTACAAAAAAGAAAGTGCTTTACCTGATAAAATATAGGGCATCTAGATGTCTTAAGCATTTGGTATGGTAAATTACTAGCAGAAATAGATGTAATTCTTTGCAGGCTACAAACTCTAAATGTGATAGTTCCGTCATGAGCATGGATTACATAATGCATTTGCATTAGCTGAGACAATTTTGTAAAGGAGCAGAGACCACAGGAAGATATCTGACTAGGTACAGAGATAAAATAATGAGAGATTTAACACTTCAGACTTGCAGTTTGTAGCAGCGTGCAAACTGATGAATTGTCCTCCGTTTTGCAAGTGTGAACCTACACATCTTGATATATAGAATGTCAGTAGATTGACTGGGTTCATGATATGCAAAATGAGGAAGAGTGATCCTGTTTAGATAACAAATGCCTGAACTCTTTGCCCAAAATTCAAACTAAATTAAATGATCTTTTAAGTGATCATTCTCAAATGATACATACTAGTTTATTTTCATGATGATTCTGTCTAGAACTAAAAAGAATAAGTGGCAAAAAAGGTGGTTGTTCTGACATAAACAGTAGAACAAATGACCTATCATCTTGCTGGAATGCCTTTATCCATTCAGTTTTGCAGATTCAAAAAGATTTGTAGTGTGAGTAAATTTCACAGAAGTATCCCAATTATATTAACGTTGAACTGAACCATGTACCCATCAAAATTAGTTTAACTTGGATAACTCTAAAATTATTAAAATTTAGACATATAAACAAAAATTAAATAATCAAGGCTTTACGTGTATCATGCTTCTTTTATAGTAAATATTAGATAATCTTATAATATCTGTGGAAATTACTACGAGCTTTAGATCTTATTTCAGAGTGAACATAAAATCAAGACAGTCAACAAAAGTTAGCTAATCTACTTTTGGTGGCACTCAAAGTAAATTTCATGTATGTATTCAGAATTATATTAATAATAAAAATACTTATGTAATTCACAAATATATATATAAAAAAAGAGAGTAAGAAGTTCACAGCAGTAGACTTTCTATAGTAAAAGATGTTCTGTACATCTTCTTAATTGAAATGCTTGGAAGTTCTTTTTGGAGGAGAGTTCTAGCTTTTAAAGTTTCAAATATCCTTTTGTTCCAGGTGGTAAATGTTCCTTCATTTAGATATCTAGCCTTGCAAGAACTGTATACAAAGAAGGGAAAAAGACAAAAGAAGCGAACAAAACCTAGGAAGTCAAGACCTGATATTTAAGGTGCAAACATTCTTTGGTTTTAAAGGGTTTGAAAATAGCTAGAATGCAAGTCCACTCACTTTCTTTATGAGTAAAAGCACGCTTTTTTTTCTTGTTCATAGCTCTTCTGAACCATTCATAAGTGAGTTTCAGAAACACTACAAATTCAGATTTCTGTATTTCAGCATACACATCATCTGTGGAAATAACTTCTAGAGTTTTATGATTTGTCAGGACTGCCAATATGTATTGGGTACTTCTTTCAGTTTGAAAGAGAATACCAAAGAAATTCTTCTCCCCTAACTTTTTAATAAAGACTGACACCAGATTTAGCTATGATATGAGTAGTTCTAGACTTTATTCTACAGTAATTCATATTCAAGTTCTAAATTTGGTCAGATGTATTATTTCACTGCTTATTTTTCAAATATGCATATTTGTCCATTAACTTCATAAGTATAGTCTAATTCACGCACTTGTGTATTAATACTATCAATATAGTCCTTCTCAGCAGATGATGGCAAACATATCTTTCCTTTCCAAATTACTGTCTGCAAAAGATTTCTTTAATTATAACTTTTAAAGAAGCTCTTGGTAATAACAATAACCAGCTGAATAAAACATTCCTCCTCTTTAGCTTTGAAATTTTCTCTCAGCTGGCTTACATGTACCATGAGTCAGATGTAAAAAAAAAAAATAAAAAAAAAATGTGCAAGTTCTTTGACTCAGGCTATACAGCATATAATTGAAGTAAAGAACATCATCTCCTTTGTTCACCAGGGTTTTTTATTATTATTATTTCTCTCTGGTCTTCTACTTTTCTGCTCCTCAAATAAGGCTAATTACAAAGGGAAAAAGTTGAAACTGGTGGAGAGAGATCCTTTAAAGCCATTCCTTTTGCAGAATGGAACAAAAGAAAGTACCAAGGGCATGGATAGGCCTTGAAAAAAAGAAAAGAGAAAAACCATCTAATGAGGATGTTGAGATAAGTGCTTGTGAAGAAAACTGGCAAAAAAGGGCTTTTAGTCTAAAATCCATAAATAAGTGGGCATTAGATGGGTACTAGAACATTTTTAACAAGAGAGGCCACCAAACTGTATCATCCTATGCAAGAGCTACAACCCTAAAAACTCTTCTTCTTAACAAGATAAGGGTTTTTCTCTTTGAAATATTAATTTGAAAAAGAAATACTTGAAAATTAAGGAGTATTATTCATGTCTGTGAATCCATTATAGAGGAAGACACCATGAAAGCTGCTTTAGATATAATTATGAATGCTGTAGACTTTCTAAAGGTCAAAGATCCTAAACAGTATGAAGAAATTGTTCACAGTATATGATGGTTCAGACAGGATTTGACCTCCAATCTCTCTTTGGGTCTTCTAGGCTGTGCTAAAGAAGAAGCATGTACAGCATCAACTAGAGAAGAGTTTAAGAATCAAATCATTTGCCCATCCTCCAAACCTATTTCTTAATACTCCTGGGTAATTGGGCACTCAGACGTGCTTGATATCCATAGATGTGCAGGTCAGGTGTTTGAGACTCAGTCTAATTACCAGAGAATGACTGCCAGCTAAGCATTGTCCATTTCAGCTCTCAGTACTGCTCTTGTAACACATAAAGGAGAAAAACAAATCTGAAAAGGAGAGAAGATAAAAGGACAGAGAAAAATAAACTATAGGACCTGATCCAAAGACTGTAGAAGTTAATGGAAAGTCCCATTAGCTTCAGTGAGGTTTAGATTAATCCCCGTTTTTAACAAGACTGGCAGTCCTTTGTCCCATCATGCATTAGATTTCCTTTCACCAGTGTGTACCACGAAGTTTGCGTGTAGTACCAGTGATCTGATTTTTGAACATGTTCAGACATATTTGATATTTATGAATCAGTAGGGGAATTATTTACTATAAATTTGTTCTTTCAGAAGTTTATCTTAATATGGAATTTTAAGGGCTTTGAGAAAATATTACAGTACAACAACAGTAGTCCCAAAATATAATGATAATAGCTTGGAAATCCCTCTGGCCATAAGTGAAAACCTGATGCTTTCTCCACCTGTGGTGCATTTTGATTGTAAGAAAAGTAATGAAATATTTAATGTAGATTTATGAACAACGGTTTTCTAAACATCTGATACACTTTACAGTGCTCCTTTCTTCTTCACCTTAGTGAAACTTCTGGCACATGTTCTGTGCTGCAGATGGACCAGCAAAATACACATGTATCTAGTGATCAGGTGTTTGAACGTGATTGCCAGCTAGCAGCTTTTCGTGTCATAGAGGATTCACCCACAGGCGTCCTACACGCAGGAGAGTAATCTTTTGGCAGTAACTTTTCACAGCAGGCTACCTGTGTGGCTGATAGCCATTGGCCTTTTTATGTGACTCACTGCAGAATTTCCCAAATTCTGGGTCAATGGTGAACAAATATAGCAGGATAATACCAAATGGTTTGATATATCTCCTGCAATAATTCAGATTTATTTGTTATAGTTTACAAATTGATTTACTAAATAGTGAAGCTGAATTAATATGAACGTTGGGTAGTTTTCTCTGTATCACTGATTTTCCTTGTATGAGAGTTTTTCCTGAAGCATCATTCATAAAACTGATGTTTTATGAGTTTTTTGAGAGCACAGATATTATGATAGAGAATATCTTCTGCATAAAGATTAATAAATCAGCAACAGCTGCATAAGAGATGGTAAGAGCATTTTTGTGCTAGATTCAGGCTAGAGAGATTAATGATGTTTTTACTTGTGAGACAGTCTTTTATTTTGCTTTGTATGGCACACTCAGTATCAGTGAAGCATCAGAAGTAATTCCATAATTAAATTCTGTTGATACTTGCTTTTAAAGCAAAATTATAATCCTTCTGTTTCACACATTAAAGATTGAGTTCAGTCTCTGAATAACACAGTAACTCTTCAGAGGACACTTGAATTTTCTTTATCACATTTTAAGAAAAATATTTACTGACTGTAGCAGAGGAAATAAGCATAAATGTTCTCTTATTGACATTTTGCACATTTTTCTCACATATCTTTGAATTTAATTAGCTAAATAACCACAATTTCCACAAACTGCAGACTTCATAGACTCAAATAGTGTCTTAAACATAAGATGCTTTTGAACTGCGAAAATTGTATATGCAGAGCTATTTCTATTATCCTTGTAACCTAATGAGTTTGACCAAAGCTAGTCAATGGAGCTACTGAGAAATAGAATTATTTATGTTTTCTGGGGGGGGAATAAAAACCCCTCTCTTGGCTTTTTTTCATCAAAGTGTTATAGGAATTATGTAGTAAGATTGAATCCCTCCTCAACAATGTATATGCATATTGTGCTGTAGATAGTAGAATCCCTAGGTAAATGCTGGTTGTCTGAGACAAAAGGGAAAAACATGATGAGTGGATGATGCTGATTGATGTTGAGGAATAAGTAAATGGGGAGACTGTTAAATGTTGTACCTCTATTAAATGAATTAAGAAAGGGGAAAAAAGGTATGTTGATAATAAGCTAAGTAATTTAGTTATAATTTGTGTGGGCCCAGTTTGGGTTTTTGTGCAAACTATGTTAAATTCCTCTTTGGTTGAAGTACTGTGTTTGTTGCTGTATTCCTTGACAAAAGGGATTACGGAACTGAGATCAGTTTTTATTTTGGACCCTTTCTTTCTAACGTAATGGAATAAAAAAAAAAATCTTTCTGCCAGTGCATAATGGTTTTCCTCAATAAGGCTTTATTTCAGAATATTAATAATGTGACTTTTCTGAAGTGTGGAAATGGACCTGTAAGTTATACAATAAAGACATTCTGAAATACATACATAGTCAATTACCTGAGCATTTCTCAGTTAACTTTAAATGGGCTTTTTCAGAAGTTGTGCCTGCTAATCGTGATCTGTCCACTGTGGTGTATGTTGTCTTACGTGTTCACACATATTGCATCATATCATGGTTCGTTCACTTCATTCATGTGAACAAATTACTAGTCAAGTATAAATCAGGATAATAGCACATGTCAAATGGATAAAAACACATTGCATTTTTGCTTAGATGGCTGTTGTCATTAAAGGAGAGGCAGCAACTGGAATTGTATTATCTGCTTAATATTAAAAACTATTCAGTTTATATGGAAAACTACTCAACTTATTTTCTGATGGCTTCCAATGTAAGTTGAAAAAGGAAAAAAAAAATCA
>VXBL01009984.1:0-46626 GCA_013400195.1 Aramus guarauna
TCTATGATTCTATGATTCTTACATGCTGAGAAACCCTTGCACCAAATCCCAGCACATCTACCAAGAAAGCACAGCTCTGCTAAGCTGCAGAGCAAAGCTCTCACTATTCCGCCTTCTGTCATATTTGCTACAAATTAATGAGGTAGCAGGATGAGAGAGGGTTAACCTGGGGACATGAAGAGACTTGGTCTCCTGCTGTGAAAATCTTGATGACTGGCAGTTTAAATGGGAGTTTAAGTGCACAGATGACAGCAAACAGCGTGATAGCAGGAAGAGAGGCAGGTGGAAGATAAGGCTGCAGGAGCAGGACTGACAGCTTCTTTAGGGGCTGTTCAGGCCTCTTTTGTACCTGAGCTTCCCACTGCACCAGTCCCAGGAACTGGCCAAGAGACCAGGGCTTCCTCACTAGTGCATGTCATGAGAAGAACAGTCATGTCTTTGTGATACACTGGTACCTATGCGATAAGCATTCAGACTCAATTCTTAATTCCTGTGACCATATCTTCTCCTGCAGTTAGGAAAGACATGCAGACCATCTTTTTCTGCTTGACACTGTCAACAGAAGGGTCAGTGACATAGGTGGGGGCTGACTGAATTCAACTGAACGTTCCCTTCAGAATTATAAATAAAAGTTGCAGTGCCCCCCCCCCCCAACACCCCCCAAGAAAACTGAGTAGAGGTCTCTAGATTCAGTCCTGGTGATGCTCCCAGCTGTAAGCAGTGAGGGTAGAAGCTGGTTTAGTCTCTAAATCATATTCTAAAGAAGCTCAGATGCAGCCATGATGCTTGTTTTTCCAGTTTCCTGCTGTGAAATTACATTAAAAGAAACTAAAAATACACTTTCTATTACTGCTTTTTCACGCAATCAGATGCTGTACCTACTGCAGGGATGTTATTTACCTGTCAGGATAAAGACAAGTTAAGGTTTGTAACAGGAAGTCCTGGAGACATTCCTTCTACTTCTCTGAACTCCATGTGATGGTGTTTAGGGGCTCCTGACTTCAGTGTGACAATGCTGCATAATTAGGATTGACAAGCTGAAACTTAAAATTGTGATTTTTTTTTTTTTTTTTTTAAGAGTGACATCTAATTACCACATAACAGAAAGAAAGTTCTGGAAATCTCACTGCTTATTTGTATTTAGAACTGGAATAGAAAACATACTAAAAAGTAATACTGGGAGAAGCCATCCTGTCCTCTCATAATTCCGTCAGATATTGGCAGTCTAAAAAAAGCCTCTTTTCCCCCAGTTATATAATTAGAGGAATTCATACATTTGCATTTAGGAAAGCAGTCACTTTCAAATGTGTTCTACAAAGCCATTTTGTGAAAAGAGCCATTTCCAAATCATGCTGTTCTTCTAAGTGCACTAAAGCATAAAGTGTAATTAGAATTCTTGCCTTAGAATTTACTGGGAAATATTTAAAAAGAATTCAGGCCTCCTTAAAACATGAGTCACCAGCTGGCTGGGGGCCTGAAGAACCACAGCACAGTCCTCTATCCCTTTGTTAGAAGGGATGCTTGTATATGAACTTGCCGTTATAGAAAGAGACATATGTTTTGCTGGCCGCATTCCCATGTATCTGCAGAGATGCTGAGAATCTGTTCCTGCCTCTGTTTCTCGTTTCCCATTCCCCTTACAAGACAGACCGGCAGAGGAAGAGTCTGCCACTCCTCGTGCTCTTTGCCGTCGGAGGAACCGCTAGGAAATCTCAAAGAGGGACTTTCTGTTTTGTCGGTCGGTCAGAAGATCGGCAGGCAAAGTCCGTTCAGCCCAGCACTGAAGTGAGATACATACGGATCTGCTCCGTGCCTCGTCGAGCTGTTTGCTTGATGTGTAAAACAGCGAAGGGATGGACCGTACCGAGGGAAGGCCACATCGTTAGACAATTTTGTAGCCTTTGAATGCATGTGAACTTCTGATTTCTCGTTTCAAAAGGATTATAATTTGAATGGAATTGGGCAGCCTTCAGAGCCAAAAATGCCTTCTTGTTACATATGTAGTGACTGTAGCAACTCCTTCGTCTGCAGAAGTACTAAAGCTTTTAAAAGAAAAATTTATAAGAAGGGATTTTTCTTTTGGCTTTTTTTTTTTTAATTATTACTATTATTTTCAGACTAGGGAAATAGTGTTTTGGCACATCTGTCTTGGAAATGGCTGTATTACATGAGGTAAAAATGAAAAACATAACAGTCAATTGCAGCAAGCATGTAAATGAGAGAATTCAAGCCCAAACACCTTAAGATTCACAAAATTGTAATTAATGGAAAACAAGTTTTATAGCAAAAAATTGTAGTCAATCTTAACCATATGCTAAATATTGAATCGGTTACTTATTTCTGAGCATGAAAAATTTAAAAGTCAACCTGGCCCCACTTCCAATAAAGTGTTAGTGGAAGCATTCAATGTGCAATGTGGGAGTCATGACTTTACGGGAACTCCAATTTTTACTTGTGCTGTTTATTCAGTGCAGCCTCTAGAGAAGCGCTTGTACTC
This sequence comes from Aramus guarauna, assembly GCA_013400195.1. Lineage (NCBI taxonomy): Eukaryota > Metazoa > Chordata > Aves > Gruiformes > Aramidae > Aramus > Aramus guarauna. The sequence goes on from VXBL01009984.1 coordinate 2,498, forward strand.
ATTTTAAATCAGATTCAAGTGGTCTTTGCCAGCCAGTGTAAACTCACTTGGAACACTGTTAGGTTATGTATCAGAGGATGAGATGTTTAATACCAGCCTCCTCTCATCCACATCCTTGATTCATAGTAACACAACAATTTAAAATACAGGAGAAGGCAAGAGCATATTCCATATGTTTCAGTCAGGAATGTCTAGCCAAAGACTTTGGTTTTCTTTGAAGCATTTTCTGACCTTGGTGCAACTTTCTGTTCAGTTTCAATTGACTGTCGTGCTGCTATGTATCACCCAAGCAATGTCCCAGAGGAGAACCACAAAAGCGTCATACAGAAGAGAAACCAAATGGTGAGCTAGAGAGGAGTTACAAAGTTTATGATAACAGCCCCTTAAATTTTTGGAGGTTTAGGTGAGGTGTGCACGTACCTTTCCAAGAAATGGGCCTGTTTTATTTATAGGAGAAATAATGTGTGCCCAGAGAATGCATAAAGATTGCTTACATTTAACTAAAGCAAGGAGGATATTCTGTAGCAACAGACATTTTGATTTTCTCAAAAAAGAGAAGTTATTCAACATTTTTATGAAGTGGAACGTTCACTAACCAACAGTAGGGTAAATTTTGTATCAAAGATATACAATCCTCATGTTGCTTTTTAGCTCTGACAAAATGCTTCTTGCACCATTAAAGCTGAGTTCTGCTGAATGCTTATTTATTTAAAATAATCTGTGAGCATTTTCTGTAGCTGACTGAGCATGGTTTTAATAGTCTTTTACTAGATAGTATAAATGGAGGCTGCAGGATATATAGAAGGGAGGCATGCTGTGGAAAGATAATGGAGGCTATATTTGCATTCAGTATCTCTATACTATTCAGCTGTTAGCTTTATTATCTTTACTATCAGAGCCCGTATTTTTGTGTTCTTTCGCATCCAAAACATTACCCATTTTTAAAGTGTTCTGCTGTTCAGTGAGTAATTTGGATTGACTCTACAGCAAAAAACAAGTTACCAGCTGCTTCTGGCAACTGATTGTATTCTTATTCATTACAGTCTTAATGCATGCAATATACACTAATCACAGTATTACATTTGCTTTTAAATCAGTCTAATAAGCTTAATGCCATTGAGGGTTTTGCCTGTTGTCAGACCTAATTTCACAGGTGATTGTACTAGAAGGATCAGAGTTTCTGAAGCAGAGTTATTGGTGAAATCCTGATTTTCTTGCAGTCAGCTTGAGTTTTCCCTGAAGCTTAGATGACAGTCAGCTTTCTATGATGAGTTTCTCATTTTTTTTGGGGGGGGATGGGTCTGAGATGAAAGGGCTTGGACATTTCAAATCCAATGTTGCTCCTTTCAGGAGATTAGGGGTTGGATAGAATTTGTGTGGGCAATAGAAAAGGAGAAGCATCAGGAGTGAGGAGACATAAGCCTCTCCCTATTAAAAAACTCTCTTCAACCATTCCCTCCAAAGAAACTTCTGAACCACTTGTGCCAAAACATTTGATGCTAATGACTGCAAAGCTCCATGAAGAAGGCCACTTTACAGTCTTTTTTCATGTTAGCCTTCAAGCTAACACAGAATGTTGTCCTGACCTTACAGCACAAGGCACCTCTAGATGCTGTATAAGATGAATGTGCTCATGCATGCTTGTTCCTGGAAGCTGTCCTTCAGCACCACTGCTAGAACTCAAGAAACCTCTTACCCTTTTTTTCAAACTGTATCTGAGGCAGAGATGCCTTTGGAAGATGGTCCAAGGCAGGACTGCAAAGGCCTTTTCTCCGATGTATGTTTGTCATGGTTATACTCTTCTCCTCTGACCTCAGGCTACTGAAGGAAGAAAGGTGTGTCATTTATTTGCAACCCTTTCAGTAACCCCAGGCATAGCATTTAGAATGAGATAAAGTAGCTAGCTGCATATGACAACACTTAGAGATAAAGATGATCAGAGACCTATAACATATGACTTGAGGAAGCATATGATGTTGAGGGGCTCTGACAAAGATGAGACTGATGGATGACCTAACTGCTCCCTACATCTTAGTGGGCAGTTACAGAGATGATAGAGCACTTCCTCTTAGTGCTAAATACTAAAACAAGGAAATACTCTAGAGATACTATGTGAGGGCTTTGCAGTTTTCTCTGCCCAGCAGCTGGAACTCTGCTTTGGCAACACCAGCATGTCAGGCTGATGATCCCTTCTACAGTCAGAACTGATGACTCAGCTAGTTTATACCGTGCATGCCACAGTATTTTTACAATGGACAGAGAGATTTTGCAAAGAGAAGACAGTGTTGGCACTGCCCGCTTCTACTTTAGCCAACTCCCTTGAGGAGTTTGAGACCCTTTCTCCAAAAAGCTGTCCCAAATGGAAAGAATGGCAGTGGCTTTGATACCAGGTCTTTTCTGAGTAGTGGCTTTTTCATGGTCTGTGGCAGGGATGACAGGCAACAGACCTAAGTCATCACGTGTTCAGTGCAGTGACTTCTCCCAAGGAGGCCATCCTGCCAGGGGTGACTTAGCCTGTGCTACACTGCATTTCTGGTGTGTGTTCCCAGACCAGCCTGTGAAGTACTTGGCTTCAGGGTAAGATGGCCTTGTATGGGTCAGCTGGAGTTACTGTTTCTGCATCCCCATGTTTATCCCAGAGAGCCTTCTGCTCATCATTGTTGAGGTAAAGCATGTTCCCAACCCGCCTGTGGCTGTGTAGCCTCTGCGATTCAGAGGTTTCTCTCTTTGCAGGCACCCTCTGCGGAGGTGACGAGCCTCCTGTATGAGCAGTGCTTGCAACGTGTCTGAGCTACAGAGTTGTTACCTGTGGGATGGAATTATCCTGGGGGCATGAGACAATGCCAGTGTCTCCTTGCCTTTGGGGTATCTACTGGAGAACAGGACTGCTTTATGATTAAATGCTTTAGTATTTTTAAATACAGGTGAAAGTCAAGGTCAGAGCCAAATGGTTTAAGGCACCCCAGAAGGCATTGGCAGGGCCAAGCAGACCCAGCATTTCAACAGAGCACTCTCACAAGGGTTGCAAGTGTGCTTCAGGCCAAATATGCTGTTGGGGAATTTATATATATATATATATGTGTGTGTGTGTGTGTGTATAGCCTGGCACGACTAAAGCATGAGGTAGTAAAATTGTAGTGCAATTGTTTCCTTCCTCTTTAAGCACTTAAGCCTGTTGTTTATATACACTATTAATATACTCAAAATCACTGTGTACCTGTAATCTGATTCTTTGTAGACCTGTACCTAATGAAGTCATCTACATTTCTTCTGGTGGGCCTGGGCACAAATGCCTTAAGGCTGAAACTGTTCTGCAATTAATAAGCTACTTGGTGGCCTTGACATGCCCAAGGGAGAATTCCCAAAGGCTGTTTCTCCTACATAATCTGCCAGTGGAACCTATTGCTATGACATGATGAGAGATGATGCCACACAAAATGAAGCTGGCACATTATGAGACTTATCACTGGATGTCAAGAAGTCGTGTGTACAGAGGGTCAGATCCTTCCTGTATCTGACTTGAGGCAAGTAGGGCAAGCCCAAAAGAACAGAAAAGGTAAAATGACCCCAAAAAACCAAGTGACTCGGTAATTAACCCCATAGTTAAAATATTTGGGTAAAATTTCTGCTCTGAACCTCTTGCATGTTTCAGCATTGACAGATCAACACCCATACTGTTTCATTTTCACACTGTTTTATGTGCTCCAGTCCTTGTGAGTCAAGATGATTTGCTATGCATGCTTTATTATGAACATTTCCTGTGTTGCTACATGTTTTCTTTTTCACAATTCATTATATATTTCTGTTTCTGTATTCCACTATGCATCTGAGCTATTGTATCTCCTTTGGCATTTCACATGCCATGCTGCATTAGCCTTTCAATGCTTACCATTATGAATGATCATTATCACAAATAATTTTATTTCTGATTTCACATCTCATTACTCCTTTTCCAGACCCTTACTGTGGATTTCAGTGTTCATGTTACACCATACGCTGGGGGGTTTGCTTCCAGTCAAACACTTATTTTTCACAACTTGTTACAGATTTTGCTTTCTGCACTTCATCATGCATTTAATCTTTCATAATTCATTCTGCATTTCCCCTGATGCATCACATGATTCACTACTTAACTTTGCATCTTATTTGATTTTTCCTCTTCGATGTTAAAGGTGCATTTCTGGTTTTGCCTATCATTACCCTTTCAGATTTTGTATTTTATGGCTTATTACAATTTTTCAACTTACTGTGCATTTCTGATGTCAAATCCTATTATGAGTTTTCCTTTTCACATCTCATTACCCACTTTTTTGATTCTGCATCTCAATATGAATGCTTTTTTACATCTCATTTCCAGTTTCCAGTTTCGGTTTTTGCTGTGCGTGTTAATTTTTATTTCACTGCTTGGTTTTGCTTCAGCGTCTCATTATGTACTTTTAGATCTAATTAGGAGTTTCATGTATCATCGCTTATTAGTCAATTTCCTTTTTGTTGCCCATTACAGACTATGCACAGCATTCTGAGCATGAGCTTTCAGACTTCCCCATGTATTTTCCTTTTCTCATGTTCTTTACTTAACTTCTCACATTTCATGATAAATTTCATGTATTCCTACTAGCATCTTACCATGATTTTTCAAATCTGTAATTTTTTTTTTACACCTGAGTAAACTGCCATTCTTTTGCACCACAATAAACATATTCTTTTAAAATCTTATTATTAATTTGAATTGTATTATATTGCAAACTTAATTTTTGTATCTCATACTAGGTTTTCATTTATAGAATGCATAATGAACTTCCATTTTTGTATTTTTTGAAACTTGGGGGTGGTTGTGCCTCTTAGCATACATTTTCATATCTGCAAATCTTCACATTTTTTCTTTTCAGATTGTGCATCTTTTTCAGAGCTATTTCTGCACTTTCCCTAATGCATGAGATTATGTAGCTTGATTTATTTCTAATGACGTTTCAGATTTTGTAGTTCATGACACATTTCCAATTTTCAATGCTTTCATGCTTCTCTTCTTTATTTATGCATTTTTATTTTTGCATTTCCTTATGAATTTCCCCTTTCAGAATGAATTTTCCTTTTTGTCTCTCACCAAGCTTAAACTTTCCTTAGAAGTTTTCCTGAATGAATCAGTTGGTTTGATTTTTTAACTTATACACCATCTCCTTTGTTGTATAACATTGCCCATTTTAGATTTTTGAGTCTCCTCTTTTAATATTTATATGTGTTCTGCTTTTCATTATGCAGCTCCATCATTCACATCTTGTTTCCCATTTGTCTTTAAAATGCCATTACACATTTCCATTTTACAAGTCCTTATGCATTGCTTATGTTGCATTTTTCCACTTATGAGTACTTGTTTGTGTTTTTGAGCAGCTTCATATGCACCAGATGTAATCTGCTCATCTCATCATCCATTTCTCTATCATCTTGTTATATCTTTTTCAGGTTTTCCTTTTGTTATATATGTTCTTACTGCAGGTTGTTTTTATATAATTGATTAGGTCTTAAATTGCACATCTCATGACATTTTTCTTTTCACCTCTCATTGAAGAGGTTCACTTTTTTAACTCAGTGTGCATTTTCACCTCTAACACTTGATTTTTTCCCTGTAGCTTAACATCTATTTTAACTTTCCTATCACATGCACTCACTTCCCCTTGCATGTATTCTTGCATCTCGTACTTCCAATTTGCCATTATGTTGTATTAATTCATTTTTACTTTCAAAGCATGTGTGCCTTTTTTTTAGTACCACATTACAGCATTTCATTTTTACCTCTTATTTAGTCTTTTACTTCTGCCACCTTACTCTGAATATTCTTTTCTCCAGGCTGTTATGTTTCCTTTTTTGTATAACGTTATGTATATTTTTATTTGCATTTCCTCCTGTTTACACATTTTTTGTTCTAACACATACACTGCTATGCTTTCTGCATTTCTTCCGCTTTTTTCCTCTTCTTACATACTTGCATTTCATTATGATTTTTCCATTTCATCATGACTTTTTCTACTCACCTATGACTTTTATAGGTTTTACCTTTCATTTTTACACACGCGTTAGATTTTATAAATCACTTGGCATTGTGTTTGTCCTCAGAAAATGTTTTTTCTCTTTTGCATCTCATTGCTTTTTTGCTTCCCATTGAGTGTGTTCCTTTCTGCAGCACAGTAGATTTTTGTGGTGGTTTAACCCCAGCTGGTAACTAAGCCCCACGCAGCCGTTCACTCACTCCCCTCACTGTGGGATGCGGGGGGGGACAATCAGAAGAGTAAAAGTGTGAGAACTTGTGGGTTGAAACAAAGACAGTTTAATAGGGAAAGCAAAAGCCGTGCACACAAGCAAAGCAAACCAAACCAAGAAATTCGTTCACCACTTCCCATGGGCAGGCAGGTGTTCAGCCATCCCCAGGAAAGCAGGGCTCCGTCACGTGTAACGGTGACTTGGGAAGACAAATGCCATCACTCTGAAAGTCCCCCCCTTCATTTCTTCTTCTTCCCCTAGCTTTATATGCTGAGCATGACATCACATGGTATGGAATATCCCTCTGGCCCGTTGGGGTCAGCTGTTCTGGCTGTGTCCCCTCCCAACTCCTTGTGCACCCCCAGCCATCCTGCTGGTGGGGTGGTGTGAGAAGCAGAAAAAGCCTTGGATCTGTGTAAGCACTGCTCGGCAATAACTAAAACATCCCTGTGTTATCAACACTGTTTTTAGCACAAATCCAAAACACAGACCCATACTAGCTACTATGAAGAAAATTAAGTCAATCCCAGCTGCAACCAGCACTGTTTTGTTGGCATATCTCATATACACCTCCCTCTTCACACAGTGCTGAACTTGCCTCCCTCTCATCATCTTTCCCTTTCTGCCCCCCATTATGCAAGTTTTTTCCCACACTGCTACAGATCTGACTTTCACATCTCATAATTACTTTTAATTCACTTCTCTTTCACAATAGTTTTGAGTAGCTGATCACTCAAGAGGTATTTATTTTGCCTTTGTGTATACCATCTCAGTGCTGAAACCAAGGTGTACTTCCTCACATGGTTTACTTGGTCCTTCTTTTTTTCTAGTTTCTACTTGTAGGTAGAAAAAATTAAATTGATACTTCTTCCTTTTCTCCCTACTGCATGACCAAGTGCTTTTGACTCACAGAAAAAGCCAATGGGGAATACAACAGAAAATACACATCAGCATAGAAAATACATTGCAGACACTATGGGAATACAGAAAGTTGAAGATGAATGTATGTTTAAAAGCATAATTAGGAACCTTTTGTCATGTTTGTTCATTCAAATCATACATATTTTGAAATGCTGATTGCATTAGCAAGCACTCTCCATTTTCCTAATCAGATTTACTTTATGAAAATCAGATTAAGCAGGTTCTCTGCTCTTCCCAGTTTATCTTGGGGGAGGGGAAAAAAGGTAAGAGAAATTTGGTTCTCTGTGTTGCTCCATGGATGCAGTAATACAGATGAGAACAGTGATAGAGGTTATGCAGCCGCTATTGTGATTAACTGAACACCATCTGAAGAACCATAGAAAAGCTCTTTGGAGACCTCTGGCGGGTTCCAGTTCAGCATCCCACCAGAGCTCTGAGGGCACTGCCTAGCCTCCTGGCCCTGACCAGCCCCACCTGGGGCATCCTCCTACCCTGCCCATGGCCCCGGAGCTCTGTTTGAAGCTGAGCCTGGGGCCTTCAGACCCTGCCTGAGCTGTGCTGTAGGAGTGCTGGTCTCCAGCCATGCCCCTGCTCATCTGGACGCTGACCTGCAGGCTATCTTCCCAGCTTGGACCTGCCTTGCCACCTGCCTGGACTCTTGGCTGACCCTGGCTGTCCCCCCCTACCTGCCCCGCTCACCCCACTGGGACACTGTGGGACTGGGAGCTGGTGGACTGGTGAGCCCTTGCCCTGAAAGCTGCAGAGCAGGGCTGGGCTTGTTGCTCCTTGACCTCCTCCTCTCAAGTGGGACAACACTAGGCTGTGTCAACTTGGGTTTTGCCAAGGCACAGCTTGTAAGTCTCCAACTGTGTGGACTCTACCTCTCCCTGGGCAACCTGTTCCAGTGCTGCATTGCCTTCCTGGTGAAGCCCCCAGGCTGCCAAATGGAGCTGTTGCTATTCATTATATTGCCTGGCACTATGGTGAAATGTTTTTTTCCCTTGACTTTGTAGTTCCTTCTTCAAGCGTGTAGGCAGCTATCATGTGGTCCTCCTAGTCTCTGCCAAATCCTCCTCAGCCAGAGAAGGGAACGGAACAAGGCCATTGGTGCTGTCTGTGTTTTTGTGTGGGCTGAGTGTGCTGTATGCGTTGATCTGTGTGGCTAGATGTGTGTATTCGTATATGTGTGTTGTTCACACACGCACGTGTGCATGTGCTTGCGGCCACTACACGCTCAGCCTTGCTACTGGTTGGTTGGTTGGTTGGTCCTGGAGGCATGGAGCTGTAGCAGCTTATCTCTCCTGGCCTACTGTATTTAGCAAATCCTAATGGTCATAACCATACCCCTAGGTCAGTGTCCTCGTCACCATCCAGGCCACTGATGAAAATGTTGAACCACATGGGAACCAGTATGAATCTTGGCTTCACTCACTGTCATCTTGCAGCTGGACATTAATCACAACATTCTGAGCATGTTAGTGCAGACAATTTTAAGCCCATCTAACAGTCCTGTCCTCATTAGTCAAACACTCATTCTCAGTTTTCAAATGAGGACACTGTGGGAGGAAGTACCTAACGTCAAGGTATATCATGTCCACCTCTGTCCTAAAGTTTGTGTCCTTTTCCACTTCCTTTTTCGTATGTCTTCAAGAGGCATCTCAGGAAAGAAAGAAAAACTCTCTGATCCCTAGATCTTTCCTATGGTGGGAATTCCAGACATGTTATATTAAATGTTTATCACACTGATTATTATTTCCATGCCTGATAGGAGCTGCTGCAATCTGTAACTGGTGAGAGAGACATATGGTCTGGCTCCCTGTATCTACTGCATGGGGTCAGAAAGCTGGAAAGGAGCTGTGGCTCTGTTCTGGCAACAAGGGACTTGGCAGTGTTGTAGGAGAAACAGGCTAATGGGGAATTAGTTCCCTTGAATCCACAAAAGTTTGATCCCACCCCAGCAAAACTGTTTTCAGCAGTTTGATCAAGGACTGTGGCTTTTTACAATTTTTCTATGTTATCAGTGCTATTAGTTGTCTAAATATTGTCTTAAAGTGCACTTAACTGTAAAATTATTTTTACAGGAGAGGAAACAAAAGCTGTCATTCATAAATAAACTTGCCTGTTGAGGATAAATGACATTTGAAGCTGGAAAGTGAGACAAGTAGGAAACAACTGAACTGTTACTTTAATCTCTTAGTGCCAGTAAAATGAAGATCTTATATTGGTTTCAGTTGTGAGAGAAGTACCTCAGCACAGGACTGGTTTTCTTGCTTCATTTCATGGGCATTTAGAGTAAATAAGCCCACGTAAGTGGACAAAAAGTATAAAACAATGTAACTACAATACAGCAGACTTTTAGCTGAGGATAAAAGTGGGTCCAGTACCTACCTAACACTCATCCTTTTTTTTCATCATTCTTGAAATTCTGCTTGGAGAGGATGACAGATCTTTGAACATTCCTTTGTGTCTGCTCTTCATTTCTGTGTTTCTGAATGCTTAAGAACAACTTGTTACTTGTTTACATGTCACTGTTAAAATTAAAACCAAAAATCCTCAGACATTATAGCAATTTAAAGGGACATGGATAAATGAGATTATGAGGGAAATTTTTGTGCACGAATACTTCCTATATTGATATTATCTTCCCTAATGACAGTTCATTTAGTTTCAGACTGTGCCAGGAAATGCGTATTTGTCTGGACAGCAGTTTCCTGTGAATCTGGAAGGCGCTTGGTTTGCTGCCGTATATAACTTAGTTCCTGGCTGGCACTCGTAGCACTGGTGTGTAACCTGAATATGGCTGCAGCTGCTTACTGCATTCACATTTGTTTTGAGTGAAGGTATGCAAGAAAAAGCACAATAACTTTGTTCAACCATTGATCTCTTTCTAAAGGACATGCAAGGTCAACATCCCTTGTGTCATATGTCTCTTTTGCAGTTCCTTGTAAGGCATTAAACAAATAAACTGCATAAAGAACATATGGAACTTGCAGTTCAGTTGCACCTTTCAGTATATCAAATAAGAGCATTATTTTCCATTTCCATTCACTGTCTGTGAGAGACAGGATGCCTGCACTTGTTATCTGGCAGATTTTCATGGGAATGAAAGATAATCAAGGGATTCTTCTGCTGAAGAATCTGATATCCTGGATACCTGACAGTATGGGTTCTGGTGTACATGAACTTTTGCATATGTACACAAGACAGCTGGAAGTATTTCAGAAGTTCAAGGTCAGACTGGGCTGGCATAGCCTGGGAGCAGAGCCTGAAATCATGGGCTGCATTGGGCTATTGCCTAGTGTAAACATATTTGGGAAATATTAGGGCAATGTTCAAGACTGGAGATATGACATTCCAGCTGCATCCCCTGCAGATGTTAAAAACCAACAACGAAAAAGCAAAACCAAAACAAAGTATTGCATTTTGTTACAAACATGATGGTCTAAAGATATGATCAGGATAAGGTCTATAGGCTGTAATTTCTTATTAGACTAAATGGTATAATAAGGAGAAAAGTAGACAAGTTTTAAGCAGGTAATCCCTTCTCCAGGAGCAGCAGACATCAGAAATAATTAGGGATTAGATTACTTCCTCTGAGGTGAGTTAATTATCAGACTAACTTTGAAAGGAAAGGTCTTCAGAGCAGACAGTATATTGGAGCAAGTGGGGAAAGAAAGAGAGGGAGACAGGTCTTGTATTCTGTGGAGCACAAAAAGGTTGGAGGGGGAAGAAGAAGACTATAATGTGCCATAACAAGTGTCTCTGTTGAGTCCCTGTGTTTTGATGTCCTGGTGTTATGCATTTAATTCCCAGGTGGATCTGTGCACAGTGCTGCGTAAGTCTCCCTTGAGGATCAGGACTGAGAGATGAAGTGCTTGTTCTGTGCAAAGCATTTCCTTGCTGGCTGGATGTTTCACCCTTTACACATTACCACAGAATTTAATTCTGGCTCATATTGACTCTTTACTTTCACCTCCACAGTTCATGAAGACTTTTGGTGTGCTGGGTGAAGTGTGCAGAGGTCAGATCTGAGCGTAGAGGAAGGTCACTGGTAGATTTTTTCGGTATCTGGGCTTACACTTGTGCTGTTCAATATGTTTGTCAACAAGCTAGAAAAGGAAGTAAAGAGTGAGGTGACAAGGTTTACTGCTGATACTGAGATATCAGTGTGGAAAAAAAGCGCCCACTTTTTTACTATAGCACAAACTCATCATGGTACTGGCTGGGCACTAAGTGAATCATGAAATTCTTGTTAGTAAACATGTAGCAATGCACATGAGAGGAAGAATAATTGTAATTACACGTATAAATAGGATGGCTCTGAGCTGGCTGTTAGCCCTTGAGAGTGAGAATTTGTGGGTACAAAAGATGCTTCCATGCATATGTCACCTAGGTGCTCTGAGGTGGCTGAAAAGCAAATGAAGCAATATGAGGGGAGCAGGCTCAGTCCTCCAGCTGCTCTTGGTCAGGAGAAGCAGGGTACTGGAATCAGCAACAAGAGGATGAATTTTAGATTTGACCCAGATGGCCTTCCTTGTATTGATGATTCTGTCACATCGCGGTATCTGTGGTGTTCTGTTGATAAGCTTTTGACTGGTTGCAACAGATTTCTTGCACAGTCTAGATCCCTTTGCTATACTTTGTACGTTGGAAGTGTACTGCTGAATTTAGCAAGTTTGGGAGGCTTATTAGAGGTCAGGAGCAAGGTTTCATAAATGCTTTAAGGAAGGGCTTTTTTGTTCATAAATCTGCCTAATGCTTCCAGCTGTGTCACTTGATCTAGTACATGAAGTGGTCAAGATTCAAAGGACTGAGTAGCCAGGACTGAGCAAAAGTCCTTGGTCCAGCGTTGTTCACGTACAACACTTACTTTTCAAATATAATACATAATTCTAGCCATATTCCACCTACCTTTTCCAAACAAATAAGCAGCCCATTTCCAGCAGTTTTAGTTTGTCTTCATTTTTTTTGCTATTGAAAACATTTTTTCTCCTCATCTGCCAACTACAAATGCAATGATTATGTGGTCCCAAAAACTTTTGCTCGGTGGCTGGACATACAAGATCTCTGATGACAAATAATAGCTCATTAGTCATTTTCTGTGAACTTGCATGTAAAATTGTCTGAGGGTAGTCAGAAAAATGGCAACTCTTGCCATTATAAACTTTCAGGAGCACAGTTTGAGTGCATTGCTCTCTTTATAAGTTCTCTATACTGACAATGATTTTCCAGACTAGAATACCATGCAAAATGAAATTAATTGAATGTATGCACCAAGAAAAAGAGCTGAACGGTTTTATGTAAATGCAATCAAAAAATCTACACTACTAGTTAACAAAACTAGTGCAGTTTAACAGGATTAGAGAGCTGACTCCTGTCTCCTGTCAAATTAGCACTAGAAAAATCATCTGTTTAATGGATGGGCTTTCCTAAGGTGTGCAGGCAGATGACTGGGTCACAGCCTGAGATTTGGCTAAGTGAATAGCCCGTGAGAAAGTACAGGACACAACATGAGAAACTGTTGAACATAACGAATAACACAGTTTGAAGTTGACAAGAGTTACAGGAAGTGCCCTGAGGAATGGCCAGATTTAACAAATGGTTATAAGTGAGTTATGTGAGAGATGGTCAAATTTCATTGACAATTGAGGAGGAGTATCGTGGATCTTTAGGAGACCAGTCCTGTAAGATCTCCAGTGGCTGAGTAACCACATCAGTAATATCTTGTAAGGTCTAAATGATCTAGGTAAAAGTATCAGCAATAGTAAATGTGGGTACATATGTGGCAAAACAGGGACCAATAGGAAAAAATAGAGATGTGCTGGGTTTTTGGGGGAAGGAGATAAAGGTGAAGAAACAGAGGGCTCAAGATGAATGGGAAGAGAAAAAGTATGAGGAAACTAAGAGAAGATGGGGATAAGAAGTCATGTGTTAAGAAGACTTGTAAAGTGTAATCAGCTTTCCTATCTAGACGGGGAAAAAACCGCAGTTAATAATTGCATGTGAGATTCCTGTGGGAACAGACTATGTCCCAAGAGTGAGTTAGTGTTTAATTTGGTAGATCTAAATTCTGCCCATTGCAGTAGTTAAGCCCTAGACATGCCCTCAGAGGAGGAACTTCTGATTATTCTCAGTTACTTTTCTTGCTATCAAGTCATGTGTGGTAGTTCATCACTGTCATACCAAAAATGAGAGCGACATCTCCTCTCATATGCTTCTCCCAGTGATATAACCACCACATCTTCAATTCTGGTTTCAGTTCAGAAAAATACCACAACCTGCAGTCTAGTTCAGAAGGGATTAAAGAGTATTTGTTTACTTCATCCTATTGAATCTGCTCTGTATTGCACAAAATAAATCTCATCATGCTGAGGAGAGAGCAAGCAAAATGGACGTGAGCAGGGAAGCCAGGGTTCTTAGCTAGGGTATAAAATAGCAGGGTTTGGGATGTCTTTTTGGAAGAGATGTGCTTTTTACTGTGTCACTCCACAGGCATTTGTGCCGACACAGTGGAGGGAGTGAGGCAGAGATACAAGTGAGAGACTGGAGTTGGAGTGAAAATTCAGGGAAAGCAGAACTGGTAGAGAGTTTTAAGTAGCAGGTTAGTGGGTATTTTAGGAACACCCCGGGGTTTCTAAATGATGGACTTGAGTATCTATATATTCTTTTATCTCCATTAAAAAAAAAAAAAAATTAGAGTTCTTTCCTTCATCCAGTCAGTCAGTTGCTCTTGTCTTTATAGATAATGTTAAGTATGACATAAAATTTTCTTGGGCGCTTCAAGGTACAGAATAAAAACAGAGTAATTGAATTTGGAAGAGACCTTTAGGTACCATCTAGGCCATCCTCCTGCTCCAAGCAGGGCTGACTTCAAAGCCAGATATGGGAGACTCCTTAAAGTATCTTCTGCTAAGACATTAAGAGCAGCTCACATTAATTTTTTGCTTCTAAGCACTCTGTGCCATGTGAATACAAAGTGGTATTTCAGTATTAAATTCTGTATCCATACATTATATATATATAATTTTTATATATATATATACACATATATAAAATTACTGCCTTGTTTGCTCTTTATCATTTTGTGGCAGCAGTTTGGCTCTGTTTTGTTGTGCATCCAGCGCCCACCTCTCAGCTGCTGTTGTGGGATGGGGAGCTGGCCATTCAGGCTAGAGTGACATGCAGCCACCCTGTGTTACCATTGCCATTGCCTACAAAGCTGAACTGTCTTCACTGAGGAAGATGGTAGGGAGGCTGGAGCATGTAATGTATATGGAGAGGCTGAGGGAGCTGGGTTTATAAGTTTGGAGAAAAGAAGGTTGGAGGGGGAGAGGGATACCTCACTGCGGTCTTCCCTTACTAAGGGAGTGGCAGAGAAGATGGAGCCAGACTCCTCCTGGGAAATATCCATCCTTGGAGATTTCTGAAATGCGATGAGACAGGGTCTGATAGAAGTTAGTCCTGTTTGGAGGAGGAGACTGGACTAGATGACCTTCTGAGCTCCCTTCCAACCTAAAGTATTCTATAATTCTTTGAACAGGATCCTGTGAACTGAAAGTATCCGGTAATTTCAAAGCTTTGTAGCAAATCATCACATAATATCTCACAGAACTTCCTAAGAATTTTCTGTGGCATTGGCCAAAGGAAGTTGGAAGAAACTGTAGATAAATATTATATAAATGCTAGATTACTTACTGCTATTTTTACTTTGAACAAAACGATATGTCATCCTAAACTGAGAAATCATTTGTCATCATACAGTTCACATTAAAGAATCCTATAGACTATTCTGCCTGTGACTATTGCCTTCACGGGATGTGTAGCTAGAAACTACCTTGTTTTCTTTAGCAAAATTTATTATAATTTTTGATATTGTTATTTTTTCTAAGAAAAAAAAATTAGAATAACAGAATAAGTAGATTATTTTCTTCCTCTGTTTGAAGAATCTATTTGTTTATAAGGAAGGATTCATACAAATTGCATAAAGAAAAGACAAAAAGATTTCAGCTGTGGGCTATGGAAATTGCCTGTTTTGCCTTCTGTTGTTATCACAGCCAAGTTTCTGCAAGGAGTAATAAATTCTTAATGGTCCACTGTTCAAGCTATCTGATAAGAACAAGGTTACCTGTCAAAGAGTGGAAGAAATACACATCCTATACTGGCTGAAGTATGGACTGCCTTTTGACTAGATTTGAAGCTGTTGTAAATTGTGAGAAACTATATAAAATAAGTGCTCATATAAATTTAAGAAAATGAGAGCCTCATCCATTAATTTTAACTAATTAGATTCTGTAAGGATTGAGGCACAAAAGACTGCGTGATTGAATAATATCCAAGTGTGGATGAAGACTTTTCTATGCCTGAAGCACACTCCAGTTTCATACAGCACATTTTCATATAGCATTCAAAATCTCCTTCAAAGCCACAAAAGTAAATGACCTCCCTTCCTGACCTCTGGTTATCTTCAAAAGTCTAATCTGGAACTCCCTGACTGCTATAAGAAGATTTGATATGACTGATTTGTCTCTCAAGGAAGAGTGCTTTGCCCTCCAGCTCACTAAAGACTACTGTGATCCAAAGAGGACTTGATTGCAAATCATTTCTGAGACCTAATGTTATTTTCATATGTAGCTCTTTCCCAAGCCCCAAGAAAACTACGCTTTCCTCAGACTTGACAATTAAAGCAAAAATCCATGGCCACATTTGAAGCAAGACAAGGATTCACCTGTGAATGTAAGCCAAACCTTTTAATGATACTTTTTGTCAGATCCAGTCCAACAGTTTCAAGGCAGGTGACAAGACAAGTCTGAGGTCAAACCACGTACCCCACAGCTCAGGCACAGCAATCAGGCTCATGGCCAGGTATGTGCTATGATACAGCTAGAGACAAGCAAACCTATAGCATAGATCAGAATGACACCAGCTAAAAGCCCAGGATGGAGCTTAAATGTTCCTGGACTCATGAGCAAAAGGGATGGAAGGAGCCCACAGGTGAGGTTGACCAAGGCCTCTTAGTGCCCTCAGGGCTCTGACACTTCTTGGAACCACCAAGAACTGTCATTAACAATACACAAACAGAAGATAATGAGATTTTGGACCCTAAATTGACTATCTCTGAGTCTACTGTGAACTTTAGAACTACATTAGATGTTTCCCATGGTCATCCTACGTCTTTCAGTGTACAACCTAACTGGAGATAATTTAAGCAAATGCCACTTCATTATCTGATTTTCTCCTTGTTTTCTAGTGAGACTTGTTTACTTTACACCATTCAGAAATCATTCTGATGAAAAAACCCAAATATTTTATTCACAGACTATTGTCTGGAACTCATCACAACATTATGAGCATGCATGATACATTGTTATTGTATCTTCAAAGTACCCCTGAGGGGAAGGAGACTCTCATAGATTCAGAGGAACTGCACTATTCATTTAATTTCAAGCTGCAAGTACTTGGTACATTTGCAAATCAGAAAAATGAATTTAAATCAGGCAATACAGTCTCAGTTAAGGGATCCAAGAATAGAGGAACATAAATGAGTTATTACCTTCAGGTAACTTCATTTACTAATTTAACAAGCATCCTTACAGGAACACTGAAGAGGCAAGGCTGCACACTAAGACTACTAATTAGCATTTCATTTCCTTGATCAGGAGACCAATGTGGTCTTACATGGCCCCCTGCCTTGCTCACACCATACCTTCAAACTCTGGCAGTTCTGCTGCCTCTGTTATTATACTGTCCTGTTTCATCCATAAGGCTGATACATCAGTGTACTGAATTAGATATATAAGAGAAAAAAAACAGGCTTTTTGCAGTGAATATTAATGTTCATGCTTCTGAACTTCATGCGCTTGAGTCTACTCATAACATTTACTTGTATGACATTCATAAGCCTTCCTTCTGTTGTAAAAGCACAGATCTCATCACAGAGGGGATCGGCACAGAGCCCATCATAAGTAGATCTCTGCACCCTCAGCAAGTTTGCTGATGACACCAGTGTGATCGACACACTGGAGGGGAAGGGATGCCACCCAGAGGGACCTTGACAGGCTTCAGAGGTGGGCATGTGCAAGCCTCATGAGGTTCAACAAGGCCAAGTGCAAGGTCCTGCACGTGGGTCGGCGCAATCCCAAGCACTACCCAAGCGTGGGGAATGGATCAAGAGCAGCCCTGATGAAAAGGACTTGGGGGTATTGGTGGATGAAAGGCTCAATATGAGCTGGCAGTGTGCGCTTGCAGCCCAGAAAGCCAACCGTGTCCTGGGCTGTATCAAAAGAAGTGTGAGCAGCAGGTGGAGGGAGGTGATTTTTCCCTTCTACTCCACTCTTGTGAGACCCCACCTGGAGTACTGCGTCCAGCTCTGGGGGCCTCACTACAAGAAAGACATGNCTTGCACACCTGTTAGTCACTAAAGGTAATGGAAAGACTAACCTCAACAGCTGGTGTTATCTTCTGTTTAAAACAGCCCTCATTCCACAGATGTTTGTTGACAGCAAAGGGATGATAGAAATTGAGAATTATAGACACCATTAGACTTTCCAGAGTGGAAAGATACATTAATTGCCACAGGCTCCCATCCCATTCCACCCCACCACAGTCTCTTTTCCCGTCTGTGCTCTTCCTTGTATACCTTTTTCTGTTTTAGCTCCCCGAGGGAAGGAAGAGAGCTACTGCTGCATTGTGAGTCTTATGGAAGACATTGTGTTTGAGGAGTCAGTGACCTTGAGCAAGCCTTGACAACCACGCTGGGTCCTGAGCTTGATATGTCTGTGTGTTCGCATGAGTGACTGCTGCATAACCCCAGGTGTACAGGAATAGAGGGCAATGTGCTGGAAGGCTCTGGATATGTACTGCTCCTGGATACAGTTCCTAGATATGTTTACCCAGGCATGCTCCAGTGAGCATAAAGAAAGAGACCTGTCAAAACAAGATGTATAGTTTTGTTTGCTACACTAGATATAAGGAGACATTGTACTGGCGGGGGTGAACCTCTCCGTGGATGGGATCTGCACAGCATGCTGTGGCTATGCATCTGGAGCATGTCTGGTGCTGCAGGAGAGTAGGGTTCCCAGCACCTGAAGTAATGTAAGATTTACTCACTAACTCTATTTCTCTTCCTATTTCTATTGTGGTGTTATTAATATTATGAAAGCAGTTTTGTTACACCATTTGCTGCTGTGCCTTTCCTACTAAGATCCAGAAAAAACCCTGTACCCCTCCTGGCACAGAGCAACTGTGCAGTTGAATGAGGAGGAGAGGAGTTAGCAGCTCCTTTACGAAATATATAAATAGTTCATTTTGTTTACATTAAGGACTTTGATGGGACATGTCATTTAAGGCTTTGAGGGGTAGAGTGCCTCCTATGATATGTCGTTGTTAAACTGTACAGTGAAGGAATGGTGAGAAACATATGTGTTGTCATACCACTCCCCCATGACACTTTCCATCTTTTTGCGTACTGAAAGGGAATAGCTCCAAGACTTTGTGGGGAGGTGGAGGAAGCATTTCAGCATTTACATCTAAGATGAGCGTTGTGTATAGCTCCTTTATGAATAAAAAAATCAACAGAAGAGCAAAACATTTTTGCGGCACTGCCTGCCTGTTTGTTTTATTCTTCCTATTACTTAGAAAGCACTTTCAGGATGGATAACCTGATTTTCTACTAGTAGAACATTAAGCTCTACTATTAAGTCAAACTCCTGTGAATACAAAGCAAATCAGACATTTCACTGCAATCCGTTCTATTACCAGGGATATCATCAGCAGAGTTCATTAAATACCTCTTTCAATTCCAGTGAAGTCTATCTTCGCTTTTTCATCTGGAGAGAATAGTATATTTCTCAGTCTGCTAGATAAAACAAACAGAAAAAAATGCCCAGGGAGACTGAATTATCACTTAAAGGAACTTTCTCTCTCTTTACCTCTCTCTCTTTTTTGTCTCGCTCCCTGGGTTTTTTTTCCTTCCTAAGAAGAGACTTACTTTTGATTCAGCAGTAGGTTCTTCTCATGCTGAACTCTCATCAGTGAGAAGGTATGCTGACACAATATATTACTATCTCCAAATCTTAGCTGATAATTCTCAGTCTTATTATGCGCGTTCAGACTATGCTTTCAGATTATCCCAGAAAAAAAAGAAACTATCTTAGGAATTTAACTTTTCTTATAGTTTCTCTTCAATAAAGAGAGAAATAAATCAAGGAGTTCTTTTAGATAAACTCCTTCTAGGTGAAGATGAACTTGAGTTCGCCTGTGAAGTCATGTGTCTTGTTCTGCAAATTCCTAGCTGAACTGAGGTCAGCAGGGTTGAGGACTCTTCCACCAGGGCCAGGAAAATATATGGTGTCTCCATGGAAATGAAGTACATTTTATACTTGTCTTCTGAGGTAGACTGTGGTTAAGTGTTCTGCAGAGTAGTCCTCTGGTTAACAATCCTAAAAAGTAAACCTCTAACACCTTGTATCCAAAAAATCATAAAGCCCTTTAGAAAATAAATGTCAAGACTTGGAACATCAAGCATAATTTCTTTAGGGAAATTGGATATATTTTTAATTGGACAAGCTCATACATTTTCATGATAAATTTCTTTAAGACATTTGAATAGTCAAACACTGTGCATATAAATATATGTTCTGAATTATTTTACCCCCTTGAGAAAATACTATAAGAATGCAAAGCCAAAAAATTAATTTTACCAGTTTCTTATTTGGTAGACCTTGGTGCAACAATAAATCTGGATGAGAGATTGATGGAGAGGTTTACAAGAGCTGTAGAAAGATTGCAGGTACAGGGAGACAAGAGATTTTATGTGAAAAATAGAAAGAAACAGGGACTACTTTAATAATTGTTTGCATTAAATTTTTTTCCTAAGCAAAAATATCTCTAGCAGAATAACTCTTACCTGTGAAATCACAATTAATGATACTAGTAGTGATTCCTATTGTTAATAGTATATTTTTCTATATTTGTTTTCACCCTGCAGGGATGGTCCAGTCTTATACCACCTAAAAGGGCATTGAAAAGAACAGAGGGCATGACTCTTCTCACAAGCACAACAGAGAAAAGGGAAGAGGCAGCAATTAAAAGGAAAATTATGAATAGATGTAAGGTAAAAAATCTTCACCACAAGAGCATTCAATCACTGAAATATGTTGCTCAGGGAGGTTGTGGAATCAGCATCCTTGGAGATGTTTGAAACTCGTGGACAAGACCCTGAGCAACCTGAATTAGCTTTGAAGACAGCCTTGCTTAGGATTATGCTTGGGTCAGAAGACCTTCAGAGTTCCTTCCAATTTAAGTGCTTCTCTTATCTGGTGATCTCAGTTATACCACTGAGTGATAAGTAAACAACAAACAACAGGACTAATAACCAGTTTTGCTGAGAAAAGGTATAGGACTGCATGAGTCACAAGGGGCAAATGGCAAAATCCATTGCATTCAGTCCTGAAAAGGAGTAGAAAAGAGGGCATGCTGTGACAGCAATGGCTGCTGAGTTCAGAAATACATGGAACTATTTCACACGCTGTAGGTCAATGTGTGGGATTTTCTGCATTTGGAAGTGATGATGTGAATTATTGAGGTAAAGTAATATCTAGTTAGCCGTATAGAAAAATTATGACATTTGTTTCTCTGTAATGCTTAGCAAGGTGCAATCCAATATTTACATTTTGAGATACAAACTGATTACTTGCAGCACCTTTTGCATTTATGGCACTAAACATTAGGCCACATGCTTTTAGATACAGTTATGTAAATATTTCAGTTTTGCAGATCTCTGTAGTAGAGGTGAGCATGTAAAACAGAACACTAAGATAAAGAAGTCAGTGGTAAGAGCCTATCAAATATTATTGCTATCTGTCTCTTTATCTTTGCTTGTCTCTGCAGATTGGATGTCTGTAGGAAAGTGTCCTTTGAGAATTCCAGGAAAGCTCTCCCCATGCCCTGTGGTGAAAGTGAGTCTTGATGGTATTCAAAATTAGAAAAGAAGAGTATACACTCCTTTTTTTTTTCTACACTTGCAGTAAAAAGGATTGTTGAAAGAGAAGATGCAAGGAATCATCTTGAAATTGCAAAGGTGTCACTGTCTGCAATGTTCTGTACACTGGTATGTATATTTTTTCTGAGCGTGCCATGCAGCTGTTATGTTCTACTGCAGCACAGTCAGTTTCTTGGGTTAGCAAAGCCTGCAGGTTTCACATTCTTCTTCTAACAGGGTGTTTTGTTTGCTTTTGGGCTTAGAGGATTATAGTAAAAGGTGAGCTAATATGACTGTAATTTTATAATAGATATCAGTGATTCAAGGCATCAGAATGTAACACGCAGTCTGGAACAGATCACAATGTCAATCAAAGATAATAAAAGCATAAGCATTGACAAGAACTTTTCAACTTTTCAACATTTCAAATCTGGAAATGTATGCTGAAGAGACTTAAATCAGTTTCCTTTTGTGTTCATATCATAAATTCTCTATCTCCTCATTTCTTAGTTATAATAATTTTCATTATCAATAAGATTGGATCACATTCGAAACAGAGCTATTATAAATGACTTTGATCTTCTGAAAGTCTTTTGACAAAGTATTCCAAACATTACAAAAACTAATTATGGCAACTGAGTTTCTGAATTTATTAGATCCATTTCTAAAGGTGAATCTTAAAACCCAATAAAACTAGTGAAAAGTTTAATCTAGATTCTATTTTGAAGAATTAATGTATTTGTGACAATGTATTTTATTCCATAATAGAATCCACAGTTTTAGATATGAAAAGACTATGCATCTCTCCTGTTATTTTCTAAAACAGGGTTCCCACCTCTGAGAAATTAAGTCCACATCTGATCGGAAGTTAACTGAAGAGAATAGAAATAACATGGTCACATTTGTGGTTTTTGGCTATTACCTGATGTATAGAGATGCAGAGAAAGGTTTTTTTAAATAAAAAACACAGAAGCATGAAGATCCTTATTTATGCACAATTTGTATAGCTGTCACTCTCTATTTTGTAATTGGCTTAAGTTATAAAGAGGGTTTCAAAATCAGACAAAAATGAGAATGATGAGATGATTAAAAATTATCCAAAAGCATTATTCCCTTCTGCTTTCAAATTCAGGTACTGCCAGCTTCTGTGTGAAGAGAACAGGAGAGTAAGTTGACAACCTTAGCAATGAGTGGATAACATGTCTGTATTTCCATAAAGTAGTTAACTGATCCCAGTACTATGCTAGCAACTTGTTTCTCCCTCTTCCTTTCCTTTTTTTCCCCATAATATTTTATTAAGAACGCTGTACTTTGAAGTGACAGCATGGAACAGATTTGGTTGTACTTTTTCTGACCTCGTGGTTCTCAATGTGAGCAGGGGAAAGAGATCAGCCAACAGCAGGAGCCACGCTTCTGTCGCCCAGGACTCTCCGTCGCAGTGTGGTCTGGGGCCACCCTTCGTGGCAGGCTTTGCCTGACGCAGCAGAAGCTCCAGCACCAGTTCCTGGAGCCACAAAGACCTGCTTTCCCAGGGACCCCAGGCTCTTCCTCCCTTTTCCCACTTTTTGTCTCACCTGTCACAGTCAGGAATCCAACCCCAGGTTCACCACCTCCTGCTATAAACACTCACCTTCTGCCTTGAAGTCTGGAGCCCACTAAACCTCCCTCCCTCCCCTGCAGTATGCTCTGCCTCAGCCGGTGCCATGTGCTGAGCCAGAAATGCAGACGCCAGACAGGATTACGTCAGGCACCACTAGCTGGGACATGACATGTCAAGGAGTTACGTCCAGTTAGGTGCTGCAGCAGCATATTGGGAAAAAAATATATTCCTATAACATTTCCAGAGATGCTTTTCTCTGCATTCTACGCCTTTCCTTACCTGACATCTAACTCGATATTGACCATGTCTGGTCTTAGTCTAAGTCTTAAAGGGACTCAAGTCTTCTCTATGCACAGCAGAAACAAAAGCTAAGCAGATTAGTTCTGAGAAGCCTTAGGCACCTTCTCTGTGTCCAACAGCAGAAATTTAAAAAAAAAAAAAAAAAAAAGTAGCAGAAGCTGAAGCAATGTGACTGTGCCTTGGTAGTTTAGCAGGGGTATTGAGGGATTAAGGTTTGCTTCTGTATTGTAAGTGCTGATGATACAGAAAGTGTCTTAAAATGAGTTTTTCTGGGGTTATAGCATTTTGTCTGAAGTCACTGGACACAATATTCTCTCTTTTTTCCTCCAACTTGTTCAGAAGTGTCACATTTGAGAGTGATGTCTGAAAATGCTTTCATGGTGCCAGGAGACATTTTTATTTCCAATTCTGTGATAACATTTCTGGAAATAAATTCTGCCAAAGGCAGTAATTAAAGAAACCTTCCAACTGTGCCTTAGGCTGCCCTTTCGTGTTTGTTTTCTGCACAGGCAACAGAACTGGTTATGACAGTAAAATATTGAGCTGGCATATCTTGGAGGCATATGGTCACCAAAAAACCTTGATCAGTTTCTAGATTCTGAGCTCAAATAATTAGCAATATTTGCTGTTAAGCTAGAAAGAGCTGCAACTTATAGTTCCACTTCAGACGTTTAAGAGTGTATGCTGCACAAGGGCATGGTATACATCCAAGCTTACTACAACACTTTCCCGGGGAACGCCTTTTTTCCCCCATCTCTGGCAGATCAGTATAGCTGTCTTCACTGGCTAAGATGACATTTCAAAGAAGTTTCTAAGCTTCAAGAGTGGGAGCAAGTGCTGCGCCTTTTCTGCACTCTCTCAAAAACCAGACATCTTCTGCTTCCCACTGAACACGCTTGAAAGTCTCCCAAACTTTAATCATCCTTACCCTTCCCACCTTAGGTCTTCTCATTGCTACCCCCCCTTTCTAACAGCTTCCCTTGATTGTCTTAATGCTGACTGGTAGTGATTCTAAACCTGAACGGAGCAAAGAAGGGTAGCCAACACTCAGTAAGACTCCCTTATTTCAACCTCAAATGCCATGCCCTCTGTGAGAAACAAACAAACAAATTTAAAAATAAAATATAAAAAAAAGCCCCCAAACAAAACCCCCCAAAAAGTCCAAAAAAACAATCCATATATTTTTAACACTGGGTGTGAAGTTTGGGCTAGAATATCATTAATCCCATGTTAAAAAGGAAATTTGCAAAATAAAGTTTTCCACACTTTCTGATACTCCTTCTGTACTTTGCCAATGTGAAAGGAGAGTCCCACAGAGCCCAGCTGTTCAAGTACATCCTTTCAGTTCTCTTGTGAATGCTTTAAGAAATCTGAAATGTTAGCAGTAGAATAAATGCTATTTGATCTGCATTTCAAATAATGATCACCAACAAGAGTAATTAAGAACACTTTTTTTTTTTTTTTAAATATATATGTACCTTTGAGGAGATCATATGCAACAGCCAGTGTCTTGTTTAACCAAACAACTCAAAAACAGATTGGGTAGGTTCAGACTAAAGTTTGAAAAGTATCGTGTACAGCTGAGGACAAAATTCTGAGGGTTGAAGTAGTCTTTTCAACAGACTCTAACTGAAGCAAAGCAGGAAAACAAGTTCAAAGCTGAGAGTTTTTAAATAATCATGAACACAAGGTTACTTGCATAATGTTTGACTGATTTCTTAAAAATGTAACAGAAGAGGATATCTAAAAGATGATGCGTGCTGCAAGGTCAGCACTGATAGCAACTCTTCTTTAATACAATCAAAGTTCTTTAAACCAATTAGGATGACTTGGTACCAACTTACAGAAATAAATAGTAATATAGTTTCACTTTTATAACATGGGGAAAAATGACTAATGAGGTGTCTATGAAATACAGTGGCCTTAGTATGGGGGGTTTATGTAACGAATATTGATTAAAAAAAATTAAAAAAATATATAGTATTGCTCTTCCTTCTGAAAGGACTGATTTTGTTAAAAAAATAATAGAAAAATGAGATGGTGGGACCATAGGAAAATTCAGTCTGGAAGGTAACTCAGGAAGTCATTTAGTTGAATCTCCAGCTCAAAGAAGGGTCAGCTATACAAGGTCAAGTTACTTAGAGCTTTATCCAGTCTGGCCTTGAAAATCTCCAAAGATGGAGACTGCATAAGCTCGCTGGGCAACCTGTTCCACTATAAGACTGTCCTCGTGGTGAAAAAAGTTATCCTTATAGCCAGTCTGAATCTCTTTCTTTTTAACTTATACCCATTGTCTCTGGTCCTTCCACCATATACCACCACGAAGAACATGCCTCCACCTTCTTGGTGACGTCCTCATCAGAATCTAACCACTATCAGTAAAACATTTGTCTCAGTCAGCAACACTTATTTGTTAGTGAATATCAGATCCAACTGTACATCATCCTTATTAGCCCCATCAAGTGCTTTTATGAAGAAGTTATCCTTAACACAACCCAAAATTTCCATAACTGCTTGCTTCCCACCATATTGCTATTCCAACTACGATCTGTGATTTGTAGAATTGCTGGAGTTACTTAAGAAAGGCAAGGCTGCTCTCCAGCCACTTGGGTCCCAGCATGTATTGGTGCATGGGGCTATTCTTCTCTGTGTGCAGGGCTTTCACTTCCCTTTGTTGAACCGCATGAGGTTCCTCTTTGCAGATCTCTCCAGCCTCTCAAGGTCCTTTTGAATGGCAGCTCAACCACCTGGTGTATCAGCCACTCCTTCCAGATTTGTATCATCTGGGAGCTTGCTGAGGGTATACTCTGTCACATTACCCAGGTCATTAATGAGGATACTAAACAGGATTGCAGCCATTTTCAATGCCTAGGGCACACTATCAGTGACTGGCCTCCAGTTGAGCTTCATGCCCCTGATCACGACCTTTCTGAGCTTGACAGTTCAGCTAGTTTTTGGTCCACTTCGCTATATACTTATCTAGCTTATCCATCATTAGCTCATTTGTGAAGATGTTATGGGAGACAGGGCCTTACTAAAGTCAAGATAAACAGCATCCGCTGCTCTCCCCACACCTACCAAGCTAGTCATCTCATCGTAGAACATTGATTAAGCATGATTTTTCCCTGACTGCTCCCAATCACCTTCCTGTTCTTCATGTGTCTTGAAATGGTTTCTGTGTCACTTTCCTGGGGATCAAGGTGAGAATGACTGTAGCTCCCTGGGCTCTCCTTCTTGCCCTCCTGGAAGACAGGAGTGACATTCACTCTCTTCCAGCCCTCAGGAACCTCCCCTGATCATCATGGCCTTTCAAAGATAGTTGAGAGTGGCCTCACAAGTATGATCTTATCATAACATCAGCTATTATGAAATGTATCGTCATAGAGCAGAACTGTCCTGATGTTACATGGGCTTTTCTGTATTGTATAAAACTCTCTTTTAGATCCAAATCATGTGATTAAAAATACCCCCCCCCCTCCATTTTCTCTAGTATTTGCTGTTTGATTATGAACTTCTTAGAGAACATTTTCAACCATTTTTTTACGTGGTTGTAAGATGTAGAAATTTATTAGTTTCAAAAATGAAAGTTAAAATAATGTTAGAACTGTATGCAATCAAAGGAAAGGAGTTTCAAACTCAGGCATGTATCATGATATGTTTGATGAAAGACTAAGTTCTAACATTGCTACTGCTGCCCAAGTGAAATATAAGACTTCTTATTCCCCCAAAATGGAAATTAATCTTTAGCTCTTTTCTCATCTTTTCTTGTCATTAAAACATCTGTTATTCAGACATAATATTTAATAAGTTCACAGCAAAAATTGCATTCTAAATACTTTGTGATATACTTAGACACTGCCTTTTATTCAGATCTTCCTGAATAGTTTAAAAAGTAATCACATTTTATTGTGCTAACTGCTTGCTTTGAGCTCATCTAAATGGTAATAAGGGAGAAAGTGAATGAATTATTTCATTAATTTTTCATGTTTTCCATAAGTATTGAACCATTTCCCTTAAAACTTCTCCTTCTATTGATTTGTGCACTCATTTCTGTGGTTTATCACTACACATATAGTGAAATAATTTATTTGCAAAGTAACTTTTTCTTAGAGGAAGATCTTAAAACTTTCTGGACTTTTCATATCGATGAAGAGCAAAGCTGATTTTTAGCCTTCTCTTTAAGACCAGCTTCCTGAAAAATCTGCTGTCTCAGATTTCTAAGATAAAACATTCATCCTGCCTAATTTTACACCATGTACCCTGCAAGTTCCAGGAGGAATACTTCTGATTTGTAACATCTCCAAAACTCAGTCCACTTAACTGCTAAATTACCACTTCATTCAAGTCTTTCCTCACTGAGTTGGAACCATGGAAATCTGTGGCAGTGTCCATTCATTTTTGAAAGCTCTTATTCAGAAGCAGTCTGAGATGGTACATCAGAGATGTGACTGGGCCTTTTCTCACATGAGATAATAACTAGAATATCAGTTCAAAATATAAACAGTGTTAATTACAAAGCAATTATGAGTACCAAGCTCATCCCACGGACATCTTAGCACATCTTTCAACAGCTGCCTCCCAAATCAACAAAATTCCTGACTCCCCTGACTACACAGGGTAGCTGTGCATTTTCAAAATGAAATCATTGCAAGCAGTAAAGTATTATAGACCTGGGGAGGCCTCTGGAAGAGTCTCTGCTTTGGCAGAAGGAAAATGGATAATATTTCTTTTTGCAAAATCCCTTGTTATCAGCTTGCTGAAGAGACAATTCAGAACAAAGTGAAAGTCTTGCTTCAAAGCTGATCTTTCAGAGATGAGATGTCATGGCTCACAGGGAAGCACAGATGCTTTGGAGTCTCAGCATGGGTTTACAGGAACTCCTGGGGCTCCCACAGGGAAGTGAGAGAAAAAAAATAGTAAACTGTGGTATATGCACATCTATATCGCCTGGACATAATAAGACTATCACCAAGCTGTAAGGACACATCTCCATAGCCAGCGACAGGAAGAAAACTTGTCTGTGAAAGCCCCTTGTATGGGTACTGAAGTGACAAACACTATTGCACATGAGGCAATGCAACGCAGAGCAGAAGCATATAAAAACAGGTTCCTGCAGTTCAGCAAAACCTCTACACATCAGCTGGGAGGCAGCAACTGGCCGTTCATGGTCCCAGACTTCTCTTATTCCACATTCAGTTCATAACCTAAGGCACCCAAAGTGATTTAAGCCAATGTGTTGAGCACCACAACTGTAATAAGCCAAAAATGGATTTACAGTCTGTTATGAAGTCTTGGATGACCGACAATGAATTACTGAGCAAGCGAACTTGATCACTTTCAGGTAGGTGATGTGACCTTGGTGAAGGGTTAGGTAAAATCAGTTTAAAGTGAATAATTCTCTTTAAAGCTTTAAATTAAAATATTCTCGTGGTCTTCTAAAACATTTTTGTTCTTTGTGGAAGAACATCTTTGCAGACTTTTTGTAATTGCACTGAAACCTGAGGGATTTATTAATACAGAAATTGAGTTAGGTGGAAATAGTTTAGCATATATTTTGGATTCTTTGCTATTCTAGACAATTTGGAACCTGATAGATTAAATTAACAATGAGGAATGACAGTTAGAAGCAACTATCTTAAATCATTATGGGAATTCAGTTACTAAAATGATGTATCAGTCTCATGAAAATGTGTATAATAATGGGAGCATCCTCTGAGACAGTTGTACATAACTGTAGGGATATGATTTGTTCACCATTTAACTTCTTCAAAACATTTGATTTGACCTTAAGGTTCTTTCATATTTGAAATGTTTATGCCTACTGTTTCAAATGATAAATGTAATTCCTTCAAAAGTTATTTAAATTAAAGCATTTGGATAAATGTGAAATATCAAGTTAATGCGATGTTGCAAATACATTTTCTCTCATGGCTGTTACCTGATCAAGAAATTGAGGAAACTTGGAAATATAAAAAGAACATGTTTAAATCTATTGTTAAAATTAAATTGAAATGTCTGAAGTATGATTTCCAGTTGATATAGAAAACAATCCTTCTAAGGAACTGACAGGCTTTCTGAATACTTCTAAAAAAGCAAGCACAGGAATATAATGTAGTTGGATGAAAATTATGAAATATCGAAGCACTACAGGGAAGTGTGTCTCACAGACACACTGCGTAAATTGGATGAATTAGTAGACAGAATGCATACTGCAGATTACAATGATAAGTAATTATAAACATCCTAGTTTTCTCATGAAACAAAGACCACATTTTAAATCATGTCTAACATTTTGATATTGAAAGGTAATAGGAGCTAGGTACACTTGTAGTGTACACTGCTCCCTCAGTCTCTGGCTCCAAATCAGAGTACTGTGGATGACCACAAGATGAAGNCAGCTAAATTGAAATGTTCAGTCTACATTTATACCATCTTCACTGTGTACACAGCCTGGTCCCTGGATCAGAAGATGCACAATTTCTGATATCCATCCTTTTTATCATCTAGAGAGCCATGGCCGGGACCACAGAATCCTTTGCACCTTTAACCGTAGAACATCTCACAAATGTACGCTTCTATTTTAAACTATTTTAGAGAAGGACTGATACGGCTTGTTGAAAAGGAAGGCATGGCAAACTTATGGCTAGGTAACATCTTTGCCTGTTCAGTGCTTCTGCACCTTCAAATAGGCCATTTTAATTTCTTATATTTACAATAGCATTGCTTGGTGCCGTGCTGGGAACTAGTAGCTCTGAACTGCGCGGCCGGCTTTTCACAGGGCTACCAGCACAGACCCATAATACAGCAGAGTTCTGGCTGAGAGCAAGTTCTTTGCAAATGCAGACTCTGACTCCTATCCCCTCTGGACTACAGGTTGCTTTCCTTTGATCCTAAACCATCACAATTAGTAAGCACAACAGTACGTATAATAGGAGTGCAATTTGCAGCCTGCCAGACTCAATGTTTTACAGCATAACGCCAAGCACATGGCATGCATGTTGGAGTGTAGTAAAGCCTGTGAGCCCAGAAGACATCCTTGGTTATCTTAGAAGATTGTATTAGGAAGAAGCAGCAAAATCTACTAATGATTTGGGACCAAACTGTAGAACAAAGACCTTGGCAGAAAGCATCTTCCCTTCCACACCCACGTTTCCTCATGAAAAGAATTAGCTGGCTTGTTCCAAATCAGAGCACTGTGGATGACCACAAGATGAAGGGTCCAACTGAAACAGGGAATGAATTAACTTGGCAACAGATTTGAACAATTATTCAAATAATCTTAATTTTGAACCCTAGCATTCCCAAGCTACGTAACCTCGGACTCCTGAGTGTAGCTCAGTCTGGAGAGAGAGTGGAACACACATGCACCTAGTAAGATTCAAAACCAAGGTCAGTTCTGCTCAAGTCTCCAAGGGACATGGAAAGTTAACCATGCTCAAGACCTAGACCCTACGTACTCAGAATGTTTTCCTTTCACTTACAAGTAGCTTTGATGCTGCAAGTGGCCACTTTTTACGTAATTATTAGTTGTCATTCAGGAAGGTGAAACATTTGGTTTCTGTGCTTTCCCAGTTTGAAGAGGGTTGACCCGCATCTTTGACATTCCAGGGAAGTGTCCTCATTTCCAGGATCTTGAAGTACCCACTGTCCACAGGTATGAGTACAAGAGCCGTGGTACTAAAGAGGGAAAGAAAAATAAAACTAGAGCATGATTCAGGTAAAAAGAGAATTTCTTTGTTGGAGGAAGTTGTGGGTTGCACATGTTAAACTATTGTTCTAAGAAATCATACCTTTAAGTATAAGATCACCCCTGAAAGAAAATGAAAAAGAAAAACAGAGATTAACAATAGTAGAAAGTTTGAAAAAAACAACGCCGTACTGATCATCCTTCCTTACTTCAAGTAAGGGAGAAGCTTAGGGTGACTTAAGAGGGCTATTAACAACAGCAGGACTTTCTTTTAATCCTAACCACAGACAAACGAGTTTTCATCTTGGCTTTCTGATGCTTTACCCCTCTTGCATAGCTACTTCATCCCCTACATTAGTATTTCTATCCAATTTTTTCTATCATTTCTATCCATTTTTACTTAAACAATGTATGCTTAATTACATTACTTCCACAGCAAACCAGCCATGAAAAACCTCATTGTCACAAATATCAAAAAGTATGACTTTTTTTATAAGAAGAAATTAATTTTTCTTTTTTTACTTTTAATGAACATAAAAGTCAGATGAAACTCATTCACTTGCTGCAAAAGTAAATTTTTATAATAATTAGGATTTTAGGTGGCTTTATTTGCATGCATATATTTCCTCTCATCTGGAAATATTCCAATGTACTGATTAATTTAGTATAGAAATCTAATCTGGAATAATCATGGAAGGAATTATAAAAATAAAATGGACTTGACTAAAACCATTGTAAAGTCAGTGCTGCATTCCTGCCCTCATGTAACATTCATTACAGTTGAAACTCACCAGTTGTGCCCATTAACATGTAAAAAAATTAATCATTCAAAAATCCTTGTGCCTTGCAACATCTCAAACTCAATCAATACTTTCAACATAGAAAATTTTAGACAAATCTTTCTGAGATTAAATTAATGAAAAGCAGTTCAGTGCCCAGGGCAAGAATCGAAAAGTTGGTACATTTTTCTCATATGAACTATTTAATCTGTTAAGCTTAGAATTTACTTGAGAAACCAATTATGAGTATAGCAAATACCTGTGCCAATTAATGCATTTTGCTTTAAATTAAACATATTGTAGTATGTGTCTGTACAGCAAACCTAAAAACTTTCAAAATGGAAATGCTCTGCAAGTTTTTCTGGTTAGAAAAAAGAACATCAACAGGGATAAGGCAAAAAAAAAAAAAAAAAAAAAAGAATATTCAATTAAACAAAGAAAAAAAAAAAAAAAAAAAAAAAAGGATTATTCAATTAATCAAAGACAAAAATGAAAACCTGTAAGTAACTATAAGGGAGAAATATTCCAGATTGCAAAGAGCTCTTTAAATAGCAGGGGAAAAAAAAGCTAAAGTAAGATTTAGTACTTTCAAGATAAGGCTAGAGAAATTTGAACTTGAAACTGCAAATTTTAGTGCTAAATTAAGTTATTAATCGCTGGAGCAATTTTCCAAGCATACAATGGTTCTCTAGAACTTGAAGTCTTCAAATAATTCTCCACTAAAAGAAGGAGACTCTTCACAGAAGTTACTTGGTGAAATCATATGGCCTGAGTTGTTCAGGAGATCAAAACAGACACAATGCTGGTCTTTTCTAGCTTTTAAAATCCAGTCTGTGAAATGCAATTAATATTGGAAATATATATTTCAAGTCAGCAAACTCCATTTGTATGGAGTTCTCTTGAAATTTCACATTCTGTCTTCATCCATGTGTAATTTTTGCCAAATTAACAATTTGTTCTCATCTGACAGCTCTACCTCAGGACAAACTTTCTGGAAAGTTCAGTCAAAAATATTCCAGATGTTCCTGAAGACAAGAGTGAGATTTTTTTGCATTTTTGCATTACAAAATGCAAATGTGTATTTTTGCATTACAAAATGCAAATGTGCATTTTTGCATTAAAAGGGTCTGACAATTGTTCAGATCAGACACTGATGATTTTTTATGCAAAGATCTTGGCAGAAAAATGATGTTTTAATCACAAATGTAGTTTTTCCTGCTATAAAAATGAACTAATTTGAGATTAAGATACAGGATTTTGAAAAAACTCAGCCTGCAAGTGTTTATTAAGGAATGTTGAGAATTTAATCAATAAAATCTCTGAAGACTTATTTTTCACTGAGCAAGGTCAAGTACCTCAGGGCTGTCCATGCTGACTACCTGGCTATATGCTTTCCCCACACTGAAGGTGCGTTCCTCATTTCTTCACAACTCCCAAAGCTGATGCATGTCTGAATGTATTATAGTCACCATGAGACTCGAGTATGCTCCTGTCCAAAACTGCAGAAGTGAAGTTAAATTTTCGCTAAAATGTATAGTAGCCCAGAATTAGAGCCAGGCTAATACAGCTGTATAGCTTACAGGTCTGGTTTGCATTTGGACAGTCCAAAGTACAGCCAAAATTTATATAAACAAGCCCGCAAATGTTCTCTCAGGTGACAGAATTTTGTGGGTTGTGCTGTGCATAATTTATTTTGGGGAATATGTATATAGAGAGATATATGTATACTAGAATAGTTGCTAATTTCAACTAATTTATTTGGTCCAATTTAGATCAAAGTTCCTTTGGTAATACCTTAATGCTGACCACGCATTTCTGATTTCTACCTGGCTTTCAGTTTTTTCATTAACAGAATTTTATAAAGTAATTACTTGCTGATTCCTTCTCTTGGTTAACCTTCCTTTATAGACATTCAAACTAAATTTTGAACTTTCATCATATGGGAAAGTTTCACAGCTGAAAGCTCAAGGAAATAAATCCCTGCCTATTCCCTGTGGATTTTAGAATTTCCATAGAAGTATTAAAAGGAACATCAGTTTCTGTGAATTTAGCAAGCTTTCCTATCCACAGACTGCCAAACGGGTTATGGACCACAGCATAAGTAGACGTGAGTGGGGAAAACTTTGTCTGAGGGAAGGAAGAGAGGTGGGGGCATATTTAATAGATGTCTTGACCACTTTTTCAACAAGACAAAGCGCTGTGCAATTTTAAAAATTTCTTATGAAAATGTGGAGGTGTCAGTAGGAAGAAGAAGGTATTTGTAGCAATCTCCTCTTCATTTCTACACAGAGAAGGCAACTTGGACACAGCTGGGTGCTAAGACAAGTCTCGATTCCTTTGAGGGCTGGTTTTGCTGGTCAGTCATGCTATCGCACAGCCCCACTGCTGCTCATCAGTAACCTGTAACCTTTAGTCACGGGGTGGAAGTAACTTGCCATCAGCAATCAACATAAAAACCTGACGGTTTGTGGATCATTGCTCCTCTTCTCTGCTGATGGTGCATAGCAAGGGGAAATGTGGAGAGGAGATAATACTCTGGAGAGCTATCATTAGCACTGGTCAGTGAACCCATGTGCTGCCAGTCTCCCCATCAAAACAAGGCTTTCCGGGGTCCTGTAACTGACTTCCCATCCATGTGCTACACTCCTTTGCATCCCAGCAATAAAAGATCAGAGAAAGGAACAACTGCTACTTGTGCTGAGGCCCTGTTTTCCTGGAAGTGGCTGGACATCTGCTTGCTGATGGGAAGTAGTGAATGAATTCCTCTTCTTGCTTTGCTTGTGTATGCAGCTTCTCCTTCAATTATTAAACTGTATTATTATAAATGTTCACTCCTTCTGTCTATTTTCTTTCTACCTCATTGGAGAGGGGACTGACTGAGAGCCTGGGTGGGTGTTTGGCTGCTGGCTGGGGTCAACCACCACAGTAGCCAAAGAGCAAATGCAGCCCAGCACGCCGGAAGCGTGCACACTGAGCTGTGGTCTGTATCCCAAACTTTCACATCAGCAACTTCCAGCTTTTCCATATGAAGCTGTATTGTTGAGAGGGTTTTTTCTGGCAGAACCAGAACTCTGTGCCTCCTTTACAGTTGTGCCTAGGAGATGCTGCTTGTAGGGGAGCCGTAAGTAAAGAATATGTACATATGGAGACCGGTCCCTGCTCATGTCCCAGGTGGCTCTTATGGCCCTGCGTTGTTGTTTTCCATAAAGAGGCAGAAAAGTTGGGCAATAAGAAAGCTACTTTACAGCCTACTATACCTGTGAATATATACCAAATTGGACAATTGGTTCACTACAGGTAATACTTCAGGAGTGACCTGATATCATATGGACTATGAGGCTCTGAAGCCAAACTGGGAGAAAATCACCATAATTTAGTGATACACTCTCTAATAGTATCCTCTGTCTGGAATATCTGCTTCTGTAAATTACCTAAAAATTTTATGTTATGGTATCTCTACTTCAATTAGTATCATTACTGTATCAAATTTTAGTGCCAACAGAACAAAAAGCTTTATGTTTGCTGTTCTCTGGGCAGCACTTCAGGTTGAAAAATGGTGCAAAAATCGTGCTGAGGGTTTTGGACCAACAAAGGATACAGAAATAGCAAAAAAGGAAACCCTGCCAGTCTGAATTTAGCAAAACTCCTTAATCAACTACAGTCATTAACACATAAATTTAAATTTAGGAGTTTGAAGACCTGATTCAGAAATTGGTCATTATATGAAGTGACAGTTGACTAGAACTTTTAATTCATTTGCTGATTTTCAAATGTATAGGTAAATGTAAAATTATCACAAAGAGTTAAGTCCCATTAGTATTGTTTGCTGGTGAGAAAATAATTTTTTTCAGTAACTATGTAGGAAAGTAGAGCCAGGAGAACTGAATGTTGAAACAGGCCGTACAAACTGTTCCTATTACAATGGCTAGTAGGGTAGTGGGTGAAACAAGCTGCTCCAGGGATGTACTAGAAGCAGAGTCTCAAGGGTACCTCTAGGCAGAGCAGTTTTCCTTTAGGTTCTATTAGTGCACTAAACTATTTGTTCTCTGAAATCTTGTGCGGTTGTTAAGATTTGGGTGGCTCTAACAGTCACGTGAGCAGGAAGGAGTCCATACACCTGCATCCTCTAACAGGGATCTGTTCCATTTCAACATACAGGGTCAGCTGCATAATAATGTTACTGTATTAACAATTCATTTTCAGATACCAAACGGATACATAACAGATCCTTAGAAGCCAGCTAGAGACTCTTATTAAAATGCAGTATTTGTCTTATTGTGATGCCATAACTAACGTTTTAGCAGAACATATCTGTTCTCTAGGGTGAAGACCTTGGTAGAAATAAAGCATCTGGTGTATGGTTCACACATCCCCCGCACCCCTTGTTATTTTGGAAAATGTTTATGTCATTTCTAGAGATGTTGTTTTCCAAAATGGAAATTTAAGAAAAAAAAAATAATCTAAGAATCAGATTAGGAAAAAAAATATTCAGATATCTTATATATGAATATAAGAAAATGGTGTAACAGTTAGTTGGAGAAGTTCTAGTCAAATCAAACCATGCAAATATGACATTTTTTTTTCAGAAAAAAATCCTTACCTTTCCTCTTGAAATGCCAAGACACAGAATTATTTGGGTACTCCATCTGAAGCGAGCTTGAAGTCGAGGAACTGAACAGAAATTTACCTGTGATTCCTGCCCTGCGGCTTTAGCATCTTGCCTCCTTGTGACAAGAGGTAGTGGCTCTGCTGTGATGGCAGTACTCCTCCTGCTGGTCACCAGGAGCCATGCATGAGCGGGGAGAGGCGCCTACGTTGAATGCAGAGGGTGTGACTGTGCCAGATCGATGTTGCAAGAGCAAACTTTCAAGGAGGAGTCAGCAGAAAAAAACCACAAATAATGGCCTGATAAGGGACGTTGGAACTGGGGAAAAAACAAAGGGTATGGGGGAATTGGAATAAAATGGAAAAGAGCTAGGAAGAGATGCTAGGAGAGCCAGGAGTAAGTGTCATGGGCCAGGAGTAAGGTCATGGGCCGGAGTATACTAACACCGAAGGACAAAGGTGTAGAAAAAGGTGAAAGGTTGAACAGGACTTAAGATCTCTGACCAGTATAACTCCACTCAGTCAAAAGAGGTGTAAAGGCCACTGGTAGAGCATGTCTCTTCAGTGTTTAAATCAACAGAGGACAACAACTTATTTTCTTGCCAGACACTCTTTTGGGACAATTAAAAGGGACCTCTGAAAAAAATTTAAAATTCCAAACCTTTTATCATGCAAGTTACTAATGAGACGGCACAGTTCAGATACTAGAAAAGAAACTTTGCAGTGAAGCTAGTTGAGGAGTGGAACAGATTTACAAGAGAGATGGTGAAATTTCCGTCATTGAAAATGGCCTAAGACTTGTCTGGACATTGGCTTGAGCAACCTGTTTTAGCTTCAACATTGCACTTGCTTGGAGCAGAAGGATGGATGGAAGACCAGCAGAAGTCTCTTCCAATCTATATCTTTCTGTGAATCTAATATGGATTTTCTTGAGGAGGTCCCAGTTTCTGTTGGAAGAGAAGAAAATGTAGAACTTGCACACACCACAGTCAAGCAGACAAAAGTTTATGTTAATCCTGGCATTTCTTATCTCTGCAACTTCGATAGCTTCCAGTAAGAATTCTTGTAGACCTTTTTCAGGCATAGCTCTATGCTTCAGCCACATGATCTGTGCCTTATTTAGGTGACGGGCTGACTTGGGGCTGTGCAGCAGGAAAGGCAGCACTGATTCATTGCAGGTACTGAAGTCAGTGAAGAAAGGTTTGTAGGGAGAAAACAAGTTTCATTCAGGCAAACCAGCTTAGATTTGGAGAGCTAGAGGTTATCCTTGCTTGTGTCACCAGGCTCAACAGACTGCCTATTCAGGGTAAATTTTTGACAAATATTTTCCTAGTTTTATGTATGTACAACTTCCCATTCAGAATCTCTTTTTTGGAAGTGCTGGGCACAGGACAACAAGCCAAATGCATGAAAGAGCTTTTATACAAGCAGAGATTAAGTGAGTTTAGGATCTTTCAGTGTGGAAAAGAAATAACTGAGGGAGGCAATATGACAGTGTCTGTAAAGGAAACATCAAAAGCAATTACCAAGCTGCAGATCAGAAGCAAACAAAAGACTCCTTCCACACAAAGTGTAATTAAACTATAGAATCCATTGCCCCAGAAAGCCATACATGCCAAAAATATAAATCATTTGTAAAAGTGATTAGACAAACCCACAGAAGATCATCCATCAAAGGTAATTACAATGAAAAAGGCAGATATAACCTTTGACTTGGGAAGTCCCTCAAAGAAGTGACTTAGCATGAGGACATCCATTTTGTCTGTTGACATAAGCGCACCCATGCTAAATTTTCTCATCTATTCACAAGCGACTGCATGAACAGTCTGGGCAGATAACAAATGGCATGTGCCTAACAAATAGCAGTGTTATCTCCTTTGACCAGATGCAAAGATAGATACTATCATTTAAGTGCCCATTTACTTTACACAAAACATGTGATATGTTGCAAAACACACTTATTTTATTGCCATGAATCCAGTCATACTGAAACTCAGGCCTTGCAATTCTGGAATACAGCCAGCCATAACATTAAAAAAATGCATGAGGAAATGTGTTATCGAAATAGAAGTGCTAGGTTTGGAAGACTGGATTTACCACCACATACAAAGAGTTTCCTGCTCTTTCTTTTACTGGAGTTATAATTTGAATTTGGCTTTTTTATTTATAATAACTTAGCTAAAGGATAATTAATTCTGCATTTATTTTTCCCATAACAAGTGGTCTTCTTAGTATTTGACAGAACAGTATCACTCTATACTAGCCCTGTTCTTCTCTTTTCCCAAACTGTCAGTTTGGCTGCTGATGCATGTGAAACACATTTTTTGTCTTCACACTTGG
This sequence comes from Aramus guarauna, assembly GCA_013400195.1. Classification (NCBI taxonomy): domain Eukaryota; kingdom Metazoa; phylum Chordata; class Aves; order Gruiformes; family Aramidae; genus Aramus; species Aramus guarauna. The sequence continues at coordinate 40,963 of VXBL01009984.1, forward strand.
AACAGTAACTCTCAGTTTTACTGAGGGTTTTCTGTTACTTCTTTAGTCAAAGATTTACTAGCATTGCAAAGAAGCAATTAAAATGCCTTCCCCTAACTTGCCTTCTTATATTTGTGTGTGCATGTGTGTGTGTGTGTGGCATGGTGTGTGTATTCTTTTGGCTGAGCAACCACAGTTTTCCACATGTGCAAGAGCCTTTGCAACTTAGATATATATTAAAGTTTAAAAATTCCCATACTAGGCATAACTGACTTGGTATTTTGATAGAGCATCCAATGCTCTTGCTGCTACTTTGAGCCATTGTATTGCACTGTCTCCCCAGTTCAACAGCAATGTTCCTCTTGAAGTTCCTCAGGGACAGCTGGGCCATGGGGATTGATGAAACCAGAAGTACGGGGACCTAACAGCTGCAGAAAGGATCTGGAGGGGCTCCATGTCTCTCCTCTGAGGTATCAGGACTGCTTTTAAAGGGGAGTGGGAATGTGAACAGATGCCCAACCTCCCTCTTATTAAAAAGTAATATGAATTGAACACCCAACAGAGAAACAGAAGTGAATCCCAGGAGGTGCCTTTTTACGTTTTTATTCTCATATATCTCCTTAGCCCTAGATGCTAAAAAGGCTCTTCTCTGACACTGACAGTTAAAAATCTGGCTGTGGTAACACATTAGACAGACACACACCCCTACACAGTGAATAGCTCAGATCTACAGCAGACCGGACACAGTAATCAGCACATCAAGGACATCCCATCGTGCTGCTGGCTACAGCGCTGCTTCTCCTGCCATCCCACGCTCCTTGTGGGAGCCAAGGGACCAATCTTCTCCAAGTGCTAATGCCTCCAGAGAATCTGTTGGATGGTACCATCTCAGTCATTTCTCAGGTCCACTAGCGAGCAGATAGCCCTGTCTAAAGCTGCATAGGAAACAATTTTTATTGTCTTCACTGGAACAGAGGTGACATATTCTGAAGAATTTCAGGCAGTTATTGCACAAGCAGCATCAGAATGGCCCAAACTTGATGCTGTTCAGATTCTCATGCAGGACAGACAAGACCATTGTAGAATCAAGAATGGTGCCTCATTCTGGCACGGATGTGAGCCCAGGCACTGGCCTGCAGGCTATTGTCTGAAGAGTGTTTCTCGTGCTAGCTCTGGATATATTGCATTTTGTATATTTAATTAAGCCATAATTAGGACAGACCATAAACAAGAGAATGATCCTAACACACAGGAATGAGAGACAAACGGGCTCCTTCAGGCCATGTTAAATACAATTGAAGAGAGATACTCTTCTTGGTAGGCTGTAGCCTAGGCAGCAAAACTGTTGGTTGTACCACATTTTTCTATAATTCTATGAATTTACTGAATTTAAGAGAGAATGAAATGTGATTCTTTAATCTGTGAGCAGAGGCTCTCACGTCAGAAGAAGGTGACTTGGATTCCAGTTTCTTATTCAATTAATACTCGATGTAAAACACTTCAACTTTTATCAGAGCCGCTATTTGAATCCAGGCAAGCAATCTAACCAAGCAGAGTAACTGCTGCTCTCTATAGACTGACAATAAATTTATTAACCTGTCTTCTGATGTGATCAGAATTCCTCCTATAACACTGCTGTTCTCACTTTAACATGACAGATGTGCAAACATAATACTTCCTCCAGGAAGGCTGATGAAAGGAAAAGCTGAAAATCCTGATTTCAGTGCACTGTTGGGGATTTGGTTCCCTGTGCTTCAGGAGGTAATTGTGAGAGAGCCACCTCCCAGATTATACTAGCCTAGTGAGTGGCTTGGGAGAAAATCTCTTCAGGAAGGGCACTGGTTCCAGCTTAGGCTTCCCTCAACCTGAATGAGTCCTTTGGACCATTATGAGTTAAACTTAAATGATGAGCAAATCTGACTGTCAAAATCTTGTGGAAAGTTAGGATGAAACTAATAAAAAAGTTCAAGTATCTCAGAAGTTCAGCCTATTGTCCTGTAGATAATAGGGTTTCCTGAAGAGTTTGTCAGAACTGGGCTTAGCTGCTTATGTCACATATTGCCAGAAGCTAATTCACCATTAACCAGAGGAAAAAGGCAATCAAAAGAGCTGTTAGAGAAGAACAAAAAATAACCACAGCCTCAGGCACAGAAAAACTGCATGGCTCTGAGAAATGACTTCTTCTCTGGAGCTCCAGAGCTGTCAGAAAATAAACTAAATTATAACTTTTGTAGTGTGAGAAAACAAAACTATGTGCCATTTTGAGATATTTTTTGTTAAATGACTAAGCTGTCTTCCGTCATTATTTTCACTATCTAAACCAAGAAAAACAGTGTGTAGACCCCTAAATATTGGCTAAGTACTTAGATCTAGTAAAGTTAATATTATGGACCAAATGTTTCACTTGATGCAATTATAACACCTGATGGCAGGAAGTTCACAGATCAATAAAGTATTATGGTGTTTCAAAGCCAGAAGCAAAAAAAAAACCAAACCAAAACAAAACCCCCCAAAACCCAACCCAAACCAAACCTCTAAGAAACCTTTTACTTTGGAAATAATATATTGAGATACTATATTCCTCTGCAGAAATAAATAAAGACAGACATATTCTGTTTTATTGGGAATAACTACTTATAGCTCATTTTGTAATTCTATGGAACATTGTCTGAGGAGCAATTTATATAAAAATATGAAATATATGAAGTATGCAAACACAATCTAAAATGCAAGGGCTTTCAAGATAGCTTGAGCATCACCCTTTCCCTTTTGTTTGATGATTAAAAATAGAGAAGTTAATAGACATGAATCTACAGTCTGTTCTGTCATATATGTTTATAAAACCCTGTTCCTAAAGAGACTGAGGACCTGACCCAAAATCTACTGAAATGAACATCACTGTTTGAAATTTTAAAGACAGCAACTCATAGCCTAACAGAGCAGGTAAAACTGCCAAATGTTTCACATTAAGTCTGTTGGTATATGGCAAACTATTTAGTTAGAGAAACTAAAGATGGGCTGACCTTTTTTAAAGATACTTTTGTCACTATTGCTGACCTAATTGTGCACTTACTCTACTGAAAAGTAAGTTCTTGTCTCTTTCTATGTACCTTCACTCGGTCATCCTCAAAACTAACAAGCATATTTAAAGGAATTAACCCTTACTGAAACAAACAAAAAAATAATCTTGTGGCATTCTTGTTGGGATAATAATTGCTAATGATCTGCACATATGAATGGATATCTATTCAAAGCAGAATCAAATATATCACATTAGTATGCCGTACTTGTTTAATGGAAGTTGTAGAGAAACTGTACACTGCAGTGACCATGCCAACACTTCCTTAAGGGCTTCTGACTGTTCTCCAAAAATTAATTAACTAATGTTAAAGAATAAAGACTTCAAAGTGAGACTTTTATTACTCAATGCCAACTTAATATTTTAGAGTTTTTCTCCTCTAATCAGGAGGATTCGGGTTTTATTTCCCTTCACCTCCAGCTACTCAGCATTCAATCTCAGATTCTGCCAGTTCTGCAATAAAAAAGCATTTACAGATGCAGCTTGTATGAAACACAGAGACAAAAAAGTAAGTTTCACCATGAAACACAACAGAAAGAGATTCACTGATGTCTTAGAAAATGTTTGTTATAATAGAGGGTGACAACAGCAATCATTTCAGTGTTTGTGTCTTAGCTATCAGGAGTGCCCATGACTTATCTTACCTATGTAACCAGAGGTTCAATTCAGAGATAAAAAGTCAGACAGGCTTATTATAACCAGTAAGACAACGTGATACTACAGAATCATACCCCTTTTGGCCCATAAAAAAGGATGTGGGTTTGGCTGTAGGAAAACCTCTATATGAATATCAAATTATAGAATAACTACTATAGTGTAAGCAAAAGTGTACAGTTGATTTTCTCCCAAAATGTCTTGTCTTCTCACCTGGTTTCCTGCTTGAAACACAGATGTTTTCTTAACACACCAGATCTAGTTTTCAGGGGATGAGAAGTATTGTGCTAGTGAAAGTGCTTGTGGCCAAAATCCTACAGTGAATACACAGAATCATAGAGGGATGCAGATTGAAGACAACTCCAGACATCACTAGTCCAGCCCCTGCTCCAGGCAGGACTGACTTCAAAGCTAGATCAAGCTGCTCAGAAATTTATCCAAGCATGTTTTGAAAATCTCCAAGGATGGAGATTCCCCCATCCTCTCTGGGCAACTTGTGCCAGTGCTCAGAAACTCTTGTGAAGGTGAATCTTTTCCTTTTGTCCACTTGGAATTTCCCTTGTTCCTGACCATGAGTCTTGTCTCTGCTCCTTTCTTCATGCACCTCTGAGAAGAGTCTGACTCCTTTTTCTCTACAACCTCCATTTGGGTAGAAGAACAAGGAATTGGATTCCCTTGAGCCTTTTCTTTAAGCTAAACAATGGAATTCCCATCTTCCCACTGCACATCATGTGCTCCATTCCCTCAACCATCTCAGTGGCCCCCTCCTAGACTCACTACAGTTGTTCTGTTATGCTGCATAGTCTATAGCAGCCATTGCCTTATGATCTATTCTTGCTTCTTCCACTAGCCAGCTGTGTAATTCTGAGAAGACCAAACCACAATCATTTTTCTCTTTCTCTTCCCGCTTTGTTTGCTATGTCTCTTTGGGAAGTGAATGCTTAGAAGTACGAATTGCTTCTACGACTTGTACGTACGGTTCCAAATATATCAGGATTCTCATCTTGCTTGGTTTCTGGGCATTGCTATAATAGCAAGAGCAATAATATTTATCCACAGTAAGCACACAGGGGAAAAAATGGAATAGGACAAAAAGAAAAAGACTTAACCATAAAAAAAAGAAAGAAAGAAAAAGTTTAAGTATGAAATGAGGAATGATGATTTTTTTACTGTCCCCAGATTGTCTCTTTCATGGACCAAAAGTAGAAGTTAGTAGAAGCTGAATTAATCACCCTATTTTTTTCCCCCATTTTTGCTTCATAGCCTGGAACCACCATCCTTTTATCTTCCACAGTCACTGGACAAAGGTATAGATCTTGGGAACTGCATCTCCCATTTCCTTTGCAGGATGGGCTTTACCAGTGCTTTCCTCTGCGTTTACGCCAAGAGACCTTCACTGAAATGTTGGAGTTGTGTTGTTGCAAGTACAATGGGCAAGGACAGAATTAAGCTGTAGATGTGACGTGTCTTTCAGAAGTTTCCCGATGTGCTAGATTTTTTTATGTATATCTTCAGTGCCACTGGGAGTCTCATAGGCATCTCCAGGCAGGTTGCATTGTGAAAAATAAGGTCTCTCCTTTTTTAGTTGCCTCACTGAATGCAGAACAAACCCAACAATTTTTAATTCCAGGAGGGATATCTATGTAGTGATTAGTGTTCTTGTTACAGAAGTGATATTGATAATCTCAGTCATGTAAACAGGTGGCCAACTGAAGAACGTAACATGCTGTTGAGTGAAGATTAATGTTCTTCACTATACTGTTCAAGGGTAAACTAATTTTATCATGTGATAAAACCTGATCTACCTTACTAGTTGTTTTGAGTTTTATATAAGCACAGTATTTTCTCCTTCCTGAGTAGACAAGGAAGAAATTGTGTACATCAAAAATTCAAAGTACAGTGGATCAGAAAATTATTAGGTGTTATATAACTTTTTTTCCTCAATCCCCCCC
>VXBL01009984.1:46663-155735 GCA_013400195.1 Aramus guarauna
CCCAACTTTCTTTTGTTCCAAAGTATTAAAGGAAGTTTTCCCATTTCCAGTTTCTAAATGAAGTTTTGGGAGCATATTCTCTTATTTCCCAGTTTTGGAGGATTAAAAATAAAAAATGTTGTCAAAGAATCATCTGTGAAAGTACATATCAGTAGGCCATCAAAATTTCTACTGGTAGAAACAGTTTTCTTCACTCTCATTTTTGCCGCTATTTCATAGATAAAGGGACCAGAGTGTCTCAATGACTAAGATTATAGAAGTAATATAACACCAATCTTCCAGGTCACAGTTTAAACTGTTAAGCCCAAGTTCTTGCCTCCCTTCATAGAGCTGACATATATTTAAGCCAGTAGATTAAAAGGCATGGAAAAATAATGGGATTTTCCTGGGACAAAATTGCAGAACAAATTGCTAAAACAAAACAAACACAAAACCCAAACAGAAAATCTCCTGCAATTACATTTATTTGGTGTTGAGATTCTCTTACATGAATTCAGAAAATGTGATTCAACTTTTTTGCCTATTTTAGATGACATAGTTCAATGTAAATAGGGCAAAAATGATCTGTGGGGTTTCTGGGTCATCTGTTTTCCCCACAGCATTTCTTGACCCCAAAAGCACAGGATTCTTTACTTTTCCTAGTCTGACAATTCTGTTTACAGAATTTTCCTTATTGCCTGGATAAACCCTGCAGCTTTTTCCTCAAGAAACAAAACCATACAGAATGTTTTTTTTCTGATTATTGTCTAGATTGATCTAAACAAATTCCATTAACATACAGCACTCCCTCTTAAATTAACAAATTTTAATGCTTTTTTGTTTTGCATATTATAGAGTTGGCTCTTTCATGAAAATGAATAGTTCCATGGAAACATCAGATCAGTGCTCAGTGATGGCCAAAAAACATGGTGAGTGCTAATAAATTATTAGGAAAAGAACAGAGAATAAAGGATACTGTTATGCCACTGCCACACAGTTCTAAAATTGTTTCTTGCCAACTTCTTCCTCTACTTCTTCACCACAAAAAGGACTGGAAAACATATGGACAAAGTCAACGGTGAAGATAAAAGATATGGAAAGCCTCTGCATGAGAAGAACTAGACAAGGACTCTTCAAATTCAGGTGGAGGTGACTGAGGTCATGGAAAAGGTACATAAAAAGCCTATGAAATCAAAACAACCCGGGGAGAGAGAGGATGCTGCTTCTACCAAAAAAAGCCTAGGAGCCATCAAATAAGGCTCGTAGGTAGCAGGTTTAAATCAAAGGAGGAAGTTCTTCACACAGTGTTAAACTATGTTAAACTTTCCTGAAAGAAAAACCTTCAAACTACAGAAGCAGTCAGTCTTGATGTTAGGCTCCAAGGTCTCATCACTCTCCTTGGCATTTCTTGCTAGCTGATGAAAGTTACTTCTGGCTTACTGTTTTGGCTTCTGTTAATATTTCTCAGGTGCACAATGCTGCCCACGTGTTATATGGCTAAATTGGTATCTAATTCAGGTTTGAGAATTCCCTTAAATGGTATGGCACCCAAAGAGTTTCTGTCACAAAGAGGTTAAGGAGTGGATTACAAAATGATGAATGTAGAGTGTATAATACTCACATGGAGACAGGCTCTCATGCAGTCATAAAGGGTTGTTAAATCATTTTAACACACCAGTATTAATAACTATGAAAGTAATAAAATATTTATCTAAATAACAATCCAATAATAGGAAACCAGAAAGAATCCTCTCTGGTTTCATTATAAGAAAAATACAAGAGGTATTTTATTTCATAAATGTATTTTAAAGAGCTCAATAGATCACATCCTATGCAATCTAATGGTGGTCTTCATAGACTATAGATTTTCTCAGACTTCATATATTTTCTAAAAATTTTGTACCATGTCGAGTTATTTCTATCTTGTTTTCCACGTTGTTTTTTTTTTAACCTTCTTTTTGATGGTTCATCTAGTGAAAATTAAACTTTTAAGTATGTGTTATTTCAAATGAACCTTACTGATGACTAATTCAATGTTGTTTGGCACTTCTCTACAGCATTGAACTAGACTGAATAAAAACGATTTAAATATAGATAATCTAATTAATTTCTTCCCCCACATGTCTTGTGTGAGGTGATATGATATGATACATGAAGGAAGGATGGGGATGGAGAGTCAGTGATATTTGGCTATAACAGATGTGCTTGGGTTCTAGTACATATGGAAAGAGCAGTCCTAACTTCCTCAGACGGTACTGATTCTAATTTTGTGCAGTATTTAGCACACACTGAGTGAAAGAACGAGACTGCAATCTACGATAAGATAGAATTCCACAAGTGTAATGACAAAAGGAATAGGAAAAGAGTGAGTTGACCAGTGCTGTAAACTTGCATTTGCTAAAGACATTATGACTCTAACAGTAAAAACATAGAGGATTTAATCTTAGAAGAAATAATAGTAAGTAATCTTTGCTGATGACTTTTGCCAGCCAGCTGGTGATTCCCGTTGGGAAGAATCTGTTCCAGAGCATGAGAACAGAGCAGAACAAAAGCACGTCCTGTGTGCGAGATTGGAGGGACAGGAAGCAGTTGAATTTAAAACTCTCTGGTTTCCTCCAAAGGACTGAGAGTTAAGCCTGAATATACATAAAAGGATAAGGGATGCCATCACTAGCACAGTTAGCATCATTTTTTTTGAGAATGGCAAGTACCTTAGTTGTTCATACCACAGCAAGGTTTGCTTATGTCTTAAGAATAGAGATTTTCCTGTCAAACTTGTTTTTTTTCAGGAAAAATTATCTACATTATCAAGGCATTGTTTGCTGAACTTACCTATTACTGGTATTTTATTTTATCTTGTCTCAGCTTTGAGGTTTTTTAAATATTAGTAGATTATTGTCCATATCTTCATATTTAGTGGAACTGGTTTTGTTTTAGAGGCTTCAAAATTCTGTCCATAAGAGTTCTATCACACAGACCTTTAGCCTCTGTCCTAGGATCCCAGCTCAGCACCTGCAAGCCTGCAGATTCTCTGGGATGTGAGACTTCAGTGGCAGCCAGCTAAAAAATAGAGAAATTTTTTTTTCCATATTAAAATTATTGCAAAGAAAGCCTATCATAAAATGAAAGCCTAAATCAATGCTAAAATTAATTGACATTGATTCTTGTACACTTGTCACTCTGTCAGTTCTGATATATTGGTACTCTGCTGGAAAGAAAGTCCTCCAGAGCAAACTGGCCAGCAGATACCATTCTGAATTTGTTATTTAATGATCTTCTTCAACCAGCTCAACCCAATATATGCCACCCTTTTCAGAAGTTTCCTGCCACTTGTTATCTTATTAATTTTTAGTTCCTGTACCAAATTTCCAGGAATCCTCCCAGGAGAAAATAATCTCTACATTATAGAAATTGGTTGTAAACTTCAATGCTAATGAAAAATTTGAAAACATTTCTCAGAAGATATTACAATAAGTTGTTTGCTACATCATGACAACCTTCCTAGAGTGCTGTTATTTTAAAAATGCATAAATACTTTCATGCATAGATACTAATAAGTTTCATGACCAATCATTTATATGTTTCTTTTATCTACTTGTTTTATTACTGAATGGCTTCTGGACAAGCAATGTCCTAGAATTCTCTGTTTTGATGGCATAGAAATGAAGGTATTAGATTTCTCACAGACTGTCTACATTCAGGGGTGAAGGATGAAAACGGTTCATAAAGATGGCAGCTATCCCAGAGAAAAAGCATATTGCCTGAGGGATTTAGCTCTGCTTGTAACTGAACAATTTTACGTTCTTAGTTTTACATTCACTTGTCATATTTGTCATGCAAAGAGAAGAGGGTCCAACTGCTCACTTCAACTAAGCATGTGTTTGTTCCATGTTTATTATTTCAGATGTACTACTTTCCTTTTTCCTGTTGTTACGACATATTGTTTCTTTTCCATTTTTATACACTTCCACCACAAATAGCATAGATGGGAAGTAAAATCATTAGCTTGAATGCCTGGGGATCTGTAGTTGAGAAACATAGCAGACTCCAGCATCCTTGACATGCTCGAGGGCAGGGCTACCATTTGGAAGCACCTTGACTGGGTGTAGGGAGGGGCTGGGAGGAACCTTATGTGCTTCAAGAAATCCTGTACCTGGGAAGGAAAAACCACTTGCAATAATACAGGCTGGAGATGTTCAGGACAGGGAGCAGCTTTGCTGGAATGGGAGTCTTGGTAGTAGCAAGCTGAACATGAGCCAGCAGTGTGCTCTGGCAGCCAAGTAGGCCAACTGTACCATGGAGCATATTGATAGGAGTATACCTATTAGATTGAGAAAAACTGTTATCTCCTTCTATTTAACATTCATTAGACTGCATCTCAAATGCTGCACTCAGTTTTGGTCCCACTAATGCAGGAAAGACATTGATAAACTGGAACACGCTCTGCAGAGGACTTCAGGGGCTGGTGCACTTACCTTTGGAGAAGAGGCTGAGGGAGCAGAGCTTGTTCAGCCTGGAGAGAAGAAGGCTTAGGGTTGGACACACACCTAATAGCAGCCTTCTAAAACCTACAATGAGGTCATCAAGAAGATGGAAGCGGGCCTTTGTCAGTGGTCTGTGCCAGCAGGACAAGACACAATGGGTGTTGAAACAGCAGAGATTGGGACTGGTTATAGGAAGACACTTTTCCACCATGAAGNCACGCTCTGCAGAGGACTTCAGGGGCTGGTGCACTTACCTTTGGAGAAGAGGCTGAGGGAGCAGAGCTTGTTCAGCCTGGAGAGAAGAAGGCTTAGGGTTGGACACACACCTAATAGCAGCCTTCTAAAACCTACAATGAGGTCATCAAGAAGATGGAAGCGGGCCTTTGTCAGTGGTCTGTGCCAGCAGGACAAGACACAATGGGTGTTGAAACAGCAGAGATTGGGACTGGTTATAGGAAGACACTTTTCCACCATGAAGACAGTCAAGCAGTGGATCAGGTTGCCCGGAGAGGTTATGCAGTCTTCATCCTTGGACATTTTCTAGGCCAGTCTGGGTGAAGTCTTAAAGGGCTGGTCTGACCTCACAGCTGACCCTTTTTGAGTAGTAGGGTGGACTGAATGACCTCCTGATGTCATTCCTGACCAGAATATTCCTATCATCCTATGATCCATGTAGAAACCTTCCTGAATTTGCAAAAGTACAAAGAAGTAATTCTTTCCAATACTAGCACTGTTCTAAATATGGCTATTAACACTGTGCAAATAAGTAATTTCCTTTGGCACAAAGAGTTTCACCATATAATTAGCTTCAGAGACTCTGTACCTTTTGGTCTACATAAAATGAATTATATTCCGTACTTTCTCCATGTGCATTCAGTAACAGCATGGCAAGAACTATAAAAAAGAATTCCTGTGAGTCTATTTTTACAAACTACAGTGGCTTCAATTCTCCCAGAATGATCCACAATTTTTAATTATATTTGGCAGAGAAAGAAAATTGGTTTTGTATTTACAGGCATTCTGGAGGAAATGAAATGTGTTATTCAGTTCAGCAGCTAATGCTTAATGATGGAACAGCAAGGTCAAAGTTCTCTTTTTCTTTTTTTTTTTTTTTTCTTTCCTGACTGAGGATTTAAACATGTACATATGTCTCTGAAATAATTCCACCCCAGATCCTATATGGATGAAGTACACCGGGACAAGGAGAAGGTAGTACTTTCAGTCTCGTACTAAGCACTTCTACTTGAAATAGCAAACTTGAGCGTTCATTAATTACATACATATAAGAAAGAGAAAAAAGTAATAAACCTGTTGATTATGATATTCATTTACAAAACTGGACATGCAGACATCAGTACTTTTTCCAGAGATGTTGTTTTACACAAGGTGGATCAGGTTCATCGAAAAAAATTGGTAACATCTTCCTTCCCCAGAATAAAATGTAGGCTGTTAAAACACCCTTTGAGGAGGTTGCAGATATAGGACCATATCCTTTGAAGAAATCATGAAACTGGAACATGAGATTTCAAGTGAATGCTCTAACTCCTGACTGGCCAGCAGACACCAGCTCTTCTGTTTTGGGTTCATCTGGTTTTGTGCTTCATTTATCATTTTTCTATTTAGAGCCTCTTGAACTTTTTTTCTCCCATCAGCTTACACTGAAGATGGAAAGCCTGCAGTTGGGCAGGGAGGGCATATACAGCTGTTGAAGGAGAGATCTGGCCTAAGTTACTCAGCCTGAGACCCCCAAGGACCAGCACAGGTCTCAACAGGAGCCAGACTCCTCTCACACTCAAAGCAGTACCAGCATCAAGGAGCAGGAACAGCACTGTTTTAGGAGTGACTGACAATGTTTACGCATCCTTATTCTCCGTATTTGATTGCTGAGAACAAAGCCCGCTGTGCTACTGACATGCATATGTCTGTACTGGTCTCCTTCAAAGGCTCCCTAAGGGGTCGTTTTAGGACAATGAATGCTTGTACTTGCTTGGATGAAAGTGTTGCTGAAGGCTCTTTGCCAAAGCATCTGGATGGACTATAAAGAGGCTTGGGTCTAGCGGGAAACAACCTTTTCTCCCTATTCTCAAGCATACCTACAGCTCTCTAGTGCTACACTGGCAATGGTGTCCCCAGCCAGCCCCCACTCTGCCTCCTGCTGACACATGGTCTCTCGTAGTCATCACATCTGGTCAGAATAACATCATGTATTTTAAGTGTGTTTTCCCACATTTCTGTGTAAGTGCTAGTAAATAGCATAAGGCTAAGTTTGAAAATGTTAAAGACTAAACACTATTACAAACTAACCCAAGGATTAACTCAACCAAGAATATTGAACCTCAGCACCTCCCAAAAATGCAGAACAGTATATGAAAAAAATTGACCTTTACCAGAACACCATGCTTTATCTTGTATTATCTTCTAACACAGAAGAACTCTTTGAGAGCACTAGCTATGCTGGGAAGAAGTCTTGAATATTTCAAGCAAAATCACAGGTATTTCAAAAGAGATAGCAACCAGACTTAAATGTGAAGCTGGGCAGCCTAGTTTAGCAGTTTTTTGAGATCACGAAATTGTTTGGAATTAAGCAGATTTGGTTCATTCACACAGTTCAAAATTTGCTATATTTCACACATAGCTATTTGCTGTATCTTCCAATCATTCATCAGCTACACAGATATGTGAATAAATATACAAGCAAATATCTTTTCTACATCTTGTGATTGAAGATGAATCCCATATTTGTCCTAACTCTAAGGTATTTGCAAACATTATGTGTATCCTCCCAATTTAATTTATCTCTTGAAGTTAATTTTAATTTTTTTTTTATTCTCCAGTGCAATCCCCACATAGAAAAAAAAATCAAAATCTACAAATAAATCCAAGCTAATTTCTAAAGCATGAGTTTAAGAAAGTAACTTAAAACACATGAGATATTGGAAAAAAATGCCTGAGTTTCTAAGGAAGAACTTCAATTTGCCAATATGGTTTTGTTCAACTCTATTCTCAAACTTAAATGTATTTCAGTAAAATATCGTATTTTATCTGATCCATCAAACACATGGGACAAACTCTATCAGTTCTGAAGAGGCCAACATATGTGGCCAGCTATTTTAATGAAAAATGTTCCAGGATGTTCCAGAACAAGAGATGATTACTATGAAGAAACTGTCTTGACAGAAATATCTTCAGTCATGCTGAAGTGGACCAAAGTGTTTATGAAATAAAAACAAAGAGTAAATACATAGGCGCTTTCAGAAGCTCTGTGTAAAATTGTTGCCATAATACATAAAGTGAAATACAATTAGTATCATACACAACCTATACTTAAATCTGTTTCACAGAATATCCCTTTAAGCAGAAAGAAACTATGGATTTTATGTAAATAAATATCAGCCTTCAGTACACGAGCAGTAACTGCGAATGCTCACTGGAGAATTACTTGTAGTGCAGCAAAATAACATTCAAAAATAAAAACTAGCTTGTGGAGTATTAATAGCTTGATATCAAACAGCAAGAAGAAACATGATAAGAGCCAAGTAATTATTTGTTCTTTGAAGAACAACATAATTCTAAGCTTTCTATCTTTTTTTGGTGATTTTTCTATCATTCCTTCTGTGATGACGATGGCAGAGGTGTAGTGTAGTGCCTGTATCCCTCCTATAGCTGACACCTCCTACATTCACAAACAACAGAATTCTAGGACAAATTTTATTTAACATTCTTCTCCTGTTCAGCAAAACACTTCAAAATGCTGCATGTGAAGTGACGTGACACAAAAAACAACATCAAAAGCAAACCCATTAGCAAAAGCAATCAACCATTACTTGATAATCACTAAGCAGCACTGCACAATTCTCAAGTGGCCATAGCGCACACTCCCTTGCTGTAGATGATGAAAGGCAATCATAATTTCCTTGAACAAAGTAGCTGGTTATATAGCAGTACCTGCCTAGAACTCTCCAATACAAGGAAATGTATGCTCCCTCTTTTTTTGTGTATCTGTTTTTAATAAAGTTTTGAAGCTTCAAGTAAGTTTTTGGCCCAGGTGACTAAATTGCTGCCTCAAAACCCAATCTTCTTTTATCACTTTGTTAAGTGAATATAGAAGTCTGTTTTGAATAGAGCTTTTCGGATTTGCAGACAAATCCAGTTCTTAAATAAGCAGATACAGTGTTGTTAATGCAGTGGGATTGTGATCACGTATCACATAAGTTTGAATGAACACTTTAGAACTTGGCTATCATCACAGAAGTTACCGATTAATTACATAGCTTTTATCACAGATTTCAAACATTAAAGAAATCTAATGTGGTTGCATTTAGTATAATTCAGAATTTGAATGGAACACTCAGCTTCAGTTCCTGATTTCAATACTCAGGTGTAACGTCCAAAGGTAAAGTTCTTCATTGTGTCAATTTTGTTATTGACAGCCACAAAAAATGGCTAAGGCAGTCCTCTCTTTCTAAAAACAATTTACCACTGAGGCAGGCATGCAAGCAGAATGACAAAAGAACAGATGAGCTTTTCCATGGTGATGTATTTTTTGTTTAAGGATGATTTATCTGTCAAGAAGTGAGTAAAAGGCAGGTTGTTCATTACACAGAAGGACAGAACACCTTCATTGGTCTTGCTATGTGTGAATTGACAACTACACTAATACTGGGCTTTTATCAAAAGAGACTTTTTTATTGTAATGCATGTGATGCCCATGTGCAAATGCTGTTTCACAGACATGTCAGATGGTTTGATCCATGCTTACTGTCCTCTAATCATTCCTTGTCCAGAACTGCAGCTGTCAGCTCCATCGCTCCTGGATGCAGAATAGCTTGTAGTTAGCCACTGACCTCAAAAGGCCATTCAGATCAAACTACACTTACATTAAAAAGACAGGAAGATGTTGAAATTATTTATTTTAAACATCCTCAGTAGACCAGGAAGTCATGAGTATTTACATATGACACACCTAAAGAAATTAAAGAAAAACGATATTTAATTTTCTTATGTGAAAAGGCAGCTGTCCTACCTCCTGTATTCATCCAAACAATTGTAGATGTTTTCTTAAAGTGATTCATCGTACCTGTGATCTTCTTACATTTTGGGCTGTATTAGAAGGAAGATCTTAGAGCGGTGCACCCTAGCACTATAAGCAGTCTCTCTCCAGTACTGCTGAAGAGTTTTTTCAGTCTTTTTTTTCAAAAGTAGATTTTCTTGTAATTTATTGAGAAGATAGCAGATATTCTTCTCATTCAATTAAGGACTGCTTTGTATCTTAAAGTTACATATGCTGTTTTGGCAGACTAGGTGACATGTCTGTACTTCTGTAGCCTATTGACAACTTCTTGACTCAGTATGAGGTGAAAATTTTTTTACTCTATGTTTGTTGACTGAATGTCTTCTTTCTTTGGGCTATACATTTCATACCTATCTTATATTGTTAAACATATGCAAAAACACATTTAACTACCATTAATGAACATAGTCTTGATGGAGACAAGGTACAACAGTAATTAGCTACCTCAGGACAGCATGAGATTGAAGTTAAAGGTTTTGGAAATTAGTTTTCAAGGGTTACTGTAAACCTGGCCACACACACTTCAGGATGCTTTGTGTCCCTCCATTGTGCCTATTCTGCCACCGCAGAAGAGGAGGAAGAGGTATGAGAGAATTCTGGCATGGTCTGCCTATTCGCTAAGCTCCGCATTAGCAGGTCAGCTCAGTGTAAGGTCTCACTGGAATCACTTTGCTGTGACAGTACCTTTCTTGAGATTATTTATTTTTAACACTGAGTAGAATTTTTGTACTTATTTGATTCTACATATAAAATTCTAATGCTAATGTAACACAACCCACCCCCCCAAGTACTATGCTGGACTCCAAGTAACTGATGTGATTCTGCTGTGAGTGAAATTATGCTACACCACTTTTTAAAAATGAGGATTCACGATAGGGTTACTTCTTTCCAGAATTTTGGAAAAAAAAAATCTTGTTTGCAGATATTTTTAACTTTCTATTTCAACATAGTTTGTTTCATCAGAGCTAAAAATAACATCAAACCTAAAAGCACCTCCCACCCCAAATTTCTCTAAAAGCCTAAATGGATAGCTTAAAAAGGAAGAGAAGGCTTGGGAGGATCCGATTGCTGTGTTCTTCTACCCAAAGGGGTGTTATAGAGAAAAAGGAGTCAGACTCTTCTCAGAGGTGCATGAAGAAAGGAGCAGAGACAAGACTCATGGTCTGGAACAAGGGAAATTCCAAGTGCACAAAAGCAAAAGATTCACCTTTGCAAGAGTGTCTGAGCACTGGCACAAGTTGCCCAGAGAGGATGGGGGATCTCCATCCTTGGAGATTTTTAAAATATGCTTGGATAAACTCCCGAGCAGCTTGATCTAGCTTTGAATCCAGTCCTGCCTGGAACGAGAGGTAGACTACAGATGACTCTATGCATTTACTGTAGGATTTTGGCCAGAAGCACATTCAGTATGATCCCCTAAATACTAGGTCTGGTACAGATGGAAAATAGCTGTGTTTCAGGCAGAACCAGGTGAAAAAAGACATTTTGGGAGAGAAGCAGCTCTACACATTTCCTTACCCTCCACTGTCTTTTTTTACCATGGTATTTCAAACCATTACAAACATGAATGCTTTTACCTCCTACTAGTCATATATAACATTATCACCACTTCACAGACAGTGAATTAAACACACAGAGCAAAGCTCTAATTATCTTGCCCAAAGGTCAAATGCAGAAGCTGTGGTAAATTCAAGAGCAGGAGGAAAATCTTCCTAAATACTATTCTAGAGCCTTAATTTTAAGCATTCATTGTCTCAAGAGGATTTACTTTCCCTATTACTACAATACAGTAAAGTAGTAACTGAGGTACCAAAGCATCCAAAGTACTGTTTGCTTCCTACTTTATGCCTTGTAGCATACAAATGTGCTATTTATGCTGCTAATGTGATTTAGAGTGTGAAAGCTAATACCCTTTAACAAGCTCTGACCTGGATCCAAACAATCCTGCTGATTATATCCCAGTACAGGCAATGAGTAAGTATCAGATGTAACATTTACAATATTCAAATATTTACGCTGTTGGCAAGGAACCTCTGCATGAAGCTCAATACTGAACAGTGGACCAATCATCAGCTGTAAATGTTTTATTAACATACACACTTTCAAGTAAATTTGGAAGTGGAAATTAACCCCCTGCTACCTGGTCAGGACTGATATGGCCTTCTGTAGTAATTTTTCACCAATATATCATCAGTGAAATTACAACAAGCAAAATAGATCTTAAGTTGGTTAAAAAAAAAGAAGAAAATTCAGAGGGCTAGCAATAATTTTTCAAGCAAAATGGCAAATTAATCAACTTGTAGAAATTCAAGCTCCTATTTACGTTTCTAGTTTGATTGGAGAAAGAATCCTAATCAATAAAAAACTAAGGAAAACCCACAGGTGGCTACATAGCTTTTCAGTGATTTAATTAAAATAAAAAATAGCTGCTTCTTTCCTTTCAAACAAAAGGTTATAAACACATATATCCCTTAAGTGACACATCAACCAAACCGTATTTTCCTGCAGAAATGCCTCCCACCCCCTGTGATATTCCAAGGTTAGAATGCAACATTCCTCTCCTGTCCCACCAGACAGCACCCTCACCACCACGCCTGCCATCATCTCCTCTTCCTCCACCCGCGGTGCCACTGCCCGTTGCCCTGACAGCGCTCGCAGTCCTCTCCATCGCCCTTGGCCAGCAGAAAAGCAAGAAGCGACATGTTTGGCCATTGGTCCTTCCATGTCCATCAGACCCAACCGCACATACAGCTGCCTGGTGCCTGCTGGGGCCTCTGCTGTGGAGGGGCAGGCTCTGGCTCCGCTGCCAATTCGTCTCTTTTCACCCCTCCTCAAGGCTCACAATGCCTGCAGCAGCTGTGTATCTTCGGTATCTTTTTGGTCAAGTTTAAAAAGGGATCAAAAACTTTTAGGGCTGAATGGGAAACATAAGACAAATAAACTTCCTTAGGAAATTAGGTTTAAAACATGCAATACTGATATTTGTATTTATCTATGAATAATGCAAAGATATATAGAGAGTGTAGGACTTTAGCCAGCTGCTCTGCAGATTTTAATTAAAAGTTACACACAGAAGCCCAGACAAGGCAGAAAATATGTTCCCAGACTGCAGTCACTGGGAAACTGCTTTAATATGAACTGAGAGGAAGTACTGCTGAATCTAAAATAACTGCGGAACGTACTGATCTTACAGAATTCGAAAAGCAGGTGAATGGAAAATGTGACTAAACCTTTTCTGGTTTACCTGATGGAAAAATGACAAACATATATACTGTTGATTACAGTGCTAAATGCATTGAGGACAGCACAGATGTATGAGTCATAGTTGTCTTCTTGCTGCAAGCTTATGATTTAAAGCCACTCTCCTAATCCCCTTGGTGCTGTGATTTCTTACATCAATATTTAGGAGCATTTTAGTGGCTTCTTGCTGACGGCTTTCTGTATCTACAAGAAGTATACTTCTTTCAGGAAAATACTGCCCGCAGATGAGTGGTCATACTCTGCCTTCATCTGATCGCCTTTAGTCTGCCTTCAGTCAGTGCATTTATTTTCTTCCATATTTGTTCACAGTAGACTAAAAGTCACTAAAAATAAATAGGATTTTCAGAGAAAACAACAGCATAAGAATCTGGAAAAGTGTGTGTGGGTTTTTTTGTTT
Organism: Aramus guarauna; assembly: GCA_013400195.1. Taxonomy (NCBI): domain Eukaryota; kingdom Metazoa; phylum Chordata; class Aves; order Gruiformes; family Aramidae; genus Aramus; species Aramus guarauna. The sequence continues at coordinate 59,856 of VXBL01009984.1, forward strand.
GTTTGCTTGTTTGTTTTAATCTGACTAAATTATACCATAATGGAAATATACACGAACAAGAATAAAAAATAAGATTCTACATAAAAAAAAATTGCCTTCAAAGCTCACATGAGAGAAGGAAAAAAATTTTTTTTTTTTTTTCATGTGCTAACATTTAAAATGTTTTTGGTCCAGGTGTTAAATCAACCTCTTGAGGGAACAAAATATTATTTGAAGACTGAAGAAGAGGACGTGGGACCTACAGCTTTATTCTGCCTTACATTCCAGGTTCTTCCATTGGTTTGATTTCAGAGTATGTGAAACTAGTCAGGTAGTTATCATTTCAGTTTTGCATGAAATGCTCTGTGATAAGTACAGGGAATTCTGACTCCTGTTATTGCTCCATTTTTTCCTCATTTGGTCAACTGTTTATGCCCAGAATTCCAAAGAGCAACAAGCCCAAGCATAAAGCCCTGGCTTTTGTGTAGGCTGTCAGTGTGTACAGTTATAGCCCCACTTTGCTAGTGATGGCATCTGCATGCATGGAATATGAGGACTTTGTGCACAGGACACTCCATTTAGTAATGAATATTGTGTAAGGCAATATTTGAAAAATATGTACTCATAGAAGTGGTTTGTGTCACACCACATTCAAACTGCACCCAGATGAGACAGGGAAAAGATCGAGAAGATAGATTATGAGGTCATGTACCCTCTCAAGAATAGAATGATGACCTCAGTAAGGACAGACTGAATCACAACAGATTTCATTTCTGCATAAGCCCTCCCTGCATCCTAAAAGGAGAGGAGCATCTCTATCAGCCTCTTCCAGGCCATAACTAAATGTTCCTACTCAGCTTTTTATATAATACTACACAAAGAAGAAAGAAAACAAGGACATAAAACTTTCCCTCCTTTCCCCTTTTGTCAAAAAGATTCAAATCTTACAAACTCTGCTTTTCAAATGTATTCAGTAATGCTGTATATCCAGTTGAGATTTTGTGCCTGAATATCAGAGCACTATTTTATGCAGGACTGTTTTTATATATATGTACTATACACAGTATTCATTTATATATGACAGCATATACACAAGTCCCACTAACTTCAGCTGATGCTGTGAATGCTCAGGACTTCTGTAAGCAGAGGGTTACATCAGCTGCCTGTATGAATAGTGGGAAACAGTACAATGAAAGTGGATCAATTCACCACAGCAGCTGGTTCTTATGCTACTTATGGTTCAAGAATTTTACTTCAGGATAGATTCTGTCTGGTTCCCCAAACTGAATACCCCTACCATACACATAATTTGATGCAGTCCCAGCAAAATATTTCCTATAAAACTTTCCTGTTTTGGAAAGCAGCAGCCCAATCTGGAAAGCATCGCCCAGCCGTTTCATCTGTCGCACACACAGGTCACGGTCACGCATAACTGCCTCTGCCAATGCTGGCAGTATAAGGCTTTCTACAGGAACAGGAGCCTTATCTTTGTATCAGCCCGTGCCATTCCTAGTACCACAGTGGCTGCTTCCCATCCCACCTTGTGGAGGAGACCACATCTCCTCTGTCAGGATAGTCTGCTTAATAACACTATGTGACTGAATGCTCTAAAATTGTCTGACTTGGACTAAAATGCAGAGGCATCACCTATTAACTGAATTAATCCCAATTGGATGAAGCAACGAAAAAAGACCAGAGAGAACATAAGGAGACTGCATAGAGACACCCCAGCGGGGGATCATAGAATCGTAGAATCATAGAATCATCTCGGTTGGAAAAGACCTTTAAGATCATCAAGTCCAACCACTAACCTAACCTTGCCATCCCATAACCACTAAACCATGTCCTCAAGTACCTTATCTATCCTTCTTTTAAATACCTCCAGGGACGGGGACTCAACCACCTCCCTGGGCAGCCCATTCCAGAGCCTGACAACCCTTTCTGTGAAGAAATTTTTCCTAATGTCTAACCTAAACCTGCCCTGGCGCAACTTTAGACCATTCCCCCTGGTCCTATCGCTTGTTACCAGGGAGAAGAGGCCGACCCCCACCTCACTACAACCTCCTTTCAGGTAGTTGTAGAGGGCGATAAGGTCTCCCCTCAGCCTCCTCTTCTCCAGGCTAAACAACCCCAGTTCCCTCAGACGCTCCTCGTAAGACTTGTGCTCCAGACCCCTCACCAGCTTTGTTGCTCTCCTCTGGACATGTTCCAGCAGCGCAACATCCTTCCTGTAGTGAGGGGCCCAAAACTGAACACAGTATTCGAGNAACACTGACATTCCTGTGTACGTTGCCTTTTGTCCTTGTTTTCTAATCCTCCATCCACTTTTACTTCCAACTTTCTTGCCTGGTGAGACCCAGCTCATGTCCTTATAAATCCTCATCCTCTTTTTCTTTCTTGGGATCTCCTATTTTTTTCCTTCCCCTCCAGATCATCCCAATTCAGTGTTTAGCCACAGAGTCTCCCTGACTCTCCATCCCTCACTCTGCCAGTCACCGTCAGGGTCAGACTTCTGTCACTCCCTCCCTTCCACGCATCTTCTCTGTCCCCACACCCATCTGCAAACCCAGACCCAGACTGCCCAGTTGGTCCCAGTCTCTTCACTGAAACTCAGCCCTGTATTTTTCACCCTTCCACAGTGAGAGTCCTCCGTACTGCACGGTTGTCTATTTTGTTCCCGTATGAACTGCGCTGAATGTGCCTTGCTTTCATCGGTACGTGCCTAGCAACACTGTGTAACACCTCTGAAAGAGCAAAACCCTTTAGCTTAAAGAGAAAGAGCAGTATTGATGGTGCTGACTCTGAGGACTCTCATACCACTTTTCCAAGTGTACAAATAAAATGGTCTCAAATTTCAGCATCATTAAAGATGAAGGCTTGCAAGTACATCATTATCTTGTGTTTTGTGCCTTTATGGACTCCATTAGACTGATGAAAGCTTTCTGACACTTTCTAGCCCTTTCTGACAACTTTCTTTTGTGCACTTCTCTAGAAAAGCAGAGGTTTAAGAAGAAGGAATTGCTATTCCTACTTTACATACTGAGACCTATTACCAAGCATTTCAAACAACTCTTTGTTAACCATGAAATACTATCCAGAAGTGATTAATTAACTGTGGTGGTGTAGAAACACCTGGGAGCAGTTGGTTAAAAGCAGCGCTATAATGTTACAACTTGTGTTGGCTGTTTATGTTGTTCTCCCAGCACAGAGCTTGTTGGGTATGGCATCTTTTCATATTCATTTTCTAAAATCTGTTTGCACATTCACCTTTTGTTCTTCAGTGTGTGATCTCAAATTTTAAGGTGAGCATGGGGAAACTGTGTTGTTTGATTGTTGCAATATTTACCTATGATGTGCTGGGGAGAAGCCAACTGGGTTGTAGAACAAAATTTTGTGCTCATTTGTACAGCCCATTTTATGCATGCTCAATGACTGCAGATTTTACCACTAGAAAAATGGAGGCATCTCGAGAGTGAGTGTGTACAATGTGCCATGTGGCAAAGCAAATTACAGAATATAAACCTAACTTGGGCATCGATGTCCCTGGCATAAAAAACTAGCTCTAATCTCTGTTGTATTTCTGAACAACAACTACATCCTTCCCTCCTGCAGGAGGATTTAGAATCCAGGTATTGGATTCTTAATTACCTAATGTAAGCATGCTTCTCATTTCAGTGTGAAAAAAGGGAAAAAAATAGAAATATAACCTAGACCAGAAGAGGTAAAGATCTACTGCTAGGTTGGATCCTGGTATGATTCCCCCCCCGCCCCCATACCTGTACTTCAACATATCATTTTGTGGTAAAATGCAGTAGCAGTTTATTGGATCATAAGGAAAAGTCTACTAAACTGTCCTTCTACCAGACTTATTCCTCAAGCTTGCTCATAAACACTATTGTCTAAATATAGCTCTGGATATATATCTAACAATTTTATTTCAAAGCATGTTAATGGCTCTCTCAGTCCCAGGTTAGCTACAGTCTATGCTACGGTAATACCACTGTATTGTATCACTGTAATACCATTGATCACTGATATTCACTGTCTCAGTGAACACTCCTAAGTAAAGAATGATAGCAATATACCAAATCAATATTTGCACCTTATTCCTATGTTTAGATATTGAAAAAGCATATTTCTTCTTGTCAGAATCCATAGCTTTGATACCTCTATACTTTAGCAGTATGATTCAAGTTTCCAAGCTATACAATGAGTAAAAACCATATAACCAACAGCATCAACAAAATTCTGGCAAAATGTAGGCTAGCATTGCCAATCCTTTCTCTGCAATCACACTTAATTCCTGAGAGAGGAATTCCTTAATTCCAGAAGAGGGGGTGGGAGGTGAACTACACCCACTCTACCACTGATTTCCCCTCACCCTAGAATTTCTAGTGCTTAATTAAAGGGAGCAGGAATTCTTATATGATCAAGAGGGAAGGCAGAAAATGTGGAGAGAATGAGAAAGAAATGGATGTGGGCTGCACAAAGAGACTTAGAAAAGGAACATAGGAAAAAACCCCACAAAAATAACCAAGGGAGAAGAGGTGGCCAGGGTGCAGAGACAAGTGGAAGCCAGGATGGAAGAGACTGGGCAGCAAGGGACTGATGCGACAAGGATGTTGCTCCGAGTGGAAAAAAAAAAAAAACAAACCTTGAACAACCAAAAAAAAAAAAAGAGACAGTGGAGAGAAGAGCAGGAGCAAGATAGGTAGTACAAAACCTGAAGTATGAGCAGACGAAGACTACATCTATTATGTCCTTATGATCTCCTTGAGAGTGCCATTTGACTTCTAGCAATTGATGCAAACAGCTCATGTCTATTCTGTCAACGGCTAGTCCCAATTGGTGTGAACTGAGCACCTCCATGTTGCAGAACACTTGGAATAAGTCCTAGTTTGGTACCTCTTGCACAGGCTTTTGCACTCACTCAGTCACAGATTTATCTACAAAGTTATGTACTTCATGTTGAGCATTTACATGTTCTATACAGGCTGTACAAGTACATTTCTTTTGTTTTAGCTGGCCTGCTCAGAGTTATGTTCAAAAAAACATCCATGAGAAGCTTCCCTGCTACTTTCCTGTTCATTGGCAGGGAGATTTGCTCAGTTGTGAAGCACTCTTAATTCAGTCCAGCATCCAGCTAGACTGGCTTCCATTTTGTCCATCTTTCAGCTTGAGACATTTTAAGGTTTTTAAGATTCAGTGTGTCTTTACAGCTCACCCAAAATAATGAAAGAATCATTTTTCTACTCTGGGATCTTAGAGCTTTCTGCTGAGCATGTATGTTGAATGGGCATGTGTTGTGTGCAGAGGATCCTAATGAGCTATATAATATGATGATAATAATATGACAATAATACGTACACTTGATATCTCTGTTTTTTATCTCATGTCTTAATTTCAAGCTGATCATTCTTTGTGTCTTGACTATTGATGTTGTATATTCCTTGGGACAGGAAGAGTGTGCTAAGCTCATGTAGAAGTTACCCCATAAAAACATCCAGCAACTCTTCCTCCAGTTACTTTCACTCAATCCCACTTCCACTTATGACCAGACAGGAAATCCTTGTACAGTGCTCATAGATCAAAAAGAGTTTAATAGGTATTATGAAGATTATGAACTCGGCATCTCTCCTAATATGGTAGATGAGGTTTTCCGGAAGATCTTCAGAAAGCTGAAGTTGAAAGAGGCACTCTGAAGATAGGATTGTGCTAATAAAACCATACAATATGAATGTTAAACAAAGGGATAAAGAAGTAAGGAAATCATCATGTATGTGTTCTCTGATCAAGAAGGAAACTCAGGAAAAACAGGAAACAAAGACGATAGCTTTCTTAAGAGGAAAATAAACATGCACATAAAGTTTATGATAGCATGAAAGCAAATCTCAGGTTTTAATGTTTGATTATCTGCTTCCTCAGGGCAAAGCTCTCATTATCCATACAAAATGCTAGAGTTACCTAATCTTTTTTCTGCCCCTATTCCTAACACTACAGTCTATCGCATGATAATGGATGGTAACATCCTGAGGGTAGTGGTCAATAGCTCAATGTCCAGATGGAGATCAGTGACAAGTGGTGTCCCTCAGGGGTCCATACCGGGACCAGTACTGTCTAACATCTTCATCAACAACATAGGTAGTGGGATCAAGTGCACCCTCAGCAAGTTTGCAGACGACACCAAGCTTAGCAGTGCAGTTGACACACCTGAGGGATGGGATGACATCTGGGGGACCTGGATAAGCTTGAGAAGTGGGCCTGTGTGAACCTTATGAGGTTCAAGAAGGTCAAGTGCAAGGTCCTGCACATGGGTCAGGGCAAATCCCCGTATCAATACAGGCTGGGGGATGAAGGCATTGAGAGCAGCCCTGTGAAGAAGGACTTGAGTGTACTGGTGGATGAAAAACTGGATGTGAGCTTACAATATGCATTCACAGCCCAGAAAGCCAGCCATATCTTGGGCTACATCAAAAGAAGTGTGACCAGCGGGTCGAAGGAGGTGATTCTCCCCTTTTACTCCATTCTTGTGAGATCCCACCTGGAGTACTGTGTCCAGTTCTGGAGTCCTCAGCATCCGAAAGACATGGAGCTGTTGGAGTGGGTCCAGAGGAGGGCCACAAAGATGATCAGAGGGCTGGAGCACCTCTCCTGTGAGGACAGGCTGAGAGAGTTGGGATTGTTCAACCTGGAGAGGAGAAGGCTCTGAGGACACCTTATTGTGGCTTTTCAATGCTTAAAGGGGGGCTTATAAGAAAGATGGGGACAGATTTTTTAGTAGGGCCTGTTGCGATAGGACAAGGGGCAATGGTTTTAAACTAAAAAAGGGTAGATTTAGACTAGATATAAGGAAGACATTTTTTATGATGAGGATGGTGAAAGACTGGAACAGGTTGCCCAGAGAGGTGGTAGATGCTCCATCCCTGGAAACATTCAAGGTCCATTGGGAACAGGGCTCTGAGCCACCTGATCTCACTGAAGATGTCCCTGCTCATTGCAGGGGATGTTGGACTAGATGACCTTTGGAGGTCCCTTCCAACCCAATTTATTCCATAATTCTGTGATAAGACATTCTCCTTTATATCATGTTCAGCTCATAAGCCCACAGGCAGCCATCCAGGATGCAATAGGCATTATTGTCATCCTATCTTCTTGCATCCTATCTTTCTTTTATCACCTTCCATTTTTAGTAGTAGTGTCTTCCCCATTTTCTATTGTTATTTGCTGCAATGGTGACACCTACCCCAGAAATGCCAAATTTGAGTATGAATGCAGCAAAGCTGGAACCAATATGAAAAAAAAAAAGTCATTAAGGACAGATTGTCAATTTGGGACAAGTTTGGATGAAGAAAAAGAAATGCAAGGGCTGTGAGAAGGTCCATCTAATTTAGAAAAAATGGAGTATAGTGGATGAAATAATCAGAAGATAAACATAGGGCAACTCTCTGACAGTAGCAGTGTGGATGCCTACAAACGATAGTGAATCTGACCAGCAAATAAGAACTTCACCAGGAAAATACCAAGTTTACTGGGACACCTGCCTTGGCTCTCTATCAGATCTGTGGCTATGTGACTTGCTGTGGGGAGAAATAGACATGTACCTTCATACTTACAGAATTTTAATTCAATAGATTTAAGATCAATAGTTAACAGCTTCATAGCAGCACATAACAGTCTGCACAGTCGTAATCATGAATTAATATTAGCAGTATGCTATTTAGCTAATCTGATTATTGATAGTTTTGCTGTTCTTTGCCAATTTCCTCATATTGTATTCATTAATCAATAAACACCTTAATCAGTTTACATCAGTTATGTCTTAAGTCTCTGATTTAAAAGGGGAGTGTTAAATCTTAGAAACACTGTGTGTCTGAGCTTGGTACTTGAGTGGACACCCTTACTCCTGGAATCACTGGGAGAGTCCAGAAGAGACTAGTTTCTAGCACTGTTTTGAGGTTCTCATTGCTGGTCATCCCAAAAGACCTCCTCCAGGGAAAATCAACACCTTCAGAGAATTCTGGAGTCCTCTCCCTCTCACAGATGATGTCAACAACCCTCTGTATCATCACTCCTGATTCCAGCCAGGTAAGTGCCACGAAGGCATGCTAGTGCCAAAATTCTGCAAGAAGTCTCACTAATCACCATTTTAGAATTGTGTTTAGAGTTCCAGAGACACAATATTTGTTACTGGTCTGACTGGGGGGCTTCTCTGCCTTTCAGAATAATTCCTCTAAGGCTGAAAGCTTCGGTGACCTATCTTCTGGTCTCTTCAGTGTTGGGAGATGCTGAGTTGAAGTACCATGCCTAGGTTTAAAACCCTTTTTCACACAAGTGTACCTCAGGTGCAAGACCAAGAAGACAAAAGAAACTAGATTTGTTCCTTTGGGGGAGGGCATGACAAAGAATGAGATCACAAAAGCTTTCCTCTATGGTTATGGTAACTATGGTTTTCATAAGGGTATAAATATCCCATTGGGAAATGATCAGAGGAAATCAAGTTACCAGTGGAAAAACTAAGATTAGTTAGATATAAAACTCTCTCTTTCTTAAGACAGTGCAACTAGCTTGTACCAGGACACTAGAAAAGTGTTGGAATCTCTTTCACTGTAAGTTAAGAAAAGATTAGAGAAGTATCTGTATAAATTACTTAAATACACTTAATCTGCTATTAGGTAGTAGATTATATGACATTTTGAGAGTCCCTCTGTATATCTATAACTGTGATACTTGACTCAGTAACTTCTGATACTTGAGTCATATTACAATTAATCCAAATATAATCACATTGCAAAACCAATGACACTTTTAATCTGAAATTTGGTAGATAAAATAACACAGGAAAAGAAGAAATAGTAAACACATAGATTGCTGTTGATAGCTAGAGTGATATCTTGCTTCAGTTTCTGCTTAGCAGTTTTCCTGCTAAGAATGAGCTGATGTAATAGATGAGACAAATAATGCCTTTCTACATATGTGTAGTTCAGTTTCTGAAATTCTTAACCTTACCTATTAAAATAAAATCATATACATAAAAATGGCAAAATATCTCTCTTTCTAGTGGTCTGACATGAATGTGCAAAAGTCCATGAAAACCTCTACAGAGAAACTTTTTAGGAGAGATTCTTCTGCCTTTCACTGCTTAAGGACAAAGAGTAATGGAATAAATGTTGGATGATTTTATTTTACTCTCCTTTGTGCCCCTTCACACTCATACCATAATCTGGATGGTCTCCATTGCCAATCCAGATGTATTGTGTCACTTGGAAGATTAACGTTCAAGAGAAATTCAAGAACTCTGTAAACAGAACAAGACATAGGCAGTGAAGATGAAAACTTCCATGAGACTATTTAGTTTACTGAATTAAATTCTGTAAATACATGCAATATCTGTTCTAAGGTGATATGGAATAAATAAAGCCAGAACTGACTCTTTGATATAGTCTAGTGAGATCATTCTATTCAATGCCAAAATATTACTTTGGTGACAGCTTGTTTTCCCATCAGAGCAGTGTTACAGTAGACTGTGAAGTCAAAAGTATGATATTTTTTCTCACAGCACTACTTCTTCCAAATGGTCTTTCTCTGAATGAACATACACTGCCTTCAGCACAAATAGTCGAAAACATTTAGTGTAGGATAAGTGTCATATTTTGCTAGCAATTATCTATTTGTACGTAGCAGTTGAGAGAGTTTTTTACCTGAACCAGTATCTTTATCTGGTTAAGTGACTCTGTTAGTAGAAGGTTTCTGAAAAATGTTGTCTTGTTTTTAGTAATTTGATATTTGCAAAGCACTCATTATTTAGTTACCCAAATGTTTTCTTGCTATTTGATATTTTAGGAATTGAAATTCCATTTGCATAAAGCCTTTTGCACAATTAATATACTAAAAATGATTATTTGAAAGAGGTGAAACCCTGCTCTCCCGTACTATGACTGTATAACTGAGGTCATAATTATCATTCAGCTATTAGTTATCGTGTATTCAATTTCACAACTCCTTACACAATGAGTATGAGTTTTGAAAAAAGACGTTTTGTTCTTTTACTTCTTTTATCTGATCTAAGCTTCTGATCTGTTTCCAGTGTCAGTTTTGCTAAATAAGTTGTTTCAATAGCTTCAGTCATAAAAATTGAAGACAAAACCAGAATGTTCCTGCTGCAGATCAATCATTATAGATTTCAGGTTTAGGACCTGTTTTAGGCACTGTATGCCTGTTTGGAAGGAAGAATCATCATTTAACTCTACCTTGGCACTTGGATCTTGAATTTCAGTAATGACAATGAGTGCTGTACTTGATACCCAGGCCACTATGAAGAAATGGGCAGAACATAGGAACAGGTAGCATTGCTAGAGGTATTATAATTCACCAAAAATGCTAAAATATCTGTATATATTCTTTATAACATTGGAAAAAAAAAAAACAATCCAGAAAAAGACCCAAAGTCCCACATACTTTGTGCAAGTGGTATGTCTCCCTTAATAAAGTTGGAAGTACTAGTCAGAACTGTGTGGTATATATTGTATTTAGGCTTGTGGAAAACTTTAGGTGCATTTTGAAGAGCCGTTTAGTCAGTATTGTGTAGCCACACCTTAATCTGTGATAAGTATTTTAGCAAATATTAGCTAAAGCTTAATGTTGAACCTTTGTTATAGAAAGTTTATCTATCCAGAACAAAGTATTAACATCTCTCATGCAGAGCAGTGTCTAACCCAAAGAATGTGACTCGGGGCAGAGGAAAGGATAAGGCAGTAGGTTGTTTTAAAGAACTTGTAGTGCCTTTAATACCACCAGATATTCTGAGTGTTACTTGTAGATAGCTAAGTTGTACTGTTAGGCTGAGCTCTAAACCAACAAACAAAAAAGAAAAAAAAAATTTCATAACACTGAAGTATGTAACACCCTATGAGTAATAATTAGTCATTGATTACATTGTGTGTCTGTGTAAAAACAGTCTAGGAAAGGATTTTGATGATTCAGTACTGGGGAAGTCATGGAATAAATGAAATCTGAACAGAAGATAAGCAAGTCTTCTAAACTGAAAGATACCCAACTACTCTGAACTTTCGGTTTAAACATAAATACGTGTAAGGGAGTTTTACAAAGACAAGGAAGAAAATATCCTGCTTTTCTGCATTCTATGATAATTTTATAAAATGTAGAGTTTTTTAAAAAGATGAGAACTTGTGATTTTCTTTTAAACTCAGGTCTGATTATTCCTAACACTTATTTCCAAAGTTTTAAAAAGGTTGCTTTTAGGAAAGCCCTGGGCTTACACTAAAGCTGTGGACTGATCTGTGGGATGCTTGAATGTCTGAGGACTAAACTTGTTGCAAAAGATATTTCAGTGCTGTTTCAGTTCAATTCCTTGCACCCTTGGCTTGCTGTTGACCATCAGATACCACTGTCAGATATGAAGCTTAAAGCCCCAGAAAAGGAGGTTTTATAGCAACATATAAAAGAATTCAGGACTCCTACTGAAAGCATAAAATGAATCAAATTAATAAAGATGAGAAAAAAGAATAAGCACAAAAGGATATGAACAGAGTCAGAAAAGCTAAGTCAGAGTTAGAGAAAAAGGTAAAGGAAAGTGAAAAACTAAGAAGAAATAATGTTAAGAAAGACAGTGTGTTTAAGACCTCTTCTGTGTTAGTCTCCAACACAATGTTTAACTTGGATTAATATAACTAACAAAGGCTCAGACTAGAATAGAAAGAGAACAGTTTGGAAAGTACTTAGATGATTTCAACTAGGCATAAACAAATGAAATTCAGCTTCTGATACTTTGAGGATCCGGTCCAGTTATCTCTGAGAGTTATTGAACCAATGAATGAGGTTCTGGAAGACTAGATATAGCACTTTTTTTGGGAGGTGGGGGGGTAGGGGGTGGGGTAGGGATGGTGTACACATGTGAGCTCTCACCAGGCAATCTGAATTTGATTCCCCAAAAGCTGTTGGAACTGATAAACAGTTTGGTAAGCCACTGGAAAGTAACACAGTGAAAAATAACATGACATTTTCAATAACAAACTATTTCAGAATAAGCTAGCTCTTCTTCTATATGGTAGTACATGTTACAAGTTTATTAAAAATCTTCCATGATGCTGTCAAGAGGAAGTTAAGGAAAAAATACAAAATAAAGGTGGAGAATTGAAGGACAGACACAGCTTATTGGAAAGCTATATTCATTGTTTAACGTGCAAGGTGCCACAGGAGTTTTTACTCAGGTAGGAACCTAGTCAGTGTATTCATAAATGGCTTTACTGAATAAATGTAGTATTTGCAACTATTTTGCAAGTAGTTTTGAGGAAAGGATCATAACTGAAGTTAGCAGTGATGGCTCAAGGAAGTGGCCTGAAATCAGGTAAAAACCCAGAACTGTGTATTCGGAGTACATTGTATTCGGGTCACACAAGTAAGACTTCCACTTTCCACAAACAAACCATTCCACCTATCAGGGAGCAGCAAAGGTCAGCTGCCCCCTCAGGGACATGAAAGCATGGTCAGCAAAACAGGGACCACTCCAGCCAATAACCAGTCCCACAGTACCCAGTATCCAGATCCTCAGGCAAATGCATGGCAAAGAGGCAGGTCCAAGGTCAACCCAAAAAGTCAATCTGCAGGTCAGGTCCAGTGATGGTAACCAAGGCCAGACATACCCTGATGACCATCAGGCAAGACCATGGTGACAAGGTAGGACTGAGTCCATACTGGCAATTCAGCCTGCAGGTCATGGGCCAAAGTTTTGGGTTCATGGCCAAGCACAGCTGTGACTGAGATGATCAGTACCCCTATAACAGACATCAGTCAGGTACTGACAGCCCAGAACTAAGATTAAATAAGAAGAAAAGGGAGAATTTTAAATCATCTTGGAGCTTTATTTACAGATATTATCATGGTTTCTGCAACTTCCCTAAAATCCTTAGTGAAGCATGACTGATGTTTGTCCTCATTGATGGTTACCAGGCATATACACATGGGAAAAACTCCTTCCTGATGATCACAAAGTCATGCATATCATTCACGTGATCCTCAGCAATGTCAGGCGTTATCTAACTTCAGCCACACAGTCCCTTGTGGGAAGTTCCCTTAGAAATTGTACAGAAATTGGGACAATAATCTCCTCTGAACAGATTTTCCATCATTTATATATCTGTGATACAAGGTCAGATATGGCTTTTAATCTTCAAGCGATTTGACTTAACTCATGGGATTCCACAACTATGAGACCTTTCTCTCCACTGCTTCACTTTAATATTTGAAGCACAAAATCCTTTTGAAGTTAGGATGCTTTTAGTTCTGCCTTTGCTTATCAAGGGACCTCATTAGTGTCAGTCTTCTAAGTTATCAACAGGCAAAGAGAAGCTCCACATGACTGTACTCTATTTGGCACGCTGGTTTGTACATTTTTTATACAACTAAGATGCTTCCTAGCTTGAACCAATATGATTACAGAATCTTTACTTTGGCACAGTTGCATTCAAAATGGAACTTAAAGCCTTGCATGCTGTCCCAAAATTCTTAGCACAAACAAGCTGGGAAAGCACGTTGTTTCCTCTATGCTTTCACGTGAGTTAGAGTCAAACACAAAAAGCAAGCAGCAGCAGTAGAGAGCAGCCAAGTCTCTGGAGGGCAAGGTCCAAATCCACATTCCTTTTACCACCTCATCCTGCCTTGCAGACCCTCAGAAGTACTAAAAAAAAAACCTGATCAATTGTGTACTTTGAAACGGAATCTAATTTCATACAGCTGTCCTCACTCACCAGGTGGGTGCAGGTGTAGCAATCACTGCCATCTAACAGTTCTTCACAAGCAGAGTAGAAACTCTCATGTTTTTAATCAGACATTCATACTTGTTAGGGTACTGCTTCAAAGTAACTACCAAAAACACTGCACAGGCAGAACTTCATCTAGTTCCTGGCCCCCACCAAAGCAGTCTTCTCAGAGTCAATAGGATATCAAAATCATGAGCGATGCAAGCACAAATTCACAGATAATAGAAAATCTTAAAAAGACATGGATCTGAGCTATTTTAATGCAGGAGCACAAATATATTTTATTACAGAAGGGATGAGTTTCTTGCACCTTGTTTTGCAACATCAGGTAAATGTGAAGAAATACTACCACTAGTAACTGAAAAAGTAATGTTCTCTATTCCCTCCAAAATTCCTTTTCACCAAAAGCAAATCAGACCCACTGAGAGCATCTGAGACCTTTCATTGCCTTAAGCTCACTGGTGGTGGCCTGCACTCCCACAGCCAGCCTGAACATCCCCATCCAGCCCCAAGTCTCTCATGTTATGTTATGTGACACCCCATAGCAATTAAACCACTCTATATCAAGGTCTCAGTGAGCCCAGGCTTCTGTGACATCACACAGGTTCCTGGTAGGTCTTAATAGCTCTGACCAGCCTCACCTGAGGCCTCCACCCACACACCCTTTCTACAAGGATTGGCGTATATAAAGAAGAAAGCTAGGCCAAGAAAAAATAGAGTGATTTCCAGGGTGAGATTTTACTGTCCTAAAAATATTTTGTGCTTGTCACCATCTCTTAAAAATGTCCCAATCTGTGGCTACTATGAATGTTTAATAGCAACAGATCCTGGCTGCTTATGCAGGGCCTCTGATCCCAGGAACAAGTGCTTCTGTGCAGGTAGATGACTCATGCAGGTTACCTTAACCAGGTGATTGTCAGGTACTTGGTGTTCTTGGTTTTCAGCCCTTAATCTATTTTGCTATTTCACAGTCCCTGTGTGATCCTAGCCAGGTGTCAGGAGCTCCCTTCTCATTAGTTCAATGATTAGGAATGGGACAGAAATAATGTAAGAGTGGGAAAATCAAGCTGGTGAGATAGTGTGTGTACTAGACAGGGGAAAGACTGGAAGTCTTGGCCAGGGTGGGGAGAGGAACAGAGATAAGGTGTTGGTTTTCAGCAGTAGGGAATAGGTGGTAGGAGAGTAGGTGTGGCAGTGTGGGGCTGAGCCTTTAGCTGGGGAAGCAGTCTAGTGGGAAGGGCAGGAAGAATATTATCGTAGAATAATATAGCCTGGAAGGGAGCTTGGGAGGTCACCCTGTTCAACCTCCTACTCAAAGCAGGGTTAATTTATGTGTTAGATCAGATTGCTCCTGAATTCTTAGAGGCTTGAGGAAGGTGTATGGTTTCTGGCAGGGAGAAGCAGGGGTTGAGGTGGTTCTCTGCCACTTGCCATGCAGTTGGACGTAGAATGCTTTAGAAAATGGGTGTGTATGGCATACCTCTTGCCTGTGTAGGTTTAGGAACTGTCAAGGAGTCAGCAGGGGCTGCCCTTTAACTTTTGTGCAAATCGAATAAGGAGGCTGGATATAAAAATGAAAATATACTTTTGACAACCAGTTTTGAAAAAAATTATTCCTTTATGTGGGAAAATAAAATATAGAAGAAATAAAGCGTTGTGTGCAACAGGAAGATCCCAATCCAAGACTGGGATTTTTAAAAGTTTGACTGATTCTGAGTACTGTCAGTTGAAAAATCATAAGCAATTCAGGGAATTTTTTTTTTCAGTTAGAGGGGAAATTCAACTCAAATCTTAAAGCTTGAGTAGCTCCCTTGGCTTCTCTTGAGGCTTCTCAAAATCACTCCAGGATCTGAATCCCTGTTCAGTTGTGTTATGCAGTAACTTTAGGAAGCTGACCAATGTCTTGCACAGATTAGAAGGAAATTACTGCTTCTCTGAAGGGGAGTCAGAAAATATTCACGGTAGGTAGATAATATTTCATATTTTGAGGGGGTCTTTTAAATTGTTTTTAACTGTTGTGTTGCTCTCCTGTTAATAAGATGCATATCTGGGTAACTCTGATGTCTTAGGTTTAGTTAGCACATCAAAGGGACTTGAGTGGTATGTAAAAATGGATTCTGAAGTGTTTTTTTGAGAGTTATTTTCTTATTAAATGCAGAGCAGTTAGCTCCAATTTTCATAATAGTCCTTTTGCCATTATAGTAATTCTGAAGTAACTTTGCCCTTAGAACTTCTCCATCCTTGCTCAGATAAAAAATCTCATACTTAGAATCCTGCTGATGCTTTCAAATGGACAAAAAAAGGAAGGGTTTGCACACCTACTTCTTGTATGTCTTTTCTTGGGAGATGGGACTATGGACAGCTGAGACGTCACTAAAAATACCAACCTTTTTATGAGACAAGAGTGATTAAACATTGCAGGATTGGGCATAATGTTTAAATGCATTAAAAGATGAAAGCCTCTTGTGATGCTGAGAGCTGATGATGGTGCTATGTATTCTTGAAAGGAGAATATTTTTCTTGATTTTCAGTTAGATCTCAAAAGAAATGAATACTTTTATGATTTAGATTTGAGGTTTGTTATCTTCAGTCATTTTATGTTCCCATCTTTACTAATATGTATTTTTAATTTGAAAAGGAAGAAAATGGAATCCAAAGTCTTCAAGTTTAGCAGAACTGAGTAGGAAACTTTCACTACTTGGAAAGTGCTAAGTGCCTTTTCTGGGATCAGAGCTTGCTTGTAGTTTTGGAAATCTTAATATCAAAAAAAGAGTTTGATTTCCAAGAATGTATGTGGTAAATAATGTGAACAAGGAAAAGCTGTATATAAATGATCAAAGGACTTGTGTGTAGTGATAGGTTTAACTCCCACATTGATAACACATTTGATTAGGGAAAATTATAATCACTGGAGGAAAAAAATGGGGCATAACAACAATGAATTAGAAGATTTGTACATTGCAATTTATTATATCTCTCAATCACAATTAAATTAACTTCCCCTAACCTCTGTCCCACCTCTTCTTTCTGTATAAATCCGGGGTTAGGGCTCCAGAGAGACAAATAGATGTGAGCGTGCTCACAGGAGTAGCAATAAACTTGTGTTTCCATTCAACGAACCAAGACAACTCCTGTTCAGCACAGTGAGAAGTTTTATTATTTAATCAGTGTTGGCAAGTAGACACAAAATACCTGATCTTTCAAAGGACATAGACAAGAACTCTAACAGGCTTCAGAGTGGTCTTCCTCTGTAGACCTCACATCTGTATCTGGTAGTGCTTACCTTGTGACAAGAAGCGAAGGGAAATAGAACTTCATGTAAGTAAAGGAACCTCTCTTCTCTGACTTGGTATTTATCTCTTGCAAGACTCCATGTGAATTCTTGCTGGGATGTTACTGCTTCCAAAGGAGGCAAGTAGGGCTTTTGGATTTTCACACTGAATTGTGAGTATATCATGATCTTTTTAAGACATTACATGACATAGCTACAGACTGATCCTCCCTATTCTGAAACGCTTGTTGCATTAGCAACATTATAACTCCACAAACCAGAATACAGGTTATTTGCAACCATTGATACTGTAATTAAAAACAAATGAAAATCTAGATATATCTATCCTAGAAAAACTGAAGGGGGGCACAATTTTTTTTAAAAAGTCTTTTTTCATTCAAGCAAACAACCAAACAACTAGTTACTAGCCCCTATGCATTTTCAAGTTAAATATTTAGTTTCATAATGGAATTTCTTCTTATGACATTTATTAACATATTTTCTGTTGCTAAAAGCCTTGTGGGTTTATGCTAAAAAATTATTCTTTAGTGATGAAGCACTGGAACAGGTTTCCCAGGGAGGTTGTGGAGGCCCCATCCATGGCAGTGTTCAAGGCCAGGTTTGATGAAGCTTTGGGCAACCTGGTCTAGTGAAGGGTGTCCCTGCCCATGGCAGGGGGGTTAGAACTAGATGGTCTTTAAGGTCCCTTCCAACCCAAACCATTCTGTGATTCTATGAAGCCAAAACCTGGCAAACTTTCCAGGAAAAAAATCTCATTCTTTCTTAGTGTTAAACATGTTGTATGTGTCACAAGGGAAATGCAATAGCTTGATTTTCTGAACTGTATTATTGGCTTGAGGGAGGATAGCAAAGACTTACTTTGACAAATGAACTCATTATTAATGCAAGAATAGGATAAATACACTATAAAAGGATACCAAAATGGTATTTAACATAACTATTTCTGTCTTTGTAAGAAACATTTTTATAGGCATTAAACCTGCTTCTTTTTTTTCTTTTTTTTTTCCTTCCAGTTTCCTGAGGGGAATCAGGCTTAGATAGTAGGAATTAAAAGAAAAGAGGCATTGAAAAATAGATTTGTTACACCTGGGATACTAGAAAGGAACTAATTTGTGAAATAATTGTCTGAACTGAATTACAGCCGCCTCCTCTGCTGCTTGCATTCAGCACTCTAGATTAGAAGTCCTTATTGCTAAAAGTTACAATCTAATAGTACTAGTAATAACACTAGTACTAGCACTAGAAGCTTCAAATGATAATGTGTTCCCTTTGTGTTAGGTACTACACAAAAACAATCAAAATGAAAGATCAAGGAAAAAATAGATGCTATTATTTTTCCCATTTCACATCAATGAGTCACAATACATTTAAGCAAATTTCCAATGTTGTCCTGAGTTAGGGTTTTATTCTGGAGTAAGTGTTAGAGCACACTGACTACATCTGAATTAATCTTTGCTTGCACGCTACACTTTCCTCCTGCTGCTTTGATTGTCCCTGTTAGGCACCTTTTGTAGCACGTGCAGGACACATGCATAGACTTCCTTTGAGTGAAAATGAGTGTGCAGGGAAGGGAAGAGTAGGTTGTTATCTTCACGGTTTCACTTAAAATGGAAGAGGATCACAACAGGGGATCTGTCAAGGATTGAGAGCTGAACTAGATAAGTGTAGCTGGGTTTGATCCAAGGTCCATCTAACACAGCGCCTCACCTCCAACAGTGATCAGTGGAAGGTGCTTATGGGGGAGTATAAGAGCAGACGAGCCTACTCCAAATACTCACTTAGCTGCCTTTGTTCTTTTAACATGAGTAACATCTTTTGTGTTTCATAGCCACTGGTGTCCTTTTTTTCCCCCACCAGAAATCTTCCAATCTCTTTTTAAACCTACAGGAACTCTAAAAACTCATTAATTTTCATGGCAAGGAGCAATGTATCTTAAATCTACCCTTTGTGAAGTTTGTTTTGTTTTGTTTTTTTCTGTTGTTCTGAAAGCATTGCACCTAATTTCCTTTGCTGCTCCCTGTTGTTACTGAAAAAGACAGTGAACAGCTTCTTACCCTTTGCAGGTCATTCTTGATTTTATAGGTCTCTTGCATATTTTCTCCCCAGTCACCTCTCTTCACAGGCTAAATAATTACATTTTATTAGCTATTCATAGACAAAATCAATGCAATATTCTGATACTCCTTATCTTTCTAACACTTTTTCCCCTCCTACAACCTTCTTCAAAGTCAGGAACAAAAACACATGTAGAGTTCAAAATAAAGATCTCATACAGATTTGTACAATGGGGTTATGCTTATTGGATTTTTTTTGGTCTCTCTTCTAACAGGTCTTAAAACTTGAATTTCTTTTCTGACCAACAGTAAGCACTGAGCTGATATTTTCATGAAGCGTTACTATAACCCCAAGAACTCTTCCATAAGGGTCATACTCACTTCAGAATACGCAATTGTATGTACAAAGTTAGGATTCTTCCCTGTCCCTACTCTTCCCCCCATAATTTGAACTTCACAAGTTTCCTGTTGGCTCAATTTTTCAGTTGTCATGATCCGTCCAAATGATGGCCCTGTCTTTTGGAGAAGCAATGTTGATCACTCTTCCCAAGCCCTTCCAGCTTGTTGTCATCTACAAGCTGTTGAGTGTGCACCCTGTCCTATCATACAGACGGTTTATTGAGGCATTAAACAGAAGATTGAAGATGTTCAGTCACTTGTCCTCCTCCCCTAATGATTTTCAAAATTTCAGAAGGTGTTTTCTTTTATCATTCTGTCATGGTTTAACCTGGCACACAGCTAAAACAACAACACAGCTGTTTGTTCACCCTCACCCCCCACCCCTCCCAGTCGGATGGGGGAGAAAATCAAAAAAAGGTAAAACTTGTGGGTTGAGATAAAAACAGTTTAATAGGACAGAAAAGGAAGAGATTAATAATAATAATAATAATAAAAGAATATACAAAACAAGTGATGCACAGCACAAATGTTCACCACCAGGAGCCAATGCTCAGCTAGTTCCTGAGCTGTGCCATCTCCCAGTCAGCCCCACAGTTATATACAGAGTATGCCATTATATGGTATAGAATATCTCTTTGGCCAGTTTGGGTCAGCTGTCCTGGCTGTGTCCCCTCCCAGCTTCTTGGGTGCTCCCTACTTTTTTGTTTGTAGGGCAGTATGAGAAGCTGAGAACCCTTGACTGCTTCACAACAACTATAAACATCACTGTGTTATCAACATTATTCTCATCCTAAATCCAAAATACAGCACTATACCAGCTGCTAGGAAGAAAACTAACTCTATCCCAGCCAAAACCAGGACACATTCTCAAATACCTAGAAATTTAAAGTTGTTTCCTCTCAGGTGGTTCTCTCCACAGTTTGCAGTGAAAAGTATATTAAAATGTTTCCTTTTATCAGAAGTTTTTTCTATTTTAGTCTATTACCCAATTGCATTTTTTTTTTTTTTTAATGGAGATGGAGAGGCCCTTCTGCTGACCAAAGGTTTGGATATGGCTTGTATTTCTGAGGAATATTGTCTGAGAAATTCAATAGAATGTAAAAGAATGTTTCAGATCCTGTATTAGGTAGTGGACTAATATTCCATATTTGATATTAATCCTCTCAGTTTTAAAACGTATTGTCTTTATTATATCAATTTCTCTCTGATACAACAAGGGAAAGAATATTTTGCTGCATTAGACTGGAAAAAGTAAAGGTATATTGAGCTAAAAAGGCTAGATTATTGAATTAAAATAATTGATGCATATGAAAAAGGACCTGTGAAAATAAGAGAAAAATATGATACATTGAGAGATGTGATGTTTCCTTAAAATGTTCTTTGAACGTCCTTTAGTCTTCTTGTGCTTACCCATTTGTTTTATATTATAAAGGGTCTTCTAACTATTGGACTGAACTTAATGGTTGCCACTAGGTGTTCAAGTGATCTTGCAAGAACAGAATCAAGTTCTGGCACAAATAACTTCTCCCTTCTCTTGTTTGCTACCCTTATATTTTAATTTTCTGTCAGCCTGTGTCTTGTTAGGTTTGAACCAGTTAAACCACTGTATTTTCTCAAAAAATAGAATAGAATGGAGATCCTGTTATGTTGTAACCATATCTGGCTGAAAATAGATGAATTTGAAGTGGGTGGCCAGAATTACAGGCAATATTCTAGATCAGCTCTTATATAATAGCACTTGAAGTGGAACACTGGAAATAGTTTGCCTGATGCATCTTAGGATTATATTTGCTTCTTCTATAACTTCTTCAAACTGACAGTTCACAATCCAACTAACCACAGATATTTCTTTCTCCCCTCATCTTGCAGTGGGTTTAAGCTGAGATTCTTAGTGTTCGTGCACCAATAAACTATGGGAAGCTGCTGTACTTTCACGTATTGTCACATTTCTACTGCTTCATTGTCAAACTCTTCCGGTTTGTTTTGTTCTGTTCCTCTCTGCTTTGACAAAATGTTCCTGGTGCCTCTTGAGTCTTTCTCTGAAAAATTTCTTCACTGATAGAATGGTCAGGCATTGGAACAGGCTGCCTGGAAAGGTGGTGCAGTCACTGTCCCTAGAGGTGTTAAAAAAATGTGTAGACGTGGAACTTTGGGTCATGATTTAGTAGACATGGTGGTGTTGGGTTGATAGTTGGACTTGATGATCTTAGAGGTCTTTTCTAACCTTAAAAATTCTGTGATTCTATGATTTCTCCTAGCCCCTGCTATCCTGGCACATGACTGAGAATTGTTGAGTCTCGTGAGCGCCAAGCAGGCAGCTCTGAAATGCTCTACTCTGCTCTGAAAATCTAGGTCCCTCATTTTTTCCCCCCTTGGTTCTCACCTCTACTTTTTCTTTTCTCATTTAGTTTCTTCCCAAATTCAGTAGTTGTAGTCCATGCCGTCCCCAGATCAAGGTTAAAACAAAGCAAGTACTGAAAAATATATCAAACTTTCTGTGGGCTGTACTGTGCCTAGAAATGGCAGAAAATTGATCTCTAGGAGCACAGCAAATTTAGTCAATATTCATTGTCTCCAGTGGTGTAGGCAGGTTTGTTGTTCAAGAGACAGCCAAAGCAGGACTGCTCCATGAGCAATAGCAGAGGGTGACTACAGTGCAGGTAGGGGTGCTGCTCTCCCCAGTGACTGTGCTGTCCCCCCACATCTGAGCAGGGTGGATCATAGCAGGGCTCCACCAAAACAGTGTGATTCACCAGGTCTACTGTCCCCTCAGAGATCCCACTCAGGAGGAGATGCAGCAAGAAAAGGAGGCAGGGCTGAAGACAAGCTAATAGGTCTGAACTCCATCCATGAGACAGTGCCAAAACCAGAGAATACATACAACTGTAGGTGTCATAAAGTAGAATAAACAACATCCAACAGTGGATCTGGGGTTTATTTTAGAAAAACAGAGAATAGAGCTCTTGCTCTATTTGACGACTACACACTCACTCACTTCCCCTGCAGAATTGCATTCACTGGAACCTATACAGCATATGCACATGTGGTTTTGTCTCATGTCCCTTCATTAATCAGAGGATTCAGAATATACTGCTTTGGTTTAGTTCAGTTGTTACTAAAATCTGTGACTAGCCTATACGAGTTAGAGCTAGCAGGCTCCTGTCTGAGAATTCAAAAGTTCAATGTCAGGCAGTCATCCACACCCAATTATCTGCAGCCTGTAAGCATTAGCATAGCTCAGTCTAGGACTGAAGGACCAAGCCTGAGCTTAAATGGAGTTGCTGGACCAATTTGCAGAGCTTGTGTGGGTAGAGGTCCCAAGTGAGGCTGGTCAAGGCAATTTAGGCCTATTAGTGCACTCATGGCCCTGCATTCACGAATTGCCTAAAAAGCTTTCTGAAACTCTTCAAACGACCAACTCAAAATGTTATTGATAGGCAAAAATATTCTGCTCCATTTTATCATTGCTTTTTTTTTGTTCTCTTCCTATGCAAATTTCTTCCTGGATTTTCAGCTCCATCCATCTGATCTAAAAGGAAGCGTTAATCTGCATGTATTCTAAAGCTGAAGCCACCACCTGCTTCTTGTGTTTTACACGTGATGTATATCGAAAGCATGCTGTAATAAGGGATTCCAAACCATAGTCAACTGTGGTAGCCAAGAGGGTTTTAGGAGACCTGGCTCAGTCAAATGCAAATACACATGACCTTGCAGGATCTTACCCTGAGTTCATTTTGATCTGGTCAGATGCAAGACACTGCCAAATCAGAAGCAATGTAGTTGCAATGTGCTGGGAGTAATGGCAAAGCATCTCATCTGTGCATGCAAAGGTAGTTTAGAAATAGTTTTGCTTCTGAAAGTATTCCCTCCTTTAGAATAAGCTGATACCAGATTTTTCAATCTAGTAAATAAGAGAAGACAAAGTGCTTATTCAAAGTAATGTACCTTATACCTTGGCCATATGCTGTTTATAAGCAGCTGTAATATATTATTATTCCAGTGACAGTAGTAGATCCTTAGAGAAATGTTCCTGTGAAAATACAGTCTGTGTATGCCTGCAAGACTGACAGTCACTACGATGATTAACATACCGATACCCTTATGCTAATCCCTCAGTACAATTTTTATTGTGTCAGTCTACCTCCAACTGTGGACGAACTTCTGTTTTATATTTGTCTGAAAGAAAATAAATACAAACAATAATGTCTTTATAAAAGAAATGTTCCATTTCAAACAAGAACAAAGTCAGGAATAAGATAGCTGACAAAATCATTTCTGCATGATGTACGGCCCATGTGCAGAATATAGCTCTGTAAGCAATACCTTTGGGTGACAGATAATTTATGACATTTGGCTCATCGTCAGCTGAGAAGGGAAGTGTGATTCTTGGCTGGCTGACCAGTCAGAGGAAGCATGTCTCTGAGTGGCCAGCCAAAAAGGTACCTGCCCATACCTTGCAGACTGGAGGTATGCTGGTTTGTCAGCACGCCGAGACGCTCGTGTGTTTTCCTTGTCATGCTGCCCAAGGATCTTGGCTCTGGGTGAGTCTGCTGTGGTTTTGCAGGTAAGCAAGCCTGTCAGTGCGCAAGTATGTTATAATGCTACTTTAAACAACTTTTTTGTTTGTTTGGATAGGGAAATGGGACAGCAGATTTTGGGGGAAAGAGAAGGAGAAAAACATACTGTAGCATAAAAGAAGGTGCTGCCTACTGTGGATAAATTAAATGTGTTTAAAAGTGTACCCACTTGTTTATATTTGACATGCCTGGGATAAATTCATGTAGTTGTCCCTCATGGGTGACAAGCAGGCAATTCAGGTTATAAATATTTCAGATTTTAGATAAAATGAGGAATGAGAATATATCTCATCCTGCTTTTCTGAAAGATTTTGGCTGTGTCACTTAAAATATTAAAAGGTCATTTCTCTTTCTCACCACAAGGCTTTCACCTTGAATAACTTTTCTACTTGTGAAGAAAGCAATTTTGTCATATTGAAATTGTAAAGAAATCATAATTTTGTCATTTTTTAAATGTTCAAATGCAGGCAGTGCTGTAAATATGGCTGCTACAGACCTGGTCTAATGTTGGTTTTTGGTTTTTTTTGCAATTCAGCTCAGCTGTTCTTAATCTTCAATGATAATTTTCTTTAAGCAATCAGCTTTACATGGCCTATAAAACTCTTGTGCATGGAGAAGAGCTCTATTCTAGGATTTGTAAAAGCATTAACTGATAAGAAGATATCCCCTAGCTGTCCTCTCCTACAGATTTAATTTCCTCAGTACTTGGGTATACATATTGTCTTATCTGCATTTAGCATAATGCCTGGCAGAAACTTCTGTCAGGACGGTGTAGAGGGGAATGTGTACGTAGGAGTAGGCAAAAGATGTCTCTAAGTATAGAAATGAAAGAGAAGGGAGGGGAAAAGTCATAATGAGAGTGGTTAAGCAGTGGAACAGATTGACCAGAGAGTTGGTAGAATCTCTGCCCTTGGAGGTGTTCAAGACCCAGCAGGGCAAGGCCCTAAACAACCTGATTTGGCTTAGGAGGTAGGCCTGCTTGGTACAGGCGCTTGGACAGGATGGTCTCTGGAGGTCACTTCCAGCCTAAGTCTTTCTGTGTTTTTCTGAATCAGCACTAACCAAACAGTAACCTTCTACAGAAGTAAACTACTTAAGGAGATTCTCTAGCTGCTCATTTTATCTCACTAGCTTTTAACGTGGTTCCTCAGTTATGCCAAATTAGCAAAATTAGCATTCCTTTGCTCACAAAATCAGACTCGTTCATATGCCATAATTACTTTCACTTCCCACCTTGCAAACTTAGGCAGACATCTCAATGATTAGATGTTATCGCTCTGTTGACAATGTCTGACTGTGCTTCTGAACATCTTTGAGTCAAGGACCAGATGCTGACTTCTTGTTTGTGAAACACTGCTTATGCATGTGGCTTAGTCTAGGGGCACTTCTGATGAGACTGATTCATGGGGCACAGGAAAGAAAACAGTTTCTTCTTGCTCCTTGGCTCTTCTCCATTTTTCTTCATCTCTTCCCCCCGCTACATTCTGAGTCAACTACAGGCTTCAAATTAGCTCCTAACCTGTTTGTTCTCTGCTTTCCTGGAAGTTCTTAACACTTTTTTCATTGCTTGGGCTCACTGTTCTGCTCTGCACTCTGTACTTTCAAGAGGCAGCAAGAAAAATGAAAAAAAAAAAAAAAATCACAATTATGATCAAATTAGTGATGAAGGAATAAATCCTGCCTAATTCAGCCAGGAATTTCTTTGGGAAACAGTAATGTCAACCTTCATATGCAGCAATCTTCTAACCTCCTTCATTTTCATTTTTCTGGTGGTTGTTTTTTACTGTGAAGCTCTGGATTCTTTTCTCCGCAGTGCCTTTCTGGCATTTATTCTCAGTCTCCAACAGTCAATGCAATTTTTGAAACTACCTACTCTCTATAGCTAATTGAGATAATCAGAGAATTCAAATGAAAGGTCTAAATCTTGATGGTAGGAATAATGTTTCCTCCAACTATTACGAGTCACAAGCCCAAAGTCAGGGTGTTTTCTTAACTGAGGGCATATTTTCCACTGTTTTCCCCCACTGATAAACTCTATCAAAGTCTTTCTGTAGTGTACAGTTATATATGACAACTGCACCATTGACATAAATTACCTTTTTAAACCTTACAGGTTGCACATCCTTGATTTGCTCCTGAAATATCTCATGTGGGAATCAATGCAAATGTTCTCTCATAAGTGACTGCTGAATGGAATCACTCCTAACGTCCTTAACAACTCACATTCATAAGATGACACTTTACAGGCTTGTAAAATCTACGTTTCCATTGAAAATTTCAGCATTGTTAGCTCTACATTTTCAGTTTCAGTTCACAGCTGATGTAGTCTGTAGTTCAATGAAAATTCAGGCACTACATGAATGCTGCCCCTTAGCTCCCAAATATGCAGTCTATCCTTCCTTAGACTGTGCTGTATAAACTGAAGCAACTTTTATATCAGCCTATAAAGATGTCTCCATTTGCAATTAATAGTGTCAAGGCCCAGAGCATAGTGCCTCTCTTCCAGGGGTTTAGTTGACTGCATCCATGCCCAGCTCACTGATGGGAGCTGTGCTGAAGAAACAGAAAACAAGGTTCAACAGAGGTCACCTCTCCTTGGCTTGGTAGATAATATAGTTGCCACCACGGAAACATGGTGGGATGACTTGCACAACTGGGGCGCTACAATGGATGGCTATAAATTCTTCACAAGGGATAGACAAGAAAGGAGAGGTGGTGGAGTAGCCCTGTATGTTGGGGAATGTTTTGTCTAGAGCTTGATAACAGTGATGACAGGGTTGAGTGTTTATGGGTAAATAGGGGGAATGCCAACAAGGCAGATATCATGGTGGGATGCTGCTATAGACCATCAAACCAGGATGAAGAGGAAAATGAAATATTCTATAAGCAGGTGGGAGAAGTCTCACAATCACTAGCCCTTGTTCTCATGCCAGATATCTGCTGGAAATACAGTATGACAGAGAGGAAACAGTCTAGGAGGTTCCTGGAGTGTGACACAGTTGGTGAGGCAACTAGGGAAGGGGCCCCGCTGGACTTGTTATTTGCAAACAGAGAAGGACTTGTGGGTGATGTGACGGTTGGAGGTCATCTTGGGCATAGCAGTCACAAAATGTCAGTTTTCAATTCTTGGAGAAGTAAGGAGGGGGGTCAGCAGAACTGCTACCTGGGACTTCCAGAGGGCAGACTTTGGCCTGTTTAGGAGCCTTGTTGGCAGAGTCCCTTGGGAGGCAGACCTGAAGGGCAAAGGAGTCCAGGAAGGCTGGATGTTCTTCAAGAAGGAAATCCTAAAGGCACAGGAGCAGGCTATCCCCATGTGCTGAAAGATGAGCCAGCAGGAAAGAAGACTAGCCTGGCTGAACAGAGAACTTTGGCTGGAACTCAGGAAAAAAAAAGAGTTTATGGCCTTTGGAAGAAGGGGCAGGCAACTAAGGAGGACTACAAGGGTGTCATGAGGTTATGCAGGGAGAAAATTAGAAGGGTCAAAGTGCAGCTAGAACTTAATCTGGCTACTGCCATTAAAGACAACAAAAAATGTTCCTATAAATACATTAACAACAAAAGGAGAATCTCCATCTTTTATTGGATGTGGGAGGAAACATAGTGACAAAGGATGAGGAAAAGGCTGAGGTACGTAAAGCCTTCTTTGCCTTTAGTAGTAGCCTTCTTTTGTCTTTAGCAGTAAGACCAGTTGTTCTCCAGGTACCCAGCCCCCTGAGCTGAAATGGGGAGCAGAATGAAGCCCCCATAATCCAAGGGGAAATGGTTAGTGACCTGCTACACCACTTAGACACACACAAGTCTATGGGGCAGGATGGGGTCCACTCAAGACTACTGAGGGAGCTGGCAGAAGTGCTTACCAAGCCATTTTCCATCATTTATCAACAGTGCTGGCTAACCTGGGAGATCTCAGTTGACTGGAGGTTAGCCAATGTGATATCCATCGACAAGAAGGGGTCTGAAGGAGAATCCTGGGAACTACAGGCCTGTCAGCCTGACCTAGGTGCTGGGGAAACATATGGAGCAGATCATCTTGAGTGCTATCATGCAGCATGTACAGGATAACCAGGTGATCAAGCAAAGTCAGCATGGGTTTATAAAAGGCAGATCCTGCCTGACTAACTTGATCTCCTTCTACGACAAGGTGACCCACTTAGTGGATGAGGGAAAGGCTGTGGATGTTGACTACCTGGACTTTAGTAAAGCCTTTGACACCATTTCACACAGCATTCTCCTGGAGAAACTGGCTGCTCATGGCTTGGATGGATGTACGCTTTGCTGTCTAAAAAACTGGCTGGATGGCCGGGCCCAAGGAGTTGTGGTGAATGGAGTTAAATCCAGTTGGTGGCTGGTCACAAGCGGTGTTCCCCAGGGCTTGGTATTTGGTCCAGTTCTCTATAATATCTGTACCAATGATCTGGATTAGGGGATTGAGTGTACCCTCAGTAACTTTGCAGAAAACACCAGGTTGTGCGGGAGTGTTGATCTGCTTGAGGGTAGGAAGGCTCTCCAGAGTGATCTGGACAGGCTGGATTGATGGGCCAAGGCCAACTACAATGAGGTTCAACAAGGCTCAGTGCCGGGTCCTGCATGAACTTGGGTCACAACAACCCTATGCAATGCTACGGGCTTGGGGAAGAGTGGATGGAAAGCTGCCTGGCAGAAAAGGACCTGGGGGTGTTGGTTGATAGCCAGCTGAACGTGAGCTGGCAGTGTGCCCAGGTGGCCAAGGCGGCCAACAGCATCCTGGATTTATGAGAAACAGTGTGGCCAGCAGAACTGCTGGCCCTCTGATTGTCCCTCTGTACTCAGCACTGGTGAGGCCACACCTTGAATACTGTGTTCAGTTTTGGGCCCCTCACTACAAGAAAGACATTGAGCTGCTGGAGCGTGTCCAAAGAAAGGCAATGAAGCTGGTGAAGGACCTAGAGTACAAGTCTTAGGAGGACTAGCACAGGGAACTGTGGTCATTTTTCCTGGAGAAAAGGAGGCTGAGGGGAGACCTTATCACACTCTACAACTACCTGAAAGGAGGTTGTAGTGAGGTGGATGTTGGTCTCTTCTCCCAAGTAACAAGTGATAGGATGAGAGCAATTGTCATCCAGTTGCTCCAGGGCAAGTTTAGATTGGATATTAGGAAAACTTTCATCACTGAAAGGGTTATCAAGCACTGGAACAGGCTGCCCAGGGAAGTGACCACGATCCCTGGAGGCATTTAAAAGATGTGTAGAAGTGGCACTTAGGAACATGGTTTAATGGTGCAGTGTTAGGTTAACTGCTGGACTCTATAATCTTAAGGTCATAGAGTCTTTTCCTGCCTAGACGATTCTGTGATTCATGCTGAAGCTCTGTCCCTTGGTCCCTACCTGATCTGCATTGCAGCCATGCCTGTGCCTGACCATCTACTCTGCTGATCCAGATCTTGACCCTGGCTCATACACTGGACTTTCCATCTTGACTGCAGACTTGTCTGTCACTGTGTACTTGGCTGGATATCACTGGACTTTGGCTTACCATGCTCACTGTCTCCAGACCTGGTCTTCATCCTGACTTGCTGACACACCTTCCTGGTGTGACTCTGGACCTGCCTCATTGCTGTGCACTTGTGCATAGCGATTGCCATGTGGATTTGGCAATCTGAACTCTTGGCTGAACCTGGAGTCTTGCTTTCCCTTAGGGAGCAGCCTGCCCTTGCTGTATCCTGACAAATAGGCAGCAGCTGAGTCGCTCTAAGGTAATAGCTCACTTTCCAAGGTTTTTTTTTTTTTCTTTTTGTATGCAAAAATCAGTAATAGGGAGTTCAGAGCCCTGTGAGAACTGACAGTAAAATCCCCTCAGGTTCCAGAATTGTTAAGACTGATTCACTCTTAGCATGAAGACTAAAGGAAAACTGCTCCTTGTTACCTGACCCATAAAAATGATTTTTACAGGGAATTGTAACTTCAGTGTGCTAAGACTCACTCCTTTCAGAGAGATGAGCTTTTAAAAGTCATGCAGACAACAATGACACTAACATGATCTTTAAGCAAAACAAAAGCATTTTAGTGTTATATAATTTGGATTGTAGGAAAATCAGCCCTTTGCACTACTCACAATTTGTATATTTGACCTTATGTCCCAAGGTACCATTGGTTTTGTTTTTTCTAGTCACACTGAGATTTAATTCTTGTGCAGTCACTGGAAAAAATCAGTGGTTATATAAGACATTAAAAAGTTGCTGTTTGAACTTTTACTATCTGTCTTATTTTATCTGTTTGTAACTGGTAATTATGAGTTCATGCTGATCTACAATTTCAGTTTCTAAGCAGAGCTTTTTAAAAGTAATTTGGTTTTAGTCTGTCTTATTCTTCTCCAGTAATACATTTCAAGGTTTGGGTGTAGCACTGAAATATTCATAAAGTTCCAAACCAGTTGCAATTTTTTGCATTGTATTATAGTAATGGGAGCTGCCCTGACTTAAAAATGTGGCACAACAGAGCAGGAAGAAGGGTGAAGGGAAAGCGAGAGAACAGTAGGGAAAGGAAAAAAAAAGTTGAGCATGAAGAAACAAGAGAAACACAAACTGTAATGGAAGAAAAGCAGAATAAAGAAAAGTAAAAACAGTGGGAAGAGATGGAGGAGATTCATTAAAAATAGAATATTCATGTTTCGTCACCACCCAACAAATAGTTTAGCAAAATGTCAATTTTTATCCAAAGTTATTCACATACACTTGGCGTACATTGTTAGCTGAAAGACTTACAAGCCAGCGTGACATTTAAGTTTCTAGGGAAAACAAAAGACTTGAGGTCAAATACAGGATAATAAAAAGAAGAAAAATAGTTGCTGAGAAACTGCTTTAAAAACAATTAGAGGGATTATCTGAATGCGAGTTCTTAGAGACTGGAGATCAAACTAGCTAAATTTTAAGAAATGGTAGTGCCATTACTTTCTTGGGGATCTGTTTCTTTGGAACAGATTTGTTTCCTGGAAATGACCCCAAACTGGATGGCTTGATGTGTTTGAAAATCTGACTTTTTCTAGATTATTGGTTGCACTTGTGTCAACGAATAAATCAGATGTGTCTGACAAAATCTGTCTTACTTTACAGCCAGTTTATCAGCATTAATTCTATTTCTATTCTTTAATTCCTCTGCTGTTGTATTTCATGTTTGGTTTTGTGCTTGTGGGTTTGTTTTTTTTGTTTGTTTGTTTGTTTTGGGGGGGGATTGTTTGTTTGTTTGTTCCCCCTGGGATTATTATAATTTAATTAGCCAATTGTGCATCAGTTGGCCTGCCTGACTTTCTTCATTCTGTGGTGGCACAATGTTAGCACTCTCCCAGCCCTTGGACCTCCTTACCCACTGTGTCAGTTATGATCATTATATCTTATTATATCTATATATTATGATCATTATAATCTTTATATGTAATCTTTTGGCCTCAGCTCAATGAGTGAAAAGATTTGTATTTGCAGATTAACACTGCCCCTCTGCAAAATTTATCCCCTCCTTGGGTCTGTCAGCATAAATTCACATGGAATATCCCTCTCTAACCTAGGTTTACTGAAATGATCCTAGGGTTTTTTGACTCATTGAAAATAATAAAGATTAAAGTCTTTAAACTAAGGAAAAAGAGCTGGTTACTGCTACTATTTAAACAGCTTCACTGGAGCCAGAATATCACACATCAGCATGTTTTCAGGCTTGTCTCTTGGTTAGCATTCCCATTTTAAGATGCTGGGAGCTGGATGTAGGATTTCTGCCTTTGGCATCTTAGTAAGCATTTAAGGAATAGGCTGCTTGTTGTAAATTGCATCTGCCTCTGTTAAACCTCACTCCAAGTGGTACATTTGTGATGCTCACTCTCAAGATGACTTGATTATATTGAACAGTGTGCTGCAAAGTGCTGGTAACTACAAGGGTGTTAGCCTAAGTGTCCCAGCTTAATAGCCTTTTGGTCAAGACAACTATTAGGACTGAACTTCTGTGGAAACATAGCACATTACACGAAATAAGAAGGGATGACTTTTTATTTTAAACAGAGTTTGTTGGAGGATGAGAAGTTATCACAGTCCTGACCCCTCTTCCCTACCCTGTCTCCTCTATAAGCAAGTTCAGTAGTTCATATACGGGAAAGCCAAGCTGCTTCCCTTCCTTCCTGCTGTCACACTCACTTTTCTGTCTAGGGTTTATTGTATGTGTGTTGTGTGAAGGAGGGGGCAGGGTTGGTCAGGAGGGTTGTACTCCCCTTCTGTTGGCACTAGTCCACCATGAACTAGTCCGCACTGAACTCTTACTGATCCAGAGAGGATAAGAACCTCTTGTGTTAATTATTTAGGAAACTCTGTGGAAAAAGAAAAGATTCGGTTGCATTCCTTTCAATAAAGATAACTTATGCAAACCTTTCACAGAATGAAATACTGCCATAGGAACACAGACTAGAGACCAGGTCCCCTTTTCCTGTGAGTAGTGAACAACTACCTTAGAGGATTCATTTTTTAGGCAAGAAACTTTGAAAGTTTCTGCAAAATGGGACAGTTTCAGCAAGGGTTGTTTTCCAGTCTGCTCTGGCTAATGCTTCAGGCATCTTTCAGGGGGCGTGCAATAAGCAGAACTCCATGCTATGCACAGGAAGGAAATGGATCTAGGTGTCCCACATATCTACTTCAGGAAGTTCTCAGATGTTTAGAGAGGAACATTAATTGGTCTTCTGTGCCAGCTACATTCTGAACTGCTCAGATCTGTTAATGCTGAGGCATTTCTACCCATGCTAAGAAGCAGAAGTGTAGAGAACTGGGAAATACTAAAAGAAAAACAAATGTAAGCAGCTACAGAATTTGTTTATTTTCAATAGCAGAAAGCAAATAAACAAAAATTTTAGAATTGCAATTTTGGCCATAGATAGATTCTACCTATGTCTTATTTCAAATATACCTTGCATTTAGCCAACCTGTTTGCTTGACTTTAAATCTGATGCTTTATCTTTGTAAGATTTGGTCCTTCAGTTGCCGACTCTTCGTATAAATCTTGCTAGAATAGATTTTTAAAAAGAATTTAACATAAGATATCTACTATAAAGACTTTGGTCTACACCTTCTGAGATTTAGATGAATCTTTCAATATGCTCAGCATGCTTCTTAGTTTATTCTGAAAGGTGAATTTTTCTACAAAATTTTCCATGGAACAAAAAGGCAATATTTGTTTCCATGACAAAATCAGTTTCTTTTCCAGTAATCAGTTTGCATCTTTGTACTCATGCCACAATCAATCTGTTTAAAAGCATAACAAATAAACCTCTTGGCCAAAACAGAAGTGAAGGGCAGTCAAACTACAGGAGATAGTATCTTGTACACAAGATACAGAGGAGAAGGTACAAAGTACGCTGTAAGTTTTAAAAATGTTGTGAGGAATTTTTTTTTTTTTTGGTAACTGATTGAGTATTTTCAGATAGAGTCCAAGAATGGTCACAAATAAATCTAGAATTGACGATCTCATCATTTGTGTGATCATATCATTTGAATTTGTGCCACATTTTAAAACTTCAGAGCAATCACAGTCAAAATTATAAATGACCTCTCTGCCTCATGCAGGGAAGTTAACAAACCGGTACAGACATTTTATTTTCAAAGTGAATATTTCTTCGGACATCTCTTCATTTGCCTTAACTGTTGAAGTTCTCTTTCAAGATTCATAAATTTTGAAAGCAGTTATGAGAAAATTATGGAAGTTATGGACACTTAGCCCTCCAACACCCTTAGCAGAGTACCTGTTGGCCAAATACAACCACCAGGTAGCCATCACCAGCTTCTGACAAGGAATGGCTGACAGCTCCAAACGGAGATTTGAGGTTACAGGTAGCCTGTGACAGATTATAGTGTGTGATTCACTCCAGTCATGCAAAAAGCAAATTTTGAATTGTGATGTCAGCTGGAATTTCATCTTTACCAGATGAAAAAACTGATCAGAAAAAAAAAATACAGTGCAAAGATGCAGACAGCACTAGCACAGTACAGCCTCAATGCTTACAGCTGAGGGTAACCTGCTGTACAGGTCACCTGCTACAGCTTTTGCAGCCAGCAGACTAACTTCAGGCTTGGGTTAAATTTACTGCAAGGCTGATTTAGGTCTGGTTTTGGGAGACCACCTGCCCTTTAGTTAGGAGATAAAGCACACATTCAGACTATATCTGCTTAATCCTTTCCTTTTAATTGTATTGTAGCACACTAAGGTGGTGACTGAGGTGAAACTTCTAGTTTAGAGCATGAGAGTAATGGATTTTTATAAAATGCATTACAGTACATCAAAATAAAAAGCTTGAGAGGGCAGGAGAGAGGGCTGGAGTCTCAGCCAAACTGCTGACATCCACTGATATAAACTACAATCAATCTTCCCTTCAGGCTTTTACAGGTACAATTACTCTTATAATTGCTACACAGATATATGTGATCAGACCATGCTTGAATAAGCAAATGTGGGAGGAGACCTCTAAGGTCAAGTAAGCAACAGTAATGATTTTATTAATGACTAAATTCTAGGAAATGAGACATTATAGGATGACAGGGCTGGAAGGAATCTCAAGAGGTCTTCTAAGTCCATCCTGTTCCTCACAGCAGCTAGGCAACTAAAGCTAGGTCACTCCCAAAGAGTGGTTCCCTAACCTGTTCTCAAGAGAGACCCCCCTCCACCTTCAAATAATAGAGATGTCCCTGTGCTATCTGTGCCACTTGCTTCACTATCATGACCGTCACAAGATGTTTTTCCAGCCTGAATGTTCCTTTGTGCAGTTTTCTTCAATGGCTGTTTCCCATGCTATACTTATGTAATTAATTATTCCTGCTTCAAAAGCCTAATCCATATTCACTGGTACTTTGTAGTCCTGAGAACCAGGTAATTGATGGATTTGGGCAGAAATATACGAAGTGTATCCAGTTACCTTAATGCTGAATACTTGTATTGCACTTCTACCATTTACGCAGGAGTCACTAGAAGTAACATGTGCCTCCCTCATCTTCCCGTAGCTGTGCTTTTACAGTAGAAAAGACTTCTATTTGATTTTTGCAGCTGCAGAAACAAGCAAGCAAACAAGACTCAGCTGCGTGAGTGAGGAAGTGGATTAGAGGAAGTAATTTCAGGACGATTAGAAAGCAGCAACACGCTGAATAGAAAGAGGAAAATAAAATATTTTTTTTCTCTAAAAGATTCAAAGATGATACCATAAAAAATGCAAAATATGACAGAAAAGTGTGATACATTCAAATTCGTGCAGGAGAACATTCCATCATAACACAGGAATTGCTTGCATGTTTTATCACATGACAATGGCAGTCCCATCCTATGACTTGATATAAATCTTCACATGCTTAATATATAGTTTCTTGTCATGTGAGCAGGCATGATGGGGACTGCTGGAGCTCTGTTCCCCATAACTGTGGTAATTCCTGGGAACATGAATAGGAGGGTTAGGGCATGACCATTGCCAGTCTGTTAAGAGGGGTCCATTGTGCACCCGTGCCCAAAAGTTCTCAGTTGTTGCTTTAGACAACCAAAATCTTATTAGATCAATTAGAGTTTTCAGAGCAGCGTCCTTGCAGAACAGATTGTATTGATTTAATGGATTTTGCCAACTGTTGAGCCCCAGGTACACATACCTGCAAAATTTAATTAATGTGACACTGAAGATTACTATAACTCTTCATGCTTTAATGGATAAGAATATACAAAAAAGCAACGCATATATTCCAGGGAGACCTTACTGTGGCCTTTCAATACTTAAAGGGGGCTTAGAAGAAAGATGGGGACAGACTTTTTAATAGGACCTGTAGTGACAGGACAAGGGGTAATGGTTTTAAACTAAAAGAGAGTAGATTTAGGCTAAATATAAGAAAGAATTTTTTTTTTATTTTTTTTTTTTTTTTATGATGAGGGTGGTGAAACACTGGAACAGGTTGCCCAGAGAGGTGGTAGATGCCCCATCCCTGGAAACATTCAAGGTCAGTTTGGATGGGGCTCTGAGCAACCTGATCTAGTTGAAGATGTCCCTGCTCATTGCAGGGGGTGGGAGGTGGACTAGATGACCTTTCAAGGTCTCTTCCAACCCAAAATATTCTATGATTCTATGATATTCCACAGTGGGAACTGATTTTATATATAACTAAATCATATTCTCATAACTGTTCCCCAACTGCTACAAAACAATTAGCGTCTGAAAACATTTATTTTTCTTTAAAAGTTCTCAAGGAGTTTTAAATTATAGCTTTAAAGAAATTTTCCAATTTCACGTAGGGTCAACATTGCTCCTTTTCGAAAATGTAGGTTTTCATAAATCTTAAGGTTACAGGAGACCTTAAACCCTGGTCTTTTTCTTTGTAGTCTTCACAGGCTATACAGTAGCATAGTTAGAAACTGTTGTATTGGGGGATACAGTCAAGTGGTTTCATTCATGTCTTCCTAGAAGTTTTAGAATACTTTGAGAAATGAATGATCCAGCACTCTAGTGGTTAAGCAGTTATTAATGACCGTTGCTTTTAAAATGTGGACATTTTTTCTCACATTTGGCACAACATGAGCCAATGTTTTTCCTGTGCGTGCCATAAACTCTAAAAAAATAAGAATAACTTGGAAAATAATAATTTTTAGGCTTTCAGTATCTCTTTATGGAGGAACTGATATTCATGCCTGTGTTTTATACAGGCATGTATAAAACCCCTCCTTTGTGAAGGAGGCATGCAGAGGGATGCAGCTGCATAAAAGAAATGGTAAAATGGTCGACCATTTTAGCTTCTTAACTTCAAGAAAACCTTCTCAAACTCATGCCTCCTGCTCTGGAGATACTGACAGTCCACTAGTGAAAATCAATAGACACCTGTTTTTCTGCCAGTGAGTATATTCATTATCAGTAAGTCCTGGCAGCAGTATTGCACTGTTTAGCACCTAAAGTCACCAGAAGCCCCTTGGCACCCTCCTCTGGATGACCTGATACAGGAGGGATCAAGTCCTTTGCCCCCAGCACTTGTCTTCATATTCAGCTCTTGTAGATGGAAGAAGAACTTATGCCCCCATCTCTGCTGCATTTCCAAACAGTGTGTTTGTTAGAGTATGTATGAGTAGTATAGTATACTAGTATATGAGATCCAAGCTCGTAAACTACGTGGGTCTGTTTCGAAGCCAGGATTTGATTCTCTATCCACCACTTCCTAGCGTAATTCTTTAGCATTTGGTCTATAAGCATGCTGAGAGACAGGTCTTGGAGGTCCCTCTGTCTCTACCCCTGAAACTGTTCTAATTGTGTATGTCAGAAGAAGAAAGATGGAAAAAACCCTAATGTTTGCTGCACAGTCTGTGTATTGGATAAATGTTCATATGAGTCAGAGGAGGGATTTTATTCTTGGCTAAAATGTGTAGGAGCACAAGTGCTTTGTTTAGTGCAAGAAAGTACTGCCTTGGCTGGGACTCCTTCAGTCATGCTCCTCACTGAACGTCTGAACCTCAAACTGTGGCAAGTATTACCCCAAGCCTTTTGTTAGTTTTTCCTAACATATAGTCCAGCTGGCCTCTTGCTTAGCTTCCGTAAACACCAAATTCTTCTTCTCTTCAAGGTACATAGATGTTCAGTTCTGGTTAAAATCAGTGGAATTTAGGAATAGGGGTTTAGACAGTGTAAATACCTTGGAAGAGGGGGCATGGAGGATACAATTAGAAAGGGTTTCTGGTTCAGTTCTCATTTGCTGTACTAAGACATTGATCTGAGTCCATTTCAGGAAATTCTGAGAGAGGGATATGATCACCCATCATGTTACTTAAAGAAAACAGTTGAAGTAAAATTTTTGATCCCTAGGAAATAATATGCACTCTTATGACAGACTAAATGAAACTCTTAACAGGAGCCATTTAACTTGTTTTGCGTGTGTGAATTATCTTTGCAGCTCTTATTATGCTATCTTTTATACATATTCTAGCAGTAAGACTGTGTTGCCAGTGCTCCCTGACTGTTATTAGGGCTATTTTCCAGGTGTTCCATAACAGGCAAACTGCAAGGTTATTTCATTTCTGCAAAGCTGCTGATGGACTAACCCTGCCTGTTTTCCATCCTGAGACAGCAGGAGTGTAAATACTCACAGAAATACATTCCTCTACCCTGTAAGCTGTTTTGTGTGCTGTTGCCAAACAGCACAGTGTGTAAGCAATCAGGTGACCAAAGTATCATAAAGACCGAACACAATTAATCTAATGATGTACAATTAATACAGGACTGTGTAACATCTCCTCTCTGATGACTTGACCCTCTTTCTTAATATGTTTACTTTTCCAGACAGTAATGCTGAAGTAGGAACACTCAGAGGTCAAGTGCAGCTTCCCAGTGGCAAAACGGTAGAGATGAACATATTCTGCTGCTGTAGTAATTGTTTGACAGGGTCCTTTCAGAACAAAGTGCAAATATGTCAGTCCTAAAGGATATGCGTTACCTCTCTCAGACCAATACTGGGCAAGAAACTGATAGCAGGAAGAAGTTACATGTAATGTAATTTCTTCATTCAGGCAAAATTGAAGTCGTCTTGGATTTTATTATTAAAGTAAAATGAGAAGAACAGAGATTAAATTTTCTAGTAGTTTTGAATAGCCTTTAAGTAAAGTTATTCACAGCCTAAAAAGTTTGCCATCTTTTAATCTTTTGAAGAATACAATATTCTGTTTCAAGGCTAGCAACCTGTTTTCCAGCACTGGCCTGCTGCAGGTCCCTCACATACCTACCAGACAATCAGTTTTCTTCTAAACTTTGTTTATAAACACCTGACAAACAGCACCATCTGTGCCCCTCTATCACCTAAAACAGATTTCTGCTCTGAAACAGCTGTCAACATCACTAACAATCCTTAGTTATTGCTAGTATCCAGGCTGTTATGGCTTTAAGGAAGTATTGCTGAGCTCACATACAACCAATATGTCAGCAATCGGTACTGCAGCCATGACTTTCTCCATGGAGGTTAATCAATGACAAGCTTACTGGCAGCAGGTGGCTAATTTTCCATTAAATAATCTCCATGTGAAACGGCATCCTTTACTTGCAGGCAAAACAAAACCAAAGAGAATGAATGCTCAGATAAATGAGTTTCCTGACCGCTCCTCACTCACTTGTATGACACCAAGGCTGCTGCCAGGGAGCACACAGAAACGTGTGGCCACCAGTAGAGGTGGGGGCAGGACAGCGCTGTAGCGCGTGAGTTTCGATGACTTTAAGACACCCTGGAATTTCATCTTGCTAAATTTAATCTGGGTGATTAGTGACATATACTACAAAAATTCATTTCTTTGTGAGCGAAATTACTTGTGAAATGAGAGCTTTCTTAAAGTAACTATGTGACTAAGTTACTAAATAGGTAGGAAAAGGAAGCAATGCAATATCGTTATTGCAGAGGTAGGCAAAAAGATGATAACGTGGTGCAGAGCTTTACAGAGAGCTCCATGAAGACCAGTTAGTCAGATCTAGTTTGGTTGTCTTTGCAGGACATGTTTTTGTGACCTCTAGTAATAAGATCAGACAAGTTGCTTGTACAGGGATACAAGAGACTGAGGCCGTATCTCAGAACCCCAAGACCCCAAGCAGACAATCTCTACTCTTTATTTAAGAGAGTTATCATACAACAGAGATCCATAACTCACTGCTATGAAGTCTATGATCTTGCAAGAATATTTTTTGAGTATGAAGCTGCCGAGTCTCCGTGTCAGTTTAATGGCTGGAGGTTAAAATTTCTATTTTAGTGACTATGGCTAAAGCAGTTTACAATGATTAATAGTTCTAACAGAAAACAGATCCACTTTTACAGACCCATGACATCACAGGTGCTAAAAACTGTATCCAAGGACTCTTATTATGCTTCTTGATACAAGTGAGATCAGGTATCCCATTCTGTGCCACTTGCTCTTTCCCTTTCTTACAGGGTCAAATTTCAAAATTGGTAGAATATTTGCTAGTATTGCACACCAACATTTGCAAGACTTTCAGCTGGCTACAGGATGAAAATGTAGGCTTGCAAAATCTAACAGACATGGACTTTGCTCACTGATGATTTAGCTATTTCCCAGACCTAGTGAGTGAAAAAAGGAGTAAAATATGATTCATGAAACTTCAGGTGCTGAAATGTGTTTATATTAGCATCTTTGCCAAATGAGTTTAATTTTAAAAGTCTCTATGTATGAGAGAGAATTAGGGAATACTAAAGCAGTGTTTTATTAAATTCTTTTTTCATTTACCCTCAGATTATTTATTTGAAGCAGGGCTGAGCATCTAATTTTATTTAGTACTACATTGAAAGTTAAACCTCAAGGAAATTGCATGTACAATACAATTATAAATAGGTGTTAATAGCTCTCAGTCAAGTTCAGGGAGGGCTTGCCATAGATTTTCTTAGTTAAACATTGTAAATAGTATTGTGAGATGGGAATGCATTATAAATTGTATAAAGCATAACAATGGAATCTGAATACTATGCATAACTGTTAAACAAACTCTTAGAAAACCTAGTGTTCTTTAGCAAAAATCTCTGTTAGACATTTCAGTAACAGGTTTCAACGTAACATTTACACCATGGTTTAGGATGGAACAATGCATATTTAAAACTCACCAAAATATATTGCTTATTTTACTTTATTTTCCTTCTTGTTATTAACAAAATACTTATGTTTATGCACAATCGTATTTCCAATAGCAAAAACTCCAAGTATTTTGCTGACCCAAGAATACTGGAGTTGATGAATTATGTTATTGTACTTTGGGGCACTGCTCTCCCACAGGGTAAATAAAATCTCTGAGAATCATCCTTGCTTCCTCCCAGCCTCCTGAGGGAAAGGGAAGAAGAATCATGTCTAGACAGTCCCACTGGGAATGTAGAGCTGTAAGTTAGAAATGCAGAAGGATGCAGAAGGAAGTAGGGCAATCTCGGGAGTCTGGACACTGTTCATACTGCACAGCCTTTGTGCGTCTTGTTCCTGCTAAAGGCCTACAGAGATCCAGAAGAGAGAGAGAGAGAAAGAAAGAAAGAAAGAGTGCTGCTTATCCTAAGTTCCCAGTTCAGGAAGATGTTTAAGGATCTCTCAGAACAAACTCAAATCTCACAGCTGGAACTGCATCAGAAGTAAACAAAACTAACACCTTAAGAAGATGCCACATGCCTTCTTCACAAGAGCTTCCAGTTTTGAGCACTTGTCTAGGACCTATGACCTCATTCCTGAGCTTAATGAATAGCTGGCACGTCATTGAGAAAGCAGCTGTCTTACAGTAAGGTCAGGGAACAAAGGACTCTGTCTTGGAGCGTGTGCACGTCTACTGGCAAGTTAGGCTGGAGAAGTTTTCAGTGATGCCAGCTTTTCTCATTAGCCATTTGGGCCACTAGTTAGGTCTCTCATTGAGCGTCATGTCATCTGTTGAATAATAATGAACCATTAGAATTTGCATGGGGTCCTTATTTCATCTCTGTAATTTATATATAACTTTTACCTTGCAAGTGGGATTGCTGACATCAGACTGCTCTAGGTTTTAAGCTTCAGGGGAGCTACAGAGCTTGTGAATTAATTTGTGCGATACTAATTATTTTCATACTCCTAATTCTCCATTAACTTTAATTAATCTCAAAGGTTGATGGCCTATAAGTATGTGTGCACATTCACACATGTAAATATAGTATATTTACATACACAAATGCACATCACTCCATATCAAATTATCTTTTCCAGCATCAAGTCTGATAGTTATTTTTTTAAATCCTGCTGCAATGAAGTTTGATCTTGTAATTTTAATTGCATGCTCCAATGATGCCGACTAACTTTCTGACACTGTATATGGAGCTATCAAAATAGTTTTTTAAAAGCTTGTTTTGCTTACTCAGTGTTTTTTGCCCTCGGTATACAGAAGCCTGGAGGTAGCCGCATGTCCACAAACCTTCTAAAGTCCATTTCAACCACAGATTTGGTTAAAAAGATTTTTTTAAAGCCTTTTCTCCTTCTCTCAGAGTTCATAGGCCAGTATCCTGTTAGTTTTACTCAAGGGCATTTTTAACTTACCACTACTTTTCAAGCCTTTAGGGCACTGCTTCAATATTGAGTGTCTAATCATTGAAATAAAAATTGTGCCACAATTTTTTATAAGGTTTGCATATGCTGAGGTTAGAATTTCTTTGAACTGCAGTTTTGACTTCAGTTCCTTCTTAGACTTTCCTTTTATCTTTGTTCAAACCTATGTCCTCATGATACATATATTTCCATTATTGTTTGAGCCTTCTCATAAGAGCACTTTGGCCCATTTTCTGAACATGGACAATACAAGTCCCACCTCTTCGTTTCCTTTCAGTGGATCTGTGCTTAAGCAGGATTGGTTTAGTCCAGCATTTATCTAAGAGGTTCAGATATATCTAGTATTTAAGAAAGGCATGTGGGCTAGTCCTGCTGGTTTCAAATTAATCTCTTTTCACTCATTGGCTAAAATACTTATAGGAAAAAAAAGGTCTTTAAAAGCATTACAAAAGACTCTCTTCACAATTTGCAACAAATAATTGTTTCTCAATACAAAAAATTTTGCTTGTTATTTCATTGCCTTTTTTATCTCCTGCTCTTGCATTTGCTTCTACTAGCAAAGATCACAGATCACATTTTTGCTAAGTGCCATAATCTCAACTAGACGTTTAAAAAAAGAAGTCCAACATTGCATTGTTTGAGAAGTAACATTTGGGTTATTCACAATGCTGAGCAATTTGCTGCTATGTAGGAACAGATACAACTTACAGAAGGACAAACTTTGTAGGGATGTAGACCATCATCCCTACTTCTCTGCCTCACCTACCCTCCATGCCATACTGACATTACATATATGTAGTGCTGTAAATATTGGTTTCCTCTTATTTGTGAAAGGCCACAGGCTTTGTACGGACCTCACAGTGTAATTTCTGGACTTGTCTGTTTAGGGCTTTCTTGATTTTAGTTGATATTAGCCATGGCACCAGTTGCCTGGTGGCCACATAACTGTTGCCTCCTCTGCGCTGGCTTCGCTCGGGGAGCTCCCGGGCAGGGGGCTGGCAGCCCTACCTAGTCACTGCGGGACAGACAGC
Organism: Aramus guarauna; assembly: GCA_013400195.1. Lineage (NCBI taxonomy): Eukaryota > Metazoa > Chordata > Aves > Gruiformes > Aramidae > Aramus > Aramus guarauna. The sequence continues at coordinate 103,004 of VXBL01009984.1, forward strand.
CCCTCCGGGGTCACGGGGCTGGGGAGGGCTGCATGTAATTTTTGATGTTTAGTCTGGAAGAAGTGATAAGGAAACATATAAAAATAGCCAATTAAACATGAATTGGCCTAATAATAAATTCCTAGCTCTACCCCTAGTCTGTGTTCTTCTTTGCTCTGAACAAGATCTGAACCATTGAGCACACTGTGACTATCGGAGCAGCTCACCTGTACAGATATTGTAGAGATAAAAGCAGCTGCCCTGAACTGTTAGAAATTGCCAGCCTCACCTGAGAGGACTACACTGACAACCACTCATGTCATAGCTCAAACAGGCTGTAAACAAAGAAAAGTTCATATCTAAAACTTACCCTTAACCAGCAAATAATGTAATAATACTGAATATTCCCAGTGATGCTTCAATTCCTGGGGAAGGAACCAAAGAAAAATCTTAACAGAGGCAGAAGACCTGCCTGGGCTAGATCAACTACAAGTTAAAACTGAAATATTCTAGACTTATTACTTGCTCTCTAGACCCCAGGATCATGTGACTGCAAACAGAAAACTTGTTTTCAGGTTGTGAAAGTATGTGTTTCTTTCCCTTGTGACTTTGAGGAAAAGTTGACAATTTTACCGAAGTGTTAATAACGCAGAAATGTCTGGCTTGCTCCACAGAACCTATGCCATGCACCTCAAAATGAATTTTATACCTGCCCATCTTTTTCTGCATATGTTATGTGGGTGTGTAGGGCCCACCTGTTGTCCATACAGCTAGATGAGATTTTTGGTTGCTTTCTTGTTACTCCCAAGATAAGGGATGCCACCCTTTCCTTTTTTTTTTTTTTTTTTTTTTTTTTTTTTTTTTTTTTTTTTGTGATTGGAAATGGTTATGATATAAAGAACCTGTTATTATTACCTGTGTCTTTGAAAGGGATGAAAAACCACTGCCACACAACTGGTGATGGAGAATCAATACATGAAACAGCAGTTAACAGGAAATCAATTTTTTGCTTTGTATCCAAGTTTCTTTTCAGTCTGTCAGGGAAGATGAATATCATGGATTGAATAAAGTGAGAAAGACAGAAATGGTTGGCAAGAGTAATAATACTAAAAAATATTCCAAATTTAGTGGAATATAGGGCATTTTAAATCTTGAATCACCTAAAATGTGATTTTGGGCTATCACAAGCAAAACACTCTAAACTCAGGGAATTTTACTTGAAGAAGGCAATGATCACCTGTTGTCCTTTGCTTAGTTTTTCCTCTGCATTTGTTCCTTCAGTAAGTACCTCATCAGCATAGTGAAAAAGTTCTCCAGAAGTGTCTTGCTAAGGTTTCATGAATAATGCCGTGGCAGATGGTAGGACTCTTTCCTTCACAGGGGCGGCTGGTCCCCAGTGTATTGCGTACTGTTCTTGGAGAGGACAAAAGGAAATCTTGCTTCTCTGGCTAGAGAGTTTAAAAAAAAGGACATTTGCAACACCATTTGTAGCATACCAGGTATATTCTTTGGTCTCTAGCTCCAACAATGATTGTACCATGTCCACAACTACAGCAGGTTCTGGTGTGACCTCATTTAAAGTCAATTGTTAACCATCACTCTGCAATGTTCTTCTGAACAGGACAAACAGGACTGTTGTAAGGAACACGCATTTTGCACACAACCTGATGTTTTCTGAGAGAATCAGCTGATTTTTAAATTTCACTGCCAGCCCCTCAATTGGTTTGATACTGCTTTTGACAAATTACTTGTTCCCTCAGCAATGGCAACTGGGTCTACCTGAGCATATGCAGGCAGGAGCTACACTGCCTACTCCAAAGACCCAAAGCCTTCCTGCTCTGTAAGTCCCTCTACAGCGGTTAAGAGAGTAAATCCCAACGATGGCAGGGGCATCAGGGCCAGTGGCAGTAGGTGGGAGGTCCCAATCTCATCTATTCAGACCAAAGCTTTCTCCCACTAGAGTCAGACACTTCTTCCCCCAGTGCCTGCTGTGTGTTCATGGACCACAGTCCCCAGAGGTATGGATATCCCTGTTTTGTGTAGAGAGACCCACCCTCCCACCCATCCAAAAAAAAAAAAAATAAAAAAAATTTGAGTCTCCAGCTTCCATCAGCTGACAGTTTCTTTCTGAACTCTGTTTGGGCAGGGGTACTGTGTGTGTCTCTGATTAGATAAAGATTCTGTGTGTGATGGCTAAGGTTTTTTTGTATGATGTTTGTTTTGTGCCATTGTTTTCATGTGCCTCAGGGCTGGCTGAATTATCTTACAGCCTATAACAGGCTCATTACATAGGCACACTTCTTCACGTCCCATTTTTCCATCTTTAAAAGGATGGTGCTTAGCTCTTCAATTCTGACTGAACATACATATATGCATTATGGAAGCAATATAATTTACTGATTTTGCCATCTATCTTGACCATTTAGGAAAATACATCATATCCTACATTTCAACAAGATGTCGTCTTCTATGCTCACGTTTGTCTTCACTTACAGTCATCAATCAGCTATCAGTTTTAAGGAACACTTTGGAAGTGATTTTCTCTAATGTTTGGTTGGGCAAGAGAATGATTTTTCACCAGTTTAAGTGTGACTCAGTGTTTGGTAAAGATTTTTATAGCTGTAGCTTCTGGCAGTATTAATTAGAGCCAATTATAATGTGATAGACAGGTTTTGCCAGTTTAAAATGCTTAACAGAACTCCATCTCCCTTAAAAACCAAATGGAGATTTTGATTGCATTTGCATGCCTGAATTGTTAGACTGCTTGAATGCTAGACTCCATGAACATAATACAATATATGCAAATTAAATAATCAGAAGTTTACTTAAATAGATAACCAGATGTCCATGGGTGTGTATATAGCATTAGGAATGGTACAATATTAACCATAATAAATATTTTGGGGCTGTTCTTCATGACATTGTTGCTAACAATGATTTTCAATCTCATCTTAAAGTTTTCTGGTCAGACTTTCTATTATTGATACTTAAGTCATTTTTCAATTATCACGGTTGGTAATTTCAGGTTTCTATTTGACTGGAGTTGGTGCTAAGCTATTAATTGGAAAAATAAGTATATTTTTAATGAAGTATTTTCTGTCATTATCTGCTCCAGTGGTTTCCTAGATCCCAAACAAAGACACTTAATTAGTGGTTCAGTCTCTCTCTGGGCCATTAAATGTTTTAATGAAATACAAGAAATAAGAGCCAGCAAGAAAAATAAAATCAGTCAGTGTACATCCTTAAAGAACATCATTACTTTGGTTTCTTTCTCCACCCACAGCTTCTTCATGAACACGTAGTGTTCTAGTTTTTTTGTGAAACAGATGTCAAGAACTATTTTTTGTGTAAAATCAAATAATTGTTTTCTGGCCAACTCTGATACCAAATTACAGCTTCCAAAATTCACTCTCTTAAGAAGAAGTAATCTTCAACAAGAAGAAGTAATCTTCAACAATGTCTTATCCCAATGGCAGTAAGAAGAAATGTGAGCTAATTATCCAGTGAATCTTAGTATAATTTTCTAAAAAATGCATTTTTTACTACACAAAAACATGTTCTTTAGCCATGTATGGAATGCTACCAGGGCCACAAGGTGACTCACATGCAGAATGTTAAGTATGCTTTCTTCGTGTCCCAAATGAAGCAGTTAAAACAGTGAAAACAAACCTCTGTTAGACTGCATATCTGGACATAACATGAATAACTCTAAATCAATTTTCTGTGCAAAGACAGTGGAACTCAGATGACCAAAAATGGACTCACAAACTCTCCTTAATTAAGTATTCAATTAATAATTATTAATAGTAGGTAATATCACACATATTGTTAATTATTACATCATCTTAACCATGACTGATCTACTATTTTGACTTAGAAGTTTCTGTTTCCTGTCTTTCTTTGCAATTTCTGGATTGCCAAATCATCATATTATTTGAATAGAGATTTTGGCCATTGTTCCCACTTGTTCGCATTTCACTGTGCTTTCTCACCACAATACAGTCTATTTTATGCTCCTTGAATGCTGTCTCCAGAAGCTTCAGGATGCATAGAATCACTAGCCCTGTGCTTGTTCCATACTTTTCCACCTCCCAGGGCAGATTTATTTCTCTGTTTCTCCTGATAACTGCAGATGCAAGGAATAGGTAAGCTTTTGTGTGTCAGTTCTTTGTTACTGCAAATCACTCATTTCCTCCACTGTACTATTGGTTTTAAACATGTGAATCATTAACTCAGCTACAGAAACTGATGTCAGTACTGATTTTTCATGATTTGAAACAAAAAAATATTATTTTTCATAGTTAGATTTTATTCTTTGTGGCATTAAGACGGGCATTTGCTCTCTGAGATCTTAACTAGTAGGCCTGACCAAAACTTTTAATCTATTTTTAATTCTGTTCTTGTTTTATATTTCTGAGATTTTTTTTTCTTTTTTTGAGGAAGAGAGAAATCTCCAGGGTTTCTAGAAAATTCTTTTACTTTCCCCCCTCCCCCCATCAGTACATCTCTTAGCAGGAACACAGCAAAAGAGAAACAATAAGCTCCTTTCTCTGGTGACACAGATCAAGTGAATGTATTCAAGAAAAATCACCTCCTTGGTCTGACCTTTTTAGGGGCAGACTGTGGAGCTCACCAAGACACCCAACTGGTTTCCGTGAATCCCTTCAGAAGTACATCCTGTACCATCGATTCACTTGTCACTCTATACTTGATGCATATCATAGTGGAAAGCACAACTACAAGCCATTTCAATGTAGGAAAGAAGAGCTAGTGTTGATCTTGTAGCAGAGAATTTTCTTGAAAATATTTGCTAGGTAATATACAGTATTATTTAGTCTACCCTTATAACCTGTTCATCATTACAGTCCAGTAGTGGCCACGATCTCCTTCAGTGAGATCACTCACTAAAACATCTCCTGGGAACAAGACAACACAGTGGAGAACCAAGGTAGGAACATGTGCAGTTTGGTTGAGGTGCTGGAGGCAATACAGGTGCTGTGGTAATTACTGCAGGAGAAAAGTCAAGATAATAGAGATCTACTGACTACTTCTGATACGTGACATGGCTTCTGTTAAGTAACCATAACTTCAGGACTTGCCATGATTTAACAGATAATCTGGTTAATCTGGACAACATCAGTATCTGTTCTGACTAGTAGAAATGAGCTTGGATATGGCCAAATGTATCTTTACTTCTTTGAGGTATTTGAAGTTCTTAGTTAATACTTATACCAAGAAGAAAGAAACATTCATGAAATGATATAGATAGCTGGAAAAGGGGATGAATAAAGACATCAGGTTATACACTATGCCATTTGAAATTACTATTTGCCCAGAGGTTTCAAACAGCACATGGGCCAGTCTGGAGGTCTAACTGGGCCACTGGTTAGAAACAGACAAGGAATGGGGAAGAAATCAGGGCGGGTGCTTAAGGACAATGTCAGTGATAGTCAAGATCCAGGACACCTATGGAGAAATTAGCTGTATCAGCTATAGTTGTACACAGGGAAAGGGTCCCAAAAGATAGCCAGCAAGTTCAGCATCAAGCAGCTATCAGAATGCTACTGTTCCAAACAGGACAGAGTCCTCTGCAAGAAGAGACAAAGGTTAACACAGGGCTAGGAAAAGACAAGTAACTCGGTCAGCTGAAAGAACAACATCATAAAGCTGGTGCTTTTGGACAAGTTTCTGCCAGCCGGCCTTTACTGTAGCCACTCCTGAATCACTATCATCTGTGAAGCTTGCTGGAATGCCCCAAAGGAGCAGTGCAAATATTGTGATTATAATCTTGTCCCACTAGAGTCTGGGACCTGCTTAATTACTGGTGTTTTTTCAACCCCTTAAACTGCTGTTATTTCAGGTGCTTTTATGCAGCATTTGACTATAAATCCTAAATCCAAACCCTTTCAGAACTATGAAGTTCAGGTCTGTAGCTTGGCTGTTGTGAATTACAAAGGCCTTCTATCCAGATCCAAGCTCTAGATTTGAGCCTACTCATGCCTCAAGGTTTTGAAAACAAAATCTGCTCCATCCTTTGTGTTAGTGAAACACATCTCGGTGTGAAGTCAGGGTGCTGAAACCTCGTCTTACTGTTTCTCTCTCATGCACAACAGGGTGAGGACACTGCAGCTAGACATTCATGATCCACCTAAGGTATACTTTGTCCAAGACATATTCAGGATTCTACAGGAATTACTAATTTTGTGTGCTCTGTAATCCAGGTATGGATTTTACTATGCATGTATACTTTCCCCAAACATTTGCATGAATTATTCCAGCCCCATCTGCCCCATGAGCTTGAACTAAGAAGGATGAAATGCCATTCTGCATCTGAACTCTTTGTTGCAAATGTGCAGTCAAGGGTGGTAAACTCTGGCTGAAAAAGGCCATGCAGAGCTGAGGGAGCAGATTGCCACCCTAATGGAGCATTGTCTCACACTTTGTGGTTTTGCTCCAGAGAATTCAGATGCTTTCCCTGAAGTAAGACTCTGTTAATTTACTGCCTGTATTACTTCAATGGCTAAGAATAAATCAGACTCTCCTGGCTGGGCTGCTGTCTGAAATTCACTATGAAAGGGCCACATTTGAGAGTTTTTACCCTTCACAATGATGTTTTCACTCTTCCTTCATCCCTTTGCTTCATTTTATTTTGCAGACAAATCCCTCTAAATAGTACAAAGGTACTGCTTGCAAACACATTGCCTTCCCCAAATATAAGGGGTTTTCATCATCTTCCTTCAATATTTCATCATCTTCTCTCAATATTAAGAGCAGTGTCCCCTATGACAACAGTCAGCAGCAACAGTGTGCCAAAGCTGTATGAGAGGTACCACCCTGAGCTGCAGAAGCAGTGCCCAGGTGACCTGTATGTCATCCCCACTGAGCCTCGCCTCCTTACCTCAGCAAGTTAAGAATTCACCAACTAGTTCAGTAAATCTATCATGCTATTTGCTATTCTTAAGTAGTCTTCTGAGGTGTATCTGGCAGGACTACAAAGAGCAGTAAGATCTGAAGTCTGTTTCATGAATTATTGGGTGATAAGTTGAAAGAACTCCATGCTTCTAAAGCTAGGTTGGCTTCTTAAGAAAACTTGACATAACGGTGCTGCAACTGGAGCTGTTATGTCCCCTTAGCACAAAAATATATTTTTGATGCATTTCTTGGTGCCTCTTTCCTCTTGCAATATATGTTTCCCCCACTAATTTCCATGCAGGTCACTGAGGTCTCTAAGGAGGTTGCTTTAGGCAGAGCAGGCTATTCTTCTCAGAGTCAGTTCCCCTCAATGACTTCGGACCTTCCATGGATTTTTCTTCACCACTGTAAGGGAAAGAGCTGTACTAGCTTCTATTAAATATACTAGGATTCCCCTGCTACCATCTCAGCTCAGGAACTGGGGTTCAATGTATAGGAATGAGCCAATGCTTTTCTCTCACGATAGTTGCATCCCATGCAGTCCCACCCATCCCTGTTCTTCTCTGAGTCCTTAAGACATTGTCTTGGTGTAAGTATTTTATGCTTCCTGCATTAGACATAGCCTGTTAGAAGGCATTTCAGGAAAGTAAAAAGCAGCACTGTAGAAGCTCAAGATATCTAGCTTCCTCCAGAGGAGAAAGTTTTCTTTAAGACTGTGCGAATTTGAGAGAAAAGAGATGAACAGGTGGGAGGAGTACTTTCTTTAGATTTTCACTCTTTTTTAGGCCTTTCCTTTTACATGCCTGCAGTACTGAGGCAATTGGAGGCTGATATTTTCTGGAAAAAATCAGAAGCTGTAATAATTTATTAGTCAAGTATTAATAATAATTGAAAATGAGAGAAATACACAGTGACTTTTTTCACTGATCTCCCCATCATGTTGTTCTTAGAAAGAATTCATTTGTTCCATTTACACAACTGTTCATCATAAGAAATTTCTGTGGTAATAAATCCCTGCCTCTCAAAGAAAATGAGATATACCTGTCACACAAATAATACTTAAAGTGAGTTACAGCAATAGGGAGTTAAAAAAAGGAAATTAAACCAAGACAAAAGTTTAAAAATGCTAAGAATAGCAAGTCGGCATTGGAAGACACATCATATATCAGGATAAAAATGGGTAAAATGGAAAAGTTGTGGATTTCAGTTTTTGCCTGTCAGATTTACTTCAAGCAAACTTTAAAAAAGTACCACTACTGACAACAATAGTAATTTATGTTTTGTTTTGTTTTGTTTTGTTGTTAAAGCTGCTGTGTTGCAGTCAGTTCAATAAGCATTAACTCCGCAACCTGTGATTACAGGAGCAAGGATTGTGTGTGTGTATGAAAGCAGGTGAGCATGTTGCCAGGAGAATGGTAGGCCCAAATGAGCGATCTAACAAAGTGTTTGGGATTAAGTAACAAAGCTACCACGTTCTCAACTATAAAAGAAGTGGCAAATTATCTCCTGTGCCTTTCAGGGTTGTGCAATGGAAGTGGACAGTTGTCTGAGGTCATCTGTCCCCAAAACAGAAATAGGAATAACATAATTTAATTTTCATCATTCTCTGCCAGAATCCCTGGTTCTTACATTTCCACTTCCTGAGCTCCAAGTTGCTGTTTACAGCACAAACTCTCAAGGGTTCCCATCTGCAAGCTCCCCAAATTTGAACTCCTATACCATAACTATGCTAAAACTCTTCTTCTAGAGCCCCTTACCCCCCCCCGCCCCCCCAAGATTCACAGTCACAGAAGGGTTGACATTGACAGGGGCTTCTGGAGGTCATTTGGTCCAATCCCGCTGCTCAAGCAGGGCCACCGAGAGTCAGTTGCCCAGGACCATGTCCAGACAGCTTTGGAATATCTCCAAGGTTGGAAACTCCACAACCTCTCTGGGCAATGAGCACCAGTGCTCAGTCACCCTCACAGTGAAAAAGTGTTTCCTGATGTTCAGATGCTCCTGTGTTTCAGCTTGTGCCCATTGCCTCTGGCCCTGTCCCTGGGCACCACTGAAAAGACCCTGGCTCCCTCTTCTTTCCATCGTCCTTTCAAGTATTAATATACATTGATGAGATCCCACTGAGCCATCTCTTCTTCAGACTGAGGAGTCCCAGGTCTCTCAGCCTCTCCTCAAATAAGCAATGCTCCTGTCACCTAATCATCTTTGTGGTCCTTCACTTGACTCTCTCCAGTAGCTCAATATCTCTCTTGCACTGGGGAGCCCAAAACTGGACCCAGCATGCCAGGTGTGGCCTCACCAGCACTGTGGAAGGGGAAGGATCAGCTTCCTCGACCTGCTGATGACACTCCTCCTCCTAATGTAGCCCAGGTTACTGTTACCCACTTTTGCCTTAAGGACACATTTCTGGTTCATGCTCAACTTGATGTCNAATAAGCAATGCTCCTGTCACCTAATCATCTTTGTGGTCCTTCACTTGACTCTCTCCAGTAGCTCAATATCTCTCTTGCACTGGGGAGCCCAAAACTGGACCCAGCATGCCAGGTGTGGCCTCACCAGCACTGTGGAAGGGGAAGGATCAGCTTCCTCGACCTGCTGATGACACTCCTCCTCCTAATGTAGCCCAGGTTACTGTTACCCACTTTTGCCTTAAGGACACATTTCTGGTTCATGCTCAACTTGATGTCCACCAGAATCCCCAGGTCCTTTTCTGCAAAGCTATTTTCCAGCTGGTCAGCTCTCATCATGTACTGGTGCATGCCCTTCTGATCATAGGTCTGCACACTCTTCCTCCCCACAGTCCCCACATTTGTCCCATTTTCTTCTCCCACTCCTCAGCTTCTGCTCCCACTTAGACCTCCCTCTGCCTCTTTGCTCTCAGCCCCCATCCTCAGCCCACGTGTCTACTGTCTGCAGTTGCTCTGCAACTCCCTTTCTATTTTAAAATCGCTGATAATTTTTCCTTCCTCCCCCACCCCTGGACTCAGATTACTCTTCAGCATCCATTTGTCATTGATTCCACCTCCTTTCCTGACTTTCCCCACAGGAAAACCAAAAGCTGGCTCCAGGCTGCAGCTATCAAAAATCTGCCTGGATGTATTCAGAGGAAAGAAAAAGAGCAGCTGTCTGGGAAAAAGATGATGTATGATAGCCTGTATTATACAAGTAGGCATTTTCTTGTGAACTAATAATTATTGTCATCAAGGCAGAATCTGTACTAAACTGACTGGAACTCTTTCAATTAGGAATGAATGCCAACACAAAGTCTGAAACACTCAGAGATTTAATACGATTCTATTTCTTTTGTCCTGTATCTATTCCTACAAATAGGGATTAATGCACTTGGACAAAAGCGGTACACATTGCAGTATTTTTAACAAGCTTTTCTTTCAGTATGCATCAAATCCTGTCAGTCTCTCAATCCGGGTAAGCAGATGTACTGAGTTACCTGCCACTTTGCCAAATCAGCCTTTCTCCCTCACCCCTGCAATTCACTTCTTCTCCAGCAGTCTACTCAAGAATACAACATTTAACATGAAATCAAAGCATTCATAAAGGAAAGCCAAACTCCTCTAAAATTTAGGAGTCTTCCATTTCATTTTATACTCCAAAAAATACAGATCCTTTTCATTCAGCTGGTATGTTACTTCTATTTCAGTTTGAAAACAGGATCATTTTCCAGAGAAAAATAATCTCTTTTGAGCCAATTGGCTCAGAAGTTTAAAATACAGAATTCAGAAAAAATACATTACATATGGTTTTGATTAGAAAAGAGCTTTTTCATCAAATTCTGTTAAAAAATGAAATGGTGGGCACAGGACTGTCGAGGATAAAATAGTAAAGGAAATTCCCAGAAAACCAGCAAGTTTCTCAGATCAGTGCTGTCAGATCACAAGACTATGAGCGAACTGCATTATTTAATGAAAGGGTTGTTTCTTTCTCTTTTTGTGCTTTTCTCCTCTTGCTCAGACCTAGGGAATGCAGAAGACAAAATGGAGAGCAGGGGGGCAGAACAGGCAGGAAAGGTTATAAGTTTGTAAATGTGTGCAGATTGAGTTCATAGCAAACCTTCAGAGTAGGGTGAGAAAGAGGCCATGGCAGGGGAAAGGCTGCAGTACAAGATACGCTTGTAGTTGACAAATGTATAATACTGTTGTTAGGCATACGTGGTGATTGAAACCAAGAGAGCAGCTAAAATCAGCGACGGATGATATGCAGATGCAGAAGAGGTAACAGAACTTGGAAAGACTTGCCAGAGTAGAGAAAATAATACGGAGGTTGAGGTCTGGCTGCAGACGCACAAAAGCTTATTTCCGGAAGAAAGAGACCAAACAGAAATTAAAATATGTAGCTTTCCTTGTGTAGTCACTGAGAAAAAAACCCAGACTGACTTTTATAGGAGACTAAAGCTCCTTCATTTGATGCTGAAAATACGTAAAGTGTTTCTTCAACATTTTACTTAATTTATTCTTTTAGATATTTATTTTTAGATTGCCATTAAAAATGATTACAAGGTGTTGCTTTGTATTCAATATTTTCATGTCTTCTTTCTTAATGTGGACTCTGCTGAAATGAGATCTTTTACCAATGAAAACAGTGTTGCCTATCTGACATAATGAAAATAGTTATGGAAGCAAATTGGTTAGAGTCGGTCAATGAGATAATTTTTTTTTAATCACTTTTGATTACTTCCCATGTTCCTGGGATTTACTTAACTTAATATCACGGATGCGGACTGAGCTTTCCAGTAGGAACACCTGTCATCTCTCTGAATGACACTCTCTTCTTCACCTACACTCTATTTTTAAAATAGAAAGTGTGATGATTGTGAATAAGTAAATAATTCCTGTAATTGTAGTCTCATGCAATCTCACATCACAAAATCAGTGTCAGTAGCACCAACAAATCCATATAATCAGCACAATGACTGTACACGCGACCACTTTAAAATGTGAAGGTTTGTGCGTGTTGAGTGCTCGTGAAAAGGAGCACATCGACAGTGTCCGAATCTCACATCTTCCATTTCTCCACAGAAGGGTTACACGGGGGTAACCGGAGCACAGGAGCCTTTACAGTGGCATGACCCATTCATGGATGCTGATTACCTGTTATTCCAGTCTTGTGCATGAGATCACCTTCAAACCGAAGATATAAAGACACGGGTCTTTTGTTTTCACCAGTATCAGACTTGCGGGCCTCCTCAGCATAATATGGACCTTCCCAGAGCTGCAGACCTTCTGCTGTGGTGATCGGAGCTGCACACTGTAACGCAGCCATCCAGAATCTCTCAGGAGTCATAGCTGCATAGATCTGGAATATAAAGCACCCATCGTCTATTTCCTTCATCATCATAATAATGTGCTTTGCTAGTGTGATCTTGATTGAGAATAAATCCTGTGTACTTGATGCTCAGGGGTTTCCTGCAGCTGGATGCAGATGTCCGTACACGTTGGTTTACAAATTCAGCACGAATCTGTTGGCAAGGGAGAGGCAAAGCTTCAGCCCCTTGAACATTTCCGTCCTCTGCCCTCCTGCCTTGTGAAGAGGCGTATTCTGACTCTTCGGAGACAGAAGTGCTGGGCTTGCTATAAGACTCGTCCCGCTGGCTACTGGCTGGAGGCTGCCACTTCTTGTGTGTGGCACACAGCCCAGAAACTGAACTGCAGGAATTAATCCTAAACACACCTACAGCCTCTAAAGGCTTTGAAAACTAATCTGCTTCTTCCTTCTCAGAGAAAGGTGTAAGGGAAAGGTAATAAATTACAAAAAGAAATAACAAATGGGGACAGCATAACCTTTTTAAAGATGCTGCTTTCTCAGCACATCTAGGTTCAGAAGCAACACTCAGCACATCTCTTCACTGCCCTTTGCATTATTTTTTCACAATTAGAGTGTTCTACTGGAGTACTGCTGACTTATGTTGCATTTTCCCCATTATTTCCCTTCTGTGAAAGAAATTTGAAATATCCATTTGAACGTGAAGAGGTTAACAAGAGAGTGAATTTTCTATTTATCAATAAGCAGAATTGAAGGAAGCAGCCCTATGGCCTTTCATTCATCTGCTTTAAATCAGTCAGCTGTGATTCAAGATGTCGTAAGTAGTAACAGAGAAAAGAGTTAACTCTGAATTTAAACAAAGAGCCAAAAGTATGAAATAGTGGTTTATAATATAGTGGATTGGGAAAAATATATGTGGATATATCTGGAAAGCTAATGTTTTAAAATATTTGACAAAATACTGACGAAATATTCAAAGCCTAGTGATGGTTTGGCACTTGAGGGGCAAACTAGTTTAGTGTCCAGAAACTCTTGTTTCATACTTTCAGATCATTTCATGATAAGGTGTTCTAGTGCCTGTTCAATGGTCTGTATTACTGTGAAAGATGCTAGAACAGTTCTACTGGTTTGCTCGTCATTTAATTTATGCACACTGCACAGTATGTCCTACTATAAAAACAGTGGCTGTGCTTCAAGGCAAGAGGGTGTCTCTTTGCTTTTTAGTGGCTCTAGATCAAGTGGATGCCTCCAGAGAGCAGGAGGCACTGTGTGCTGGGTTTGCATGGCAAGGTTTTGGTAGCAGGGGGGCTACAGGGGTGGCTTCTGTGAGAAGCTGCCAGAAGCTTCCCCTGTGTCTGACAGAGCCAATGCCAGCCGGCTCCAAGATGGACCCATTGCTGGCCAAGGCCAAGCCAGTTGGCCCCTCTGTGAGAACATATTTAAGAAGAGAAAAAACACCAGTTAGAGAGAGCTTTTGCAGCTGGAGAGAGGAGTGAGAAGATGTAAGAAACTCTGCAGACACCAAGGTCAGGGCAGAAGGAGGGAGAGGAGGTGCTCCAGGCGCCGGAGCNATGAGAGGAGTCCTCCCCCGAGGATGAAGAAGCAGCAGAAACAACGTGTGATGGACTGACCGTAACCCCCATTCCCCGTCCCCCTGTGCCGCTGGAGGGGGAGGAGGTTTGAAGCCGGGAGTGAAGTTGAGCCCGGGAAGATGGGAGGGGTGGGGAGAGGTGTTTTAAGATTTGATTTTATTTCTCATTCCTCTACTCTGTTCTGCTTGGTAATAAATTAGATGAATTTCCTCTCTAAGTTCAGTCTGTTTTGCTCATTACAATAATAAGTGAGTGATCTCTCCCTGTCCTTATCTCAACCCACAAAGCTTTTTGTTACACTTTTTCTCCCCTGTCTGGTGAACGAGGGGAGTGATAGAGCGGTTCTGGTGGGCACCTGGCCCCCAGCCAGGGTCAACCCACCACACACTGCTTCCCTTTGAGCTACCCAGCACACAAAGCGTGGGGAGGCTCTCATCGTGCTGGGATGGACAAGACCTACAACAAGAGGGAGGTGTTGGGAGGCTGGGGAAAATGGAGAGGGAAGGAGGGGGAGCGTGCCTTCTAGCAGCACAGGGCAGGCCCAGGTCAAGCTTTAGAGCTGACTGCAAAGAAGAGACATTCCTAGAAATGCAGAGGGGATTGTGCGTGGTGTGCTCAACAGAGAAAGCTACTGGAGAGGAGCTGCACTGCAAAACACAATAGGAAAGGCTGCCTCACCCCACAGAGAGCACCAGAGAAGGGACTGAGTTCTGTGCCAAGCCACAAAGCGGGTGGCGTTTAATATTTTTGTCCGCTAATGAAAAATGGCTTAAGAGTTCAGAGGAATTTGACTTTTAGGTAGCTCCTTTATGGGAATGCTTCTGCCTCAAATTGATACTCCATCATGGCTAATTTACTTTCTGCTCCTGGCATGCATAATCATGAAACTGCATCCACATTATCAAAAGTACGATAATAGGAACATTTACTTGTCAGCTGAACAAAGCCAAAGGATTCAATGGATGTGAAAACCGAGCATGTTGTAAATGTAAATAAGGCCAGGACTGGAGAGGTTTGATGTACTGCTGGCATTTTGTGCCTGGCCAGCTGTAACCGTCAAGGGAATATTTGTGCAGAATTACTATATTCACAATACAAAATTAAATCTGAATGCATTTGTTCTAAAAAATAAAATAGACTCCTCTTATTTTCTTTGCCAGAAAATCATGACAGACAATTCTTCCTCTGGGGAGCTGAGGTCCCCTGAATGGCAGGAGGGGAAGGCTGCCTAAATGAGGTCAGAAAGTATACTACTATACAAAAGGAGAGGATGGAGGGAAGGCATCAATGGTATGCAGCAGGAAAAGATGGGGCTGTGAAAGAAAGGGCAGATTTTATGCATGTACATACTCATGGATAGAAAGAGGCTTGTATACTTGCTCTTTCATACATCCTGGCATGTCAAAAGTTGTGCGAATAACGGAGGGCTGACACGAGTAATGGAGGGGTGACAGCGGCATAGTTATATCTATATGCTTGGAGGGCAGAGAGCTATTGCTCATTGCCATTGGTGATAGTTCCAGTTAAGCTTTCCTTTCAGGACAGGACAACTTAAAGAAACCCCACATTTATGGACTTCAGCACGAGGGGTCCTTGAATGGGATGCTGCTAGAGACTGTCAGAGAGCAAATCACTGCAATAGCTTATCAGAAGTGATGTAATGAAAAATCCTAGTTTTGCAAGCATTTTCCCCAGTACAGCCAAAGATGTGTTTTACTATGTCTTCTGAAAGAAAAAACAGATATTTATCATTATTATTCAGATTCTCAGCATTACTGTCTCTGTCACAGAATTTTTAGGGGGCAATGAGCCTAGGCACAGAATGAACTAAGCAGGTAAGCTGTGTGTGACAGTACCTTCTCCTTTAAGAACACAAAATAAATCGTGATCTGACAGGACATTAGAAAATCATCTGCAGAATCTGTAGTAGCAAGTAATAATTATATTCCTACCTAAAGGGATTCAAATCTTAAATATTTTATGCCATAATAATATTTTCTCTCTTTTAACTAATTACTTCTCTATAAGGTCAAGAACATCCTTTTTCTGTCTATACTAACGCTAAGGACACCAACAAGACAGCTGCATATTCCATGCATATTTTTTCCTTTATGATCATGGCAAATAACTGAAACACGTTGCTTAAATATTTGGCATCAGAGGACCAGTTAGGGAAAAATGGGAACTTTGACAGACAATGGTCAACCTCTGCACAGGGAATTTTTTTGGCCAGAACTACACAATTTTTTTCATTTCTTTCTTTCTCCTGTTATTCATAAATAGAGCCACAGAGTCATAGAAGAATTTTGTATGGAAGGGACTCCAGAGGTCTCTAGTCCCACGCCACCTTTGAGCAGAGCCAAATTCAAAGCTATATGAGGTTGCTTAAAGCCTTGTTCAGGTGACTTCTGAAACCTTCTAAGGATGGTGACTTCAAAACCTTACCGGACAACCTGACATTTACAAAGACAAAATATTTCTTTACTTACATGAAGCAGAATAAATAATTGCACACTAATGCCACCCCCCATTTTTTGCTTGTTCTGATTCTTGTTATTTACTTAACTAAGCATGCTGCCATTATGATATATGAAAAACTTATCAGATTAAAACTGAAGAAACAGTTTGTCTTTTAAACAAAAAGAGGAGTATCTGTGCCTTAGCTTTTACAAGTGTCCAGCACTGCTTGGAAGAGGATCTTCCTCATAGCAGCATAAGTCCCAGTGACAGATGGGGACTTTTTGAACAGTCCCGGCTTTTCCAGATTTTTTAGCAAAGTAGCCAGCTCTTTTTCTTACTGATGGTCCTGATATACTGTCATTTGCCCTTGCACATCTTCATTCTTTTCTGGGCAAGGGGCAAAGTCTCCAGTCAGTTCCTCCCACCCCAGCCTAAAAATAGAACACTTGCCCAGTTCTATGGTAGGATTTAATATTATAAAAAAGTAAATATTTTTTTTCCAATAACATGTGCTTTGCTACTGCTTGTTCTCTGCATTTATTTTATAGGTACAATATTTGCCAATGCCAAACACACAGACGAGAGGATACCATACACACTAGATAGATAGATTCTCACCTGTGTATTTATAGGGATTCAAATACAACACTTGAACAGAGCTTTAATTTGCTGGAGGATGAAGACAGGTTTTTCTCCTGTCAGAAAATCCTTTGCAGCTGGAGCTCTCAAGTAGCTGATATTTTCCTTCCTGCCAGAAAGAGCGGTGCCTGCAATGACAAGCGCTCCTTCAGAGTCTATCTAGGATTGCGATGGAAGGTTATCAGGTGGATGCTGCCCTGGATGTGCCACGATTTGAGCAGGAAGGGTTTGCACGGCATGTGGATACTTCCACATCTTAAAAAAAACCAGGCTTCAGCTGTGCATACCTTGTCAAATGACAGATAAACAACCTCATTTTCATTACAAACAGAGTTACCACACAGTGTTTACTTCTGTGATTTTTTTTTTTTTTTTCCCAGGTAGGTAATTTTGAAAGTACTCCATGCTCCTGACGCAGAGAGTGAATTGTAAATTGACACTAGATGTTACCAGACATAATTGGGTACAAGACGGCTCCCGAGACTGGAAGACTGCAGGTCATTAGGCTGCAAATTCCAGGCACTTTTGGTGACATCTAAGTGTCAGGTTCTACCTGGGGTGCATATTGTCTGTCAGGAGGTGTTAAAAGGGCCGCAGAACCGGCAATTGCAGACATCTTAGGTAACAGGGAAAATGAAGTCAATAAAACTGACGATGTTTTATACCTATCAAAATCAGGCTACAAATGAAAAAGCTAGGCAAAAATGCATGTTGTTGAAATTAATTATTTTTTAATGTGTTTGTTCAATCTGACTCCAAAAAGGATTGCTAATTCATTGAAGACTGGCTTTTTGTCATCTATTATCTGTGCGCCATGTAAAACCATATTTGTTCACAAAGGTCACTATGTTCTCTTTTCTTGGAATTAAGAACAAATTATGCTATTTATGGATGTTTGTATGCCTTTTAGTTAACAGTTGCTGCTGATGCGTATTCTTTATCTTCAGACAATTGATCTTCATATGGTATCTTGGTCTCATCCATTTATCACTCCATTCTCCATTCTTGTGAGAGATGTGTTTCTTTTCTCAGACATTGTCAACATTTAGATTGTGAACATGCAGATTCTGTTAGCACATCAGGTTAGAAAACTACATGAAGTTTTCCTCCTTATTTTGACAGTACAGTCAAGTTGTATAATTTTAGAAGAAGAAGGCATGAATGCTGTCCCAACCACCTACGTTTTGGCAGAAATCCTGATGTCAAACAGGCATTCTGATTTGTGTCAAGATTGTTGTTTACTTTGCACCATATGGAGAAAATTCAAATACTTTTGCTTTGTAATCATTTGATAGTTCTTGCATATTTTGCAGTACTGATTCAGTCCTGAAGCAAATGCCTAAATTACATTTTAAGGGGAAAAGGTACACAATTATTTGAGTTCTGTTAGCTGTTATTAACTTAGTTCCATTTTTTTTTCCTCTTTTAAATACTGTTTAAAATACTGCCCACTTAAAAATCAAAATATTCTTTTTATGTTCTGTAAGACCTGTTGAGATTACATTTTCCATGACATATTTTACAAATATGCATTTTAACTATTATCATCAGTTTTTAATTAGATTATGAGAAACAAATCAACAGGAACTGACTGAAAAAGTTCTGTAGTACTCCATTTCACAGAAGTTTAATGACAATTTTCATTTCTAATTCATGCCTTATTAGAACGCTTTTAAATTCTTAATCCTTCACAAGGAAGAAAAAAAATGTATAAGCTAGAAATATCAGTATGATAGAGTTCTTTTTTCCTTGAAAAAAAAAATCCCAATTCACAGTGAAATCAAGCAAAGAAAACAGGTCTGAATAATAAAATTAATCTTTTAGGCAAAGGCTTAAAATCAACTTACTTGGATAGTGCATAACCAAAACCATGTTGTATGTATCAAAATTATTGAGTTCTCAGGGGAAATACTTGATATCAAACTTTGTATTTGCATTTTCTTATTCTAATGATCTATGAAAACCTTCCTTCTGTCTACCCTTGTAGACAAGGGTTCTGCAGAGTCAAGACAAATGGCCATTTATGAGATGGGTGCAGCTTGATTTTGTTCAGCCACCCTTTCATACGTTCATGGTGGGGGAGTCATGCTTTGGTCTGACACAATAAATGCGCTAAACTAGCCTTAGAGCTCTTCTGTTTTCCAGTGGTAATACTCATTCACAGGGACTGTTCTGGCTGTCAGGACCACTGAAGCACAGTGCATGTCAGTCATAGTTTATTCCCACCCTCCTGCACATTCTCTGAAGTGTTCATTGAGGAAAATGAGATCAAAAGCTGATGATACAGAGCCAAGAGCCTCCTCATATACAGCATCTGGAGGTGGTGCTTCTGTAGAGGAGTCAGTTGTTGACTGGAGCAATTTTGATTTTTTATGTGCTGCTGAGCATACAAGGCACAACTGAAGCAGAACAGCGAGGTTCATGGCTGGTTGTTAATGTAACTATTTGAAAGGTTCTTCTTTGCATTACACAGTGCATCTGTAAAGCAGACCTTGAGAAAACGTATTTCATAAAATGGTTGTTACTAGTACAAGCTGAAGGATGATAAAAATCACAAACTTGTTCCTCCAGTAAACGGACAGCCAAATACAATCTTCCTTTTCTTGGCTTTGTATTCTTCCCAGTTCTCCCTTCTGCCTCTCTCCTTGTTTCTGCTGAGGTATCTCATGTGATGCTTTACAGTATGTCAGCTAGCTCCTCTTGTGGCTCTCCCTGCACAGAAACTGCCCAAATCTGATTTCTCAGCTCTTACCATTGATGTCTAAAATGTTGTAGACCTGTGTTAAGTCTACAAGACGGTTCTGGAGTTTAGATGAGACATAATCATTCTTGCTAGTGTTATTAATTTCAGACAGCTGAATCACATCACACTACCCAGAAAGTCAAGCAGTCATCTTCCTTCAACAGGAAGTCATCTTCATTTCCTTACTGGGAGGCCCTGAGCAACCTGGTGCAGCTCTGAAGCTAGTCCTGTTTACAGTAAATTTAGTCTAGAGGACCTCAAGAGGTCCTTTTCCACCTGATTTTTTGTACAATTCTTACAGTACAACTTTAACCTGGAAGACTGGCACTGAGTATATGTAATATTAACAACATTATGCAAAACAGCAATGTGGAGGGGGAGGACTATTAAAAGGCTTTGACAACTGCATAGGAATTGTATCAGTTGTGCAGTCCTCCCTTTTTCAGTGTGTTCAAATACAGTTGAGACTTAATTTTCCTAATACTATTGTGTTCCTAGTATAGATTTAAGATATGCAGGCTTGTAGTTAGGAAACTGCAAGAGCCTAATGCAAATCTTTGCAGCTGTGATATTCAGAAACATTTATTAGTTTATAATTACTGATGTAAGTAATATGCCTTTTGTCAAATTATTTTCAGCAATGCTGAAAAATGCATAACCAAAAGAAAAGGAGTGTAAGCCTTGAAGCCAGCCAGCTCCTATGTACAGCAGTTGTTTAATGCAAGGAAACATATTGCTTCTCTAAAGCAGATGCTATAAGGAAAAAAAAAAGTCTAAAAATATTCTCAGATGAGTGACAGAAGGGTACTAGATCTCTATGTATTTGAGGCAAAAATTACCCCCACAAAGACAGCAATATTCTCTTAACATTGTGATCTTGTATAATTCATTACAAATGTGTGTAGAACCTCCTTTTTTCTTTTACATAAACATAGAAACAACTAAGTCAGGTTCAATCCTAGCTTAGTGGCACTAATAATTCATAGGCAATCTTATTGCCACTTGAATGCTAATTGTATAACACATATTGGGTAGAGCTGTTCATCTGGAGTTTACCGATGCTATACATTATCTTCCCTTAAAAGGGCAGTGTGAGGACAGCAGGGAGAATTGTTCTTTCTTTCTCTGTGAGGCAGGGGCAAGTTGGGAGTCTGCAGCATAGCGTGCACTGGGAAACTCCTGGGAAGAATAGGGCTTGGCACGGAAATAGTTTTACAGACCCAGAAGGTGTTCACAGACCTTTCTGTTTAAAACATCTTTTGCTCTCATTGCTGTTGTGCTAGCCTGGCATCCACAAGTACTTTAGGTGTTCAGAGTAAGGCAATGGTGCAGGCAGAATCACGTCAGAAGCCTGGCCATTTCGCACGGAGGTAAAAAACAGCGTCAATCTCAAACGTAACTGTGCCACTGGGTATCTCTGGATTGCTGCGTAGTGCGCTACTAGCAGGGAAATCCTGGCTGTATTGCACGCTGCAATATCCACGGAAACATTTCAGCATGTCGCTTTTGCCACAATCGAGAAAGTAACAAAATGCACGAGTGGGAATGCTATCTTTGTGTGACCTTGCCCATGTCCTCAGAGAAACATGTTCAACCCAACCTGCAAGGCAGAATTTATCCCCTTTTCTGACTGAGTAAACACCTTACCTTTGAATCACCCTATGATTATTAGTGAATAAAAGTAGCTGTTGCCCACACCAGTTAACCCCAGGCAGTATTGAACAAAGTGAGCATGCAACAGTTGTTCTTTCTCGCTCCAAATTCCTGTCTCCAATATACAAATTAGTGAAATTATTATGTTTGCATTATTACTCGATAAATAAAACATTTCTCTATGCAGATAAGTCGAAAGGACAAAGAAACAGATTACATCACAGTTCCATTACAAAGACACATTATTAAACCTAGATTTTTTCCTCACCTGTTCCTCAGAAGCAGGAAAAAAACACTTGAGGACATCACTAATGTCAGAGCTATTCAATGACTGCATCCTCTGAGCAACCATTTGAGTATGGAATATGCAACAATAGATCTCAGAGTGCATGCTAAAAGCATTTTCTTCATCATAATCTCTCAAATCCACTTAGATTTCTGAAGAAGACTTCTCTGAGGTCTGACAGCATGGTTGGTACACAAGTTCATAATCTGCAGCAGTCCAGGTGTGACAGAAGAGTTGACTGTGAGCTGTGGCTGCTTCGCGTGGCAGTCCAACGTGACCCTCCACTCTGCTTCCTTCCAGAACACAACCTGATGTACACATCAGGCTTTGAATGTCACGGCAATATAGTGAACTACCACTGAGTGGATGGGTTTGCACTGTCTTAAAAATGTTAAGAAATGTAAAAAGTTGACAGTTTTATTATGAACGTATAATTCTGCAGAGGCAAGCACATGTAGGTGCCCTCCTCAAACAAAGTTTAGGGGACTATAAAAGAGATGCATTCAAATTAGTATTCCTTGAAACTAAAAAGAATTTGTTAGACTTGCTGGATTGTGGAAAGGAGTCTTTTCTGGTAGTTGTGCTGCAGCAGAAGAGTTACAAGTGTGAACTATATTTAAAAAAAAAACCAACAATGAACATGCGGCATAGATACGGTAGGGAAAAATATGGCTAAAGAGAATGACACTTTAAAGAGTGAAATCCCAGTACTTGTCATCTCAATTGGTTTACTGATACAGAAAAGAAGGATTGTTGATCAGAAATCCTCTAAAGCCATGAGCAAACTGAATTGAGATAATTTCATTTTCTCCTAGGATGATATTTTCTCCTACAGCTTTGGGAGAAGCTATGTTTTTTTCATCTTTATATGCATCTTGGAGATGTAAATATGCGGTGGGTTAGTCTTGGCTAACAACCATGCTCCCACCCAGCTGCTCATTCAGTCCGCTACCACCACCCCAGTGGAACAGGGAAAGAAAATAAGAAAAAACAAGAACGAGTAAACTCGTGGGTGAAGATAAAGACAGGGACATTGCTTACTGATTACTGTTACAGGCAAAACAGACTGGACTTGCCAAAAATTATTTTATTGCCAATCTATTTTATACATCTGGGCAGTGAGAAACAAAAACCCCAAACATTTAAACAACCCGTTGCTCACCACTTTCCCAAGCTCAACTTGAGTCCTTTAGACTCCTCTCCCCCACCCATTGTCAGAGGAGGATGGGGGAACGGTGGGTTATGGCCAGTACATAGTAGGAGACTCTGCCTCTCCTTCCACCTCACTCTTTTCCCCTGCTCTGGCATGGAGTCCTCCACAGGCTGCCATGTGGATATCTGCTCCACTCTGGAGATCCTCCTCTTCCCTGCCCCCCACTGCCAACACCTTGTCACCTACACAAATACAAAATATCAAGGACCTGGAGAGTACGTTTTAAAGAAATCAAGACAAAATGGAGGGCACTTGAGGGGTGAACTGAAGGGTAGCTGGTGAACAGAAGTTGCCTGGAAATTGTTCTGTTGTAAAATCTCTGAAAAATCTGGAAATCTGTAAAATCTGCCTCCAGCTGTGAGCAGCACCTTGCCAATCAGCCCTACGTTTTCCAGAAGTTGACTGGATTGCTCATGGCTTTGCTTCAAGTTGTCAGGGGAAAAAAAAAAAAAAAAAAAAAAAAAAGAGAGAGAGAGATTTTGGGTGCTTTGGTATCCATTTAACCATATTAATCAGGCAACAGCTTAATACTGGGAGAAGGCTCTACATTCCTCACTGGTGTAAACATTGATGCAGATATAAACAATGAAGAGTCACCACGTCTGTGATGATGCTATAGCTGGCATTGCTGAGGTGTGTGGCTCTGAAGTAATGGAAGTATCTACTTCTATTCCTGTTGGGAAATTATACCACTGCTAATATCAATTGCCTCCCATTCCGGTGCTTTTCTGCTGAAAAACTGCATAGGCAGGATGTGCCTTGTGACTGTTGGTTGTGCTTGGGTCAATGGCTGCAGGCCTTGGCATCATCGTGTGGTCCTGGAGACAGGTGATTACTTCAATGCCACACAGCTGAATGTTACTTTTAGTTATCTTGCTCTTGGAGTGGGAGCTACAGCCCCAAGACAGTTGCCTAACACCAAGTCAGCGGCTGTAAATAAGAGATCCACAAAGTTATCTTGTCAGGAGATCAGTCTATTACCCATGCTCTGGGATAGGCACAGGGTATTTCTTCAAATGCCTTCTGTAGGTCTGAAAACAAGATGGAAGAAAAATAATGCATAGTTTATGACAGAGAATAAATGAGATGCATTAGCTGAACTGCTTAACAGCAAAGGGGTTTAGGTGCTGCTAGACACTGGAAGGCTTTCCTGGTGACAGTTTAGTTATCAGGGGACTTGAATTTGCAAGCAGTGAGAGCAGATAAAGAGAAAAGTCTAAGCATTAAATGTTTTTTCCTAGCAAGGCAGTTAATTGCCCAATATCTAGCTTCCACAACTCAAAACGAATGCTGACTTCTCTATGCAGTTAGAAAAGAGAAGTTTGGAGGTTGACCTTTATCTTCATACTTCGTAACAGTGACGAGGTGTATTTAGTATGATCTCAAATAATCATTGTTGCCTAATATAGTATAATGGCAAATACTATGTAACAAATGTAGTATTTCTTTATTGGAATGAAAATTTGTTCAATACAGGTATAAGTATTAGTACAATATGCTTAAATTTCTGCAAGACATTTAATGTAGGCTCACCTGTTGATCTGCTAAAACAATGCTGGACGCAGTCAGCATATGCAGTAAAAGCAGTTAAATAATGGTCTGCAAAACTAATCGTGAATGAGAAACAGCCATTTGACAGCAATGCTTCTAGTGAAATCTTGCAGAGGTAGGCTTACTAGGGCTTGTTGAGTCCTGTCCTCTCCTTGCACAAGCACAAAATCTGATAATCCTCCTCCCTGGCACTTGAAATTCCATATGTAAAAGCAATAAAGCTAGGAACAGCCAGATCTCCTTTTGGAAACATGGTCCAGAATTTTGGTTCTCTGATATTTGCGATGGACCTTTTTTTTCAATTAGCTACACTTAGATATAGGCTGCTTTTATCCATTTGCTTTTAGATAGTTTTATCATTTTGCTGTTCTCTCTTCCTGGTATTAATGCTCCTCTCTATTTATAGATAGCAATTGTTCCAGCTAAGACTTAATTTTGCAACATCAGGAAAAAACAAGCTCTTCTAGTCTCCTTTAAAGTATAAATAGAAAGCCATTTTTTTGTTGACTTGGTCATGAAGAATGTGCCTGTCCTCTGGAAGTCAGGGAGACTTCCCAGGTTCAGGTGTGTTACCCAGTAGGATTCTTATTCTGTGTTGGGATAAAATCTGGAAGTATACCACTCTGTTTTCCTCCATTTGCATGGGAAGAAAATCAAGGCATACAAATGAAATGGAGGAGCAAATCAGCCTCCAGCTGATTACTCTTTTAGCAAGATATGGGGACAAAATGCTGTGGGGTGTCCTATATCCACAACATAGGCATATTTTTGTAGTTCTCTGTACCTGATCTGTTCTGCACTCATATTTTTTCAACACTGATAGGAGTTTATCTTGTCTTCCTGATGGGGCCCAACCACTATCTGTTACAATGATACTAATATTTCCTCCTCTTTCTTTGAAATACTTTCCTCATACACAGTAGAGTTGCATCTGCCTTCATTGGTGCTTAACCTTGATAGCTTGTTGTGAACCTGTAGCTAAGTAGTTGAGATTACAGGTCTCATGGTTTATCAGTTATTTCCAAAAAGAAACTCCCAATTTACTCTGAGATCCATGGTGTTTTTCAAGTGCACTGCCTTGCGTATAGCAATACTGATTTTAAACTCGTTTTCATTATTTCAGTCCTTGTGGTCATTCAGTTATTGCAGTCCTCTTTCACGGTAATATATCCCAGCCTAGCATGTTCAGTGTGCTTTAACAGCATGCACCTTTTTTAATGCCAACATCATTAATGAAAATATTGGAAAGGATTGGTTTCATGGGCAGTACTTAAGAAACTCCACCAATCACCTTCTGCTGGCATGATACTTATCCTTTCAGCAGTACCTGTTGTATTCTCCCCGTTGGTGAGCACCTTACCTGTCCTCCAGCTCCTGTACTAGCTGTCTAATTCTGTTACTCATTTAGATCTTTTTGAAACAGAATCCCTCAAGTGAGAGACACATCCATTTGTATTTGGTACTTCTGAAAAAAGAGGGGGGGAAAGCACACCAATGTACATGAAAGGTACACAGACATCTGCCAGCCATTAAGTTGAAATCAGTTGTATAAATGACTAATCTTTGGAATCCTGGTAACTTTTGTCTAAATTGCTTCTATTTTTTTCTGACAGTGAATTAATTCCATAGCTTAAATTCTACATGGTATTTTAAGATACTCTTTTTTTAGTTTTAACTGTGATATCTTTTAATATAATAATTTCATATTCAGCATATAATGAGCACTTTTCTCTACATCGTCATTCATATAACACGTTGTTTATGTCACATCTAAACTGCCATCCACTTTTGTAAAATTCTCTATCCAGAGACTCACAGATAATTCTAGGAGTCCTTCACAAATAAAGGGCATACAGAAGAGAGAGATGCTAACAGCAACTATTGTTAATATTTCTTTTAAAAAAAATCTATAATTTGTTTTTTCTTTGGTCAGAATTATAGTATTCTTAACCTGCGTATAGTTGGTCGCCCTTTTAAAACAGGAGCCCCTTAATGTCAACTTAAAATTTAAAGAAGAAAAATATTTTGGGATACTCATACTTTTTTTTTTTTTTCTTCTCTCAGTGAGGTGTAAACCAATGAAAGGAAATATTTAAAAACAGAGTTAATAATCAACCTGTGGAACTTGCTGCCAAAAAAACTATAAATGCTTTACTGAGATGAAGAGCTTGGTTGAATTCCAATGCTGGCACATACCTATTAATTCATCTCAGCCCCCTTCTGTCGCTTCATGAAGTCAAAGCATCTTACTCCACTAATGTCTGACAAGCACTCTGAGCTGCTGAACCAAACAGAAATAATCCCCTGAGGGTTTTTCTAACTGCCCTCTCTATCTCCCAGCTATCTCTGACAGACATTTTAGACAGCTTTAAATTTTGAAATTACATCTTAAACAATGAGTGAAGCAGGGATTTGGATGCTCAGCTATCTCACACCTTTTTCTCTAGTGGGTAATCTATTTCTAAAGCGATTAACATCACCTGCAGAAGATAAAATATCTCAAAACTGTGTCAGGATTTGTAAAAATTTCTGGGAAAAGTGAGTGAACAGAAAATGGGGATATATTCCTTAACATGTCATGAGGCAGCACATATCACCACCATGTCGGAACTGTATTATATCCAATAATCTTTGCCTTCGGGAGTGGGGATTTTCACGTTATGAAAATGGATGTGGAAATGCTTTCTAACTGGTTTCAGTAGGTACAGGGTTTTTTAGTGTACATAGTAAGCACTAAATGACTGAATCTTCTGTTGGATTAGTAAGAATTGTATTTGTGGCTGACAGGTGACCATACCCACAGTCATTAGAGAGATGTTCCAGAGTTCTGACTACTGAAACAAAATGTGTGTTTGGTAGTGTCAACTGAATACATCCTCGTTTAAATGAATTGAAATTAATTTAACTTCTATAAGTACTGGCTTTATTCGTTCTAGCAGCATGGCTAAAGCCAATTTGAGATAATGTTCCTTCCAAAATGTAGCCATTACATCTAGCATATTGAAGTTAATCTATTGTCATTGATTTTGGTTCTGTGCCACACTGGTGAACATATTAGTCCCCATTTCAGAAAGTTTGAGACAACTTTTTGGTATCATTTAAAGAGGTTCTCTGAATCAAGATTTTTAAAAGGACATTTATCAATATTATTTTTTTTTCCTTAGCTCACAACTGCTATACTGAGACTCGGTTTAATATATAACCAAACACACACATTTTCATCTCAGACATACAGATTTAGGAGACAGGCAGCTGTTTCTAACAAAGAAGGGAAGAAAAGGTAATATTTTATTTTCATGCAACTGCATGTCAATACAAAGTAAAATATAAATTCAACAGGTAGTGAAGTGTACCTACGTCATCTTTCTGGTACTCCTTGCACAAGGCCTGTTGCTTTGGTCTTCTCATTCTGTCTCATCTTGATCTCAGCTGCACTGTATTGGCCATGTAAGGCAGGTACCAATAAAATGCAAAAGAAAGGTTTTTGTTCCGAGAAGTCATGAGCCTCTGTAATAGGTAGCACTTTAGAAATTGGGTTAGTCTTTATGAAATATCAGCAATTATGTACTAAGCCTACAGTGCCTTCATTATACTGCTAACAAACAGCAATGCAGAGCTTGGGGGAGAAAAAAAGGAAAATGGATAGTGCTTTTCCTACTGTATTTTAGAAGCCCATATTAGCAAATCTTTTACATGTTTCTAAATATAGAAGGAGCCTGGTAGTATACCTGAGCACTGAGGAGAAAAATGTTGGTACTCAAAACCCAAACTAGAATTCTTGATATTGCATGTAGCTTTCCAGAGGAGCAGGCAATTTCTTCTGTTTCAGAAGGCCAGATGGAATGGCTACATTATTTAAGGAATTAAAAAAAGCCATCTTGCATTAATTTTTTTGACCATGCTGGTCAAAACATCTGTTGAAAAAACCCAGTTGTGTTCTCCGCTTACTATAAATGACATTCATTCATTACCACACCCAGCAGCAGGAAAAATTCAGCCACTAAGCTCTCCACTGCAAGTGGCTCCAGGTAGGTCATCAGTATTCAACACCAGTCTGAGTTCCTTTACCCAGTCCAGCTGCCATGTGTGCACTTCCTCACCAGACAGTCTGAAGACAGGAGGACCACAGGCATGTCATGACTATAATCCCTTATCAGCATATTCCAGAGATGGGGAAAAAACATTTGTAAGTGCAGGGCAAGAAACTCCAGAGGTTGTGGTCAGAACGCAGTGATGACTCTCACATGGTAGATTCCTTACTGGCTGGAGAATTGATTTGCATGTTTGAGATGCTGAGGACTGGGAGACATCCTGCCAGATGAAGAACCTCCTCTGCTCCAAGATATGGTAGAGAACAGCATCTTGTCCAAGGGCTTTTATCAGTAATTTACAGCAATAAAAACTGTCTGTATTTTAGATATATACATTAAGAGGAACAAGAGGTGGCCCAGTGTGGCGATGAAGTGTGAGAGACAGAGATCTATATTTATCTGTCCATGAGGTGGGCAAAGAGTGGGGCTATGACTGTTTTATGATAGGACTAGAAGAATTAAATTGAATGCTGTTACCTAAACCAGTCATAGATTTTACTTTTGTTCATTTTTATATTTGTGTAGAAATGTTTTAACCTCTTCCAGTGTGCAAGTAGGATGCTAGCTACTTCCCAAAAAGCCCATCCTTCAGTGAGTTGACTGACCAGATGGGTAATATGATCCTCTGTCCTAGAAAATAGGCTGCCTCTTCCCTATCTGTATCTTGGTTGGATTTACAAATAGCCTGTAGAGTGCTAATGTGTAGTAGATACATGGACAGCTCTTGGCAGTCATCTAGGTAATTTTTGAGGTGTCCAGTGACATTGACTGGCAATATTTCTGCTCTTTTTCTTGCCAGTGCCACCTTCAGTCCTGCCCTGTGCCTGTTCCTACCCTGGGTGCAGTTGTATATCCCGTCAGTGATATGCTAACACTACATAACTCAATATTTAGCTGAGCATGGTTATCTTGTTTAGTATTGGAGTGCTGACTTGTCTCCTGTATTGCCAGCTCTGAAATGGGGATCTTCCAGGTATCACAAAATTACAGAATCACAGAATGGCAGGGCCTGGAAGGGACCTCTGGAGATCACCTAGTCCAACCCCCCTGCTAAAGCAGGATCATCTAGAGCAGGTTGCACAGGATCACATCCAGGCGGGGAGACTCCACAACCTCTCTGGGCAGCCCGTGCCAGTGCTTAGTCACCCTCAGAGTAAGTTTTTCCTCATACTGAGATGGAACTTCCTGTGTTCCAGTTTGTGCCCGTTGCCCCTTGTATCATGGGATTGGTCGGGCCTTTGGTATTATAGGAAGCTTTTCAGCAGGTTTGGATAAGGGAAATTCCTTAATGTCTGCACAGGCTGCATTTGCTGTGTGCTGGAGCTCATGGTACAGAGCCATCTTCAGAAGCAAGGAGTAGGAATGCTTGCAATGTCTTTTGGAAACTCCAAAATGTGAAGAGAGAAAAGCTGAATAGAGTGTGTCATGGTGTGATGAATCATGCATAACCTCCAACTATAGCACAGATGCCTAAGTAGTCAAATGATATTGAAGGGTCTTTTTCACTTGGAATGAGGCCCTGGATGTTTAGGCTAGAGTCTGTTGGATATTTGGTGGACTTTGCCACCCCTCTCAGGGCAGCTTCTCTGCATCTAGCTACAGGAATCCCTTTGCTCTTTGAGTAACTCTATAGGGACTTTATGTGATAAGAACCAAATTGAAAGAGATAGACTGCTGTATTTTGGGAGCTAGGTGAATCGCTATGAATGTGAAGACTTCAGTACAATCAGTTCATATATTGTTATTAAAATTAATACAGTAGTATAAGTAGCAGAAAGAAGACATTTTTATGCAGAAATTCTAAATACATTGAGTATATTTTCTACCTTCTGTGCTCCCCTGATATCTATACTAGACTCTCATCTTTTATGTTCTGGATACCTTTTAGGGAATGAGCACTCAGTGGTAGCTGCAAAACTAAGAAGCAGGTAAACTGAGTCAGGAAAAAAATCCTTTATGCTTCCGCTAATACTGATTCACTATCATCTTCCACTGGCGGAATATACTGGCACCTGCACTTCTAGTGTAAGAATTCTAGTTCCACCTCTAGATTTTTAAGGGATTTATTAGTTTTTCAGCATTTGAACATTTCAATGTGTAAAATCCAAGAACAGGTTTGTTAAAGGGACCCAGAGATACTCTTCTAGCAAGGATAGATAATAGATAAACAATGCCCCAGTAGTGGTTACTTTCTGACTTAAAATTTTCTTTCACTCCTACAGTGTGTCTGGTATATGAAAGGTCTATTTGTGTGCCTTTCATGCCCAGTTTACTTTCAGTCCACCCCTTCTTGAACTCTTTTGCTAAACTTTCTAACTCCAATAAAAAGTTTCATTTTGAAGACATGCAGTGCTATGTTACCATAGTTTTGCAATTCTAGTTCCAACCCTAGGCTGACATAGTCATATGGATGTTGCCACCAGGAGCTCCCTGACACATAAAATTGTATTTATCAAGAAAAAGACCTTTCCAGTGAAAAATACTAATTTGTCAGTACCAAATATATTGCCATGAAAATGCTGCAAATTTGAAAAATTCATTGAATTATGAGAATATTTCCTTGAATTTCCTACATGTTATGGTTTCCCAGCTTACTTCTAAGGAAACAAGGTTCTGCGATTCTGTAGGAAGATGTACATATCAAGCTTTAATTTTGGCAATCCTGAAAGTGTGGGAGGCCTTCTTCTAGCCAAGATTCCCATATCCTGCATTCCCAAGTCTTTACTCGGGTGGACAGATGCCTGGGAATCTCCATTCACGCTGAGGATACATTCTAGGTTCCCCAAGATGCTGTTTGAGTCTGGGACACTCTACAGACTACCAAGACCTTCCTTCTTCAGATCCGAGAAGCTAGTTGTCCCAAGTGATAAGCCTGTTCTACCAAATGATTTAGGTTCACAGTTCCCTCTGGGGTTCTGCTTCTCTGCTTGTTAACATACTTTAATTCAACCTCAAGACATCTTTTGGAGTCAATCAATTTCTTGCATCCATAACAAGACCCAGCTATGGTTCTGGAACACCTCCCAATCTGCAGTAAGGGTGAGCAGTTTTGACTCTTGCTGCCATATGCAATACCTCAGCCTTACTTGCCATATACGGTACATCAGCCTTATCTCAGAATAGCTTGTGTGTCAATGTGCCATATTGCAGAATATATCCTCAGTTTCACATTGGAGAAAAACAATTCTGATGGGCTGCAACACAGCCTTTGCATTATTACAAGTAATAGTTTCACAATGCCATGGGGCAACAGATAGGCAAAAAGAGATGAGTGCCACATAAGATAGACACAGTCAGCCTCCTCTAGAAGACAATAAGACTAGTGGGCCCAGTTCGCCAAGGGCCATAGTCTTCCCCTGAAATGGATGCATTTAGTACTGAAAATGGAGGCCTGTATTCTGAAGGTCTGGAGTAATCCTATCACTTGGCTCACTCCAAACTATGGATTTCTTGATGTCCATACTTTTGAAATGGCTAAGACTCCAAGCTTCTGAGCTATTTGCCCTGGGAAACACTATCAGTGACATCTGAAAGTCCTACAAGAAGTCTGGTTGAATCAACCCACATACTAAGGAGTTCACAAACTATGGATCCTGTAAGCAAGAAAACATATGGCCTTTTACACATGTACCAACATTCTTTTAAGAAAAATTATATTTCAGGCAAGTAGCTATGGAGTTTCTCAATGTTTAATGTTGCTGCAGGAACTATAAAGTTATTCGTGAACCTAGGTTCAGAAAATATTTCTTACTGACAAAAATTAAGATCTAAAATATTCCAGAGTATTTTTATGTGTCATGAAGGTTCCATTATATAAGAGTTACTGTTGTCACTGTCATACATAAGTCAGGCACTGCTTAAGGGCTGGGGGAGGTAGGAGGTGAGCAGTTGTTACACAGATGACTCTACGATACATGTGCAATAAACATCTTTTAATGAACACTCCACTGATTAATAAACAAGCTAGTATGTTGCTGTTATTAACGTACCTTTGCCTTGCATATGTATTTGATATCAAAGGCCACACTATGATCTTCAAAAGCATATGCCAACAGCAAAAAGCTTAGAAGAAATAGCCAGTAAATCATACCTGGTCAACTGAATTCATTGGAGTCCCCTTGAACTGCTTTTTTGCCTCATCACATTTCCTCTTTGTTTATTCCATTCCATTATGCAGAAGTTATTTGGGCATTGCTCAGCCAGTCCTTTGGTGCAGATCATGACTGATGGGTCGTATTAGACAAAGAATTCTTTGATATTAAGAAAAAATGTTCTGAAGAGTTTCAAAACTTCATATGAGGATTTATCAACTTGGCCTCAAAATAGTTCTTTGAGATACAGCAAGAAAGGATGTCTATTTTACTGATATTGGCATATATAAATGTGTATGTGCATGTGTATATAAATATACAGGCACTATGTAAAGCTGGGATGTTCAAGCTTTAATGACAAAGGCCAAGTATTTAAAAAAAAAACAGATGATCTTACTTTTCAAGGTACTAAACACTTTCAGTTTTCCTGGACTTCAGTAATACCTACTTTAATCAAAAAGAGATCTTATGGTGTAACTTTGGTCATCCATCCTTAATAAATTTGGACAATTGCATTTGCACAAGTCTTAGCAGAGCACTAGGAATAAGGCAGAGAAATTTCATAACTAATGAATCTCCTAAATCCAGTTGCAGATAGCTAATTTAGCAGTCACAGTGAAAGCTGTTAGAAGTTCAACACTTTTGAAAATCAGGTCAGGTAAGTGTCTAATTCTTGCATGCAGCAGGGATTTTCTTGCCAGGATAGTTTCAGTGGCTAAAGTGAAGTTATGTTACCAGGTAATGTATTTGCTATGAATTGAACTCTCTTAGTTGAAAGTGCTGTTTATTCTCACACACAGTTGTCATGTCACTAAGGCTCAACCCATATTTCCCAAAAGAAAAACTTTAGTGTTGATGGTACTATCTAGTCAAAGCAGCATTTCTCATTGGTAACATGACTTTTACATAGAAATTGCAATGAAGAGTAAGCAAATAATTCCTCATATAAGGGTGACTGCTTCATTATAATATTTTGTATTCATTGAACTTTGAGTTACACATCAGCATGCCAAATCACACCTTGGGTAGCTTTTACCTACCACCACTGACGAAGCAAACATTTCACCCTCCTTCTTTGATTCCTTATTCTCTCTGTTTACTGAAGTCACGTCTAGTCAAGTCAAGAACAGAAAATGCTCACTGATGTAACAGTGACATAAAAGTGATGTTAGTTTATTGTACTGAATCTCTTGGTCCCCAAACAGGAACATGCTAACATGGGAGGAAAGAGAATCTCTCTTCCTAGAAAGTTCATTCTTTAATGTATTTGGTCTTACACCTGTGGCTACTCCAATATATTAAAAATAAACAAACAGTTAAAAAAAAACCACTTTAATTTGTCTTTCAAGGTTCCTATAAGCTCTTCAGATAACTGTATCCAGTGACTCTGGCAATTTGTTTTGCAGGAAGGACACTCAAAAAAATCCCAGCAAAATAATTTTGAAATCTCAGGAAAAAAATCAGACTGTCTGTAACTTGTTAACAGACAGATGCACCCAAATAAACACTCTAAATCCCTGAATGCTACTTCAATACTACTACTATTAGTTGTATCAGAAACTAGTAATCGGAGTCAGTGTGGTGGGTTGACCCTGGCCACCAGGTGCCCAGCAAAGCCGCTTTATCACTCCCTTCCTCAGCTGGACAGAGGAGAGAAAATATAATGAAAGGCTTGTGGGTTGAGATAAGGACAGGGAGAGATCACTCAACACTTACCATAATAGGCAAAACAGACTCAGAAATGAAATTAAATTCGGGGAAATGAATTTAATTTATTACCAATTAAAATCACAGTAGGATAATGAGAAATAAAAACAAATCCTAAAACACCTTCCTCTCACCCCTCCCTTCTTCCCAAGTCCACCCTCACTCCCAATTTTCTCTATCTCCTCCTCCCCAGCAGCACAGGGAGACAGGGAATGGGGGTTGTGGTCAGTTCATCACACGTTGTCTCTGCTGCTCCTTCCTCCTCAGGGGAAGAACTCCTCACACTCTGCCCCTGCTCCAGTGTGGGGTCCCTCCTATGGAGGACAGTCCTCCATGAGCTTCTCCAACGTGAGTCCTTCCCATGGGCAGCAGTTCTTCATGAACTGCTCCAGCGTGTGTCTCTCCCATGGGGTGCAGACCTTCAGGACCAGACTGCTCCAGCGTGGGTCCCCCATGGGGTCACAAGTCCTGCCAGCAAACCTGCTCTGGTGTGGGCTCCTCTCTCCATGGGGTCACAGGTCCTGCCAGGAACCTGCTCCAGCACGGGCTTCCCAAGGGGTCACAGCCTCCTGCAGGTGTCTCCACTTGGTCCAGTGTGGGGTCCTGCACAGGCTGCAGGTGGATATCTGCTCCAGCGTGGATCTCCATGGGCTGCAGGTGGACAGCCTCCCTCACCATGGTCTTCTCCACAGGCTGTTGCAGGGAAATCTCTGCTCCAGCACCTGAAGAACCTCCTCCTCCTTCACTGACCTGGTTACCTGCAGAGTTGTTCCTCTCATATATTCTCACTGCTCTCTCCGTCTGCAGTCGCTCAGTTTTGTGGGTTTCCCTTTCACCCTTCTTAACTGTGTTATCCCAGAGGCTCTACCACCATTGCTGATGGGCTTGGCCTTGGCCAGTGGTGGGTCTGTCTTGGAGCTGGCTGGCATTGGTCCTATTGGACAGTTTCTGGCAGCTTCTCACAGAATCAGAGTCATTTAGATTGGAAAAGACCCTTAATATCATTGAGTCCAATTGTTAACCTAATGCTACCATGTCCCTAAGCACCGTATCTACACATCTTTAAAATACCTCCAGGGATGGTGACTCAACCACTTCCCTGGATAGCCTGTTCCAATGCTTGATAACCCCTTCCAGTGAAGAAATTTTTCCTAATATCAGATCTAAACTTCCCCTGGCACAACTTGAGGCAGTTTCTGCCTGTCCTATCGCTTGTTACTTGGGAGAAGAGACCAACACCCACCTGGCTACAGCCTCCTGTCAGGGAGTTGTAGAGACTGATAAGATCTCCTCTTAGCCTCATTTTCTCCAGGCTAAACCATGCCTGCAGTTCCCCTACTACCAAAACCTTGCCACATAAATCTAATACAATCAGAAAACAGTTAGTTGTGCTGTACATGCTAATTGCACACAAACACATATTTAGTTCTGCTGAAAATCATCTTTGTTATACTATTTTTTTAGTAGCTCTTGCTGAACATTTAAAATCAGATTACAAAAATACTTGTATGCTCTAAAGCTATATCAAACCTTGTTGATACATTAGGAATCATAGCTTCATTTATCTTTTGAGAAATGCCAATTTGTTGACTAAAGTGTAATATAGCATATGCTGCACTTCCAGAGAGATGAATTCCATCGTCTTGGGATTTTTGCATTTCTAGCTCAGAATGTTCTGTATATCTTTACTAGATGCATAGCACTGGCAGATACATTTCTAAAAATCATCAGTGGTTTCTGTGATAGTTCCTCCATATTTATTCTGTATATATTTACTTAATAAGAGGTCATCTTCTTTTTGTGATATATTTCTGTATAATATTAGTAATGTGATTCAACACCCCAAATTTTTTTGTCATATAACTTAAGAAATTTAACATGAGATCACAGCTTTTGCAAAATATCTGTCACTATCAAAATCCTTTTGTTGGAAAGTCCCTAAAGGATATAAAACTGTGTTTACTTCTGGTGAATTAAGATTATTCTCTGATGTATTGTAATTCTGCTTAGGAACTAGATACATGGCAAACTAGTATAAACTCAAAGTCCTGCATTTGTGAAATTTTACAGCTTTAGAGGCAGTGGCCAGGAAATAATCTCCAGGATGAGAAGTGCGGGACTGCTCTTTTTTATCTACAAAAGATCAAAGGAAGACACATAAATGAAGACTGGTTCTGAAAATGTGGTATGATGCTTTTATTTCAACTATAATCATCCATCGAAGACCATAGAAAGGTTCCAGATAGATACCTACATTCATTTATAGTTTCTGATTCTCAGTATTTTGTCCAGCCAAATGTGATAGAAAACTTCAGGATACTTACGCAAATATACTGCATTAGGTTGTTAGACTTGAAGCAATCAAAGATCATTTTTTAGTTTCTATGGGGAAAGGGAAGAAAAATGGGTTTAGCTGATACCATTTGTTCAAACTATACACTGAAAAAAAATGTTTAGGAGTTCCACAGCCCGGATGGTGTAAATGGGAGCAAGGGTGCAGGTGGGAAAAAAAAGCTATCAAGGATCTTTCAATTCTTCCCCCCCAAAATTCTGCAGGGTGTGCTGTCTTTGTGAAGGAGGCAATAATTTATTTAATAGCCTTAAATAATGAAATAGGTAGTCTTTATTCATTAAGATAAGGTCTACTTCTGTTTACTCTAAGTTACTCTAATAATTAGTAATTTGTTTATTTGCTATATTGCATTTTTTTTAATGGGAAAAATGAAAAAAGGGAAAGAGTGTATTCAATGTCTTTCATTAACAGTTGTGGGCATGTACTGTGACTATGACAGATATCAGGTGTAACCAAATAGTACAATGCATATTTGTAGCCCTAAAATATGTGGTTTTCCTTCAAAAATTTCTGAGTCAGCTAGTTTTTGTCCTTGCCTTTTTGCTAGCAAAATCAGTGGAGTCTTTTCATGCCATTTCTTATTTAAAATGTAAGTAATCCACCATGTTTTATCCAGCCTTGCATAACCAGACTATCCTTATGAGTGATTTTAGAATGGGAGGAAAAACATAGAGAATGGTTGGACTAAGATGCATTTTATGTTTCAGTACTGTACAAAGAAGATATTAAATGATCATTCTATTCAGAGATATATCAGGCCTATACATGTGAATATTTTTTTCAGTTTTTGACATTGTACACAGGTTCATATTGTCCCTGAAGAAATTTGTTTCATGAGATGAAAATAATCTTTTAAATAATACTTTTGGAGTGATCTTATAACTCTTCCCTCTTCCCCTGTTTTAGTGGTTGTTGTTTTTCTTGGCCTGTGTATGCCTGTGAAAAAATCTGTCATTTCCTGATGAGCGTGGGATACAAAGTGACAGAACAGAGTTAGACAAGTCAGGTAGCAGCAAAAAACCAGAACTTTGCCATATCTCTCCTAGACGTGCCTAGAGTTGGGAGAAAAAGTTATTTAAAAAATAGTTCAAGTATTCTATGTGGGAACTGGATTTATCTGCAATGTTTCTGTGTAACAATAATGTAATTTGATGCTTATAATTATTTAGGTTTCATTGATTTGGACTATTATGACTTTTGACTAACCCTTTGTTCCCTGTAGTATCTTGTCTTGTAGCATTTTTATGACCTTTTTAAACGTTAATCAATAAAATGCAAGAGGAGCGACTCATGAGAACCGTCTTGGCCTCAGTGCTATTACAGAGAAGGTGCGATCTGCAGGTCCAGGTAGGAATCCGTGCTTGCTTCAGTTGTTTTCCTGCAGCTCTCCCACCCAGAGCTGCACCCACACGTTTTCTTCCCATACCCTTTCACCTGCTCACCAGCTTGTCTGGGCTGACCTTCGCTAGCCATCGCACGCTCATGTGCACACCCGCACTCACTACGGTCGCTGGCACCATGGGCACGTGGACCCTCCCACCCATGGTCTGACCCCCGTGGCTGCACTCACACCCCCCACACACACGCACACAGCATAGAAAGTCCTCACCAAGGAGGAGTTAGAAAGGAGTTTAATAAGACAGGACAGGCTGTGCTGGTCAGGTGTAGGGCATGGCCAGAGAAGCATCCTGACCAGCAAACTGTTTATGCATGACCAACCAATTTTAATCCCCTTACACCTCCATTTTCCCACACTTGTTCCTTCCCAAATTACCTAAACATCTCCCTTTTCCCACCTTTTGTTCCTCCCCTAAACATCGCATAATAGTTCATGTGCCAACCCAAAATGTTCTTCCCACGCATCCCGTGATGTTTCCCACACCCCTGGGCAGCAATCCAAAAGGCGAGCTGCAGAGCTGGCCCCCATGGCTCCTGGGGATGGGTGTCACACCTGGAAGCTGGGGCTGAGGCTCTCCTGGGACAGCCCCGGGAGGAGCCCAGACAGGCTGTTCATTCCTTCCCATCCTTAATTTTGATTCCCGCCTGCCCCGTGCTCCCCAGGGCTTGTGGAGATGGGTCTCTGGTGGGCTGAGGGCTCCTGTGATGGGTCTGGGAGTAGCCAGGGCAGCAGGTTAATTGGGCTGCTCCACTATCATCTCTCTGTGCTCCTCCATGGGAGAGCAGACGA
Organism: Aramus guarauna; assembly: GCA_013400195.1. Taxonomy (NCBI): domain Eukaryota; kingdom Metazoa; phylum Chordata; class Aves; order Gruiformes; family Aramidae; genus Aramus; species Aramus guarauna. The sequence continues at coordinate 141,736 of VXBL01009984.1, forward strand.
GTGTTTATCACATAACCTAACAATCTAGGTTTGCTTCATTGTGTATTGCTCATTTTCTCTTGCTCCAGAATACAAGAAAAAGGAGTAGCCTTAACTTATACCCAAAATGAAGTATCCAGATCAAATTGTATTGGGCCTTTAAAAAAATGAGGTAACATATCATGTTTCAAAACGGCACACATCATCAAGTTGCTATGCTGAATTTTATAATACTCTTAATATTTGAAAAATGGAGCAAAAAGGCAAAAAAATATCTAAGCTTGTAAAACTTTTTAAGGTTGATTTATACTAACTCCTCCCAAAAAAATTGTATTATCTTTTCTTCTTAACTTTACCAGCCCATCTTGTCTTTTATTACTTGAATGATCTTCTCAACTTTTAGAAAGCCCCTGTTTTTCTTAATGTGCTGTCTCTTTTTATTTGTGTTATGTTTCTATGGTGACTTCTGTGGTGATTACAAAAAACCTCAGGCCCGTACACAGAGACCTGAGCTCCTGGAGGACAGGAGGCTGATGTGGGGCCTGGGAGACAGGAAAGGAATGTGGAAAAGAATCAGTAAGTCTGGCTCACTCAGACTGAAATCGGACCTTATTGGATTGGGTTATGAGACTAAATAAGCAAGAAATGAAGATTTGTTTGAAGAGTGATGTTAATATTTTCATTCCTACTGCTTTCTACATCTACTTTCCATCTGTTTGTTCTTTTACCCATTTTTTCCACAGATTTGAGTTTTCATTGCAGTTCGCGTTGCGGTGAATGAGAGGTTCTGCAACTTTAATGCTCACTAACATCTTGGAAATGCAAGATGGCTGCAGATCATATGAATTGCAACAATTAAAAAAAAGCTATTGTTTATATTGTAGTATAATGATTGTGGCACAATCATGCCATAGTAACTAATTTGATTAATAAAATGTCCAAAACTAATCATGTTTTGAGTCAAAAAATACTGGAATTAGTACCTAGTGAAATCACTGCACAACTGCACCATGCTGCTCCTATCAGACCCCCAAAGTATTGTAAGAAATGTACTTCATGTACAAGAGTTGTCATCAGAGTGCTGTTAATAGCCATAGGCAAAGCTTTGTCTCTCATTTTTTCAAGACTTGACATCGTGACACCACAAAGTGCAAAAGTATTTCCAGTGAGAACCTTAAAAGGCTCAGAGCGGATTTTAGGATTGGTGCCTTATGACAAAAACTTGGAAGAGAGAGTGAACATGACAAATTTACGTTTGTTAAAAAAACAGGCATTGAGACTGTTTGATTGGTACAGTAGAGGAATGGTATTTTACCCTGAGTCAAGTGAAAATGTAGCTGAAACATTTTAAAATGTAGTTGCAAGTGAAAAATGCCCTTTTCCTGCTGTATTTCAGCTAAGTTTCTGTTTAAAGCTCATTGCTGTCTATGAAAGTAAAGGACCCATGTAAACGTTGTCTTAGTGGGCTAGAATAACCTACATCACTTCTCTGAAAAAATACAGAAGTCATCTCATCATCTGACACATTAGTTTTGCTCCAAATGTTATTTAGTATTCCTCTTAGTTCAACTTACAGTATCTGGATAGAAATTGGAACGGTTAATCTCCTGCAATTATGTTGGTTTAGATCTAGATTTTAAAAGATTTTAATACTCATCTTGCCTGTTATAAGATAATTAGAAGGTCCTTGGAGGGATTTCTATAGTAACTAGTTTTCAGTTTTGTTTTGGTTTTTTCTGGGTTGATTTTTTTTTTTTTGAGATAATTATATTTTTTTCCACTCTCTTTCAAGCTTTTCACACTGTTCATTCAATTTTAAGCTTCTCCAGGAACTTTATCACCATGTAAATGATAGGAGTAATCATCCTAGTAAGTATCCAATTCCAGATCCAGTCCACCTAATCTATCTGAAATCTGAAATCCAAAGAGAAGCTTTTTTTCTGACAGAATTGGAATACGTTGGCAGGTCCACCAAAGCATGTACAGCATCCAGGAGTAATACAAAACTTGCACAAATACGATCTGTAGACATTCTGGTTTGTTGTTCCAGCTGACACAAATTAAGAAGGCGTAACATGATATAGTGAATATTTCCCTCTTAGAACTTGAAACTTGTTTGGTCCTTATACTGGCAGTGAAAGCATACCCATAGGTTACAGAATGTGTCCTTGAGAAAGTTTTTAGCATGGAATAAAACTCAAATTCCAGCTTACAAAGAGGTGTTTTGGCACAGGAAGAATAAAAGGTGGATTTGGTTAAGGCACTGAGCAATCACAGCTGGCTTTCTTACTCAATTTGTTACAAACAAAAACATACTTCCTGCTGGGCAACAATATTGCCCTAGACATTATATGGAGAATGATTTTTTTTATTTTTCAGTTTGGCAAACATTATATAAATTGATTTTGAGTGTTAACATACTCAACAATATCTGAAAACCAGAGAGATAAGTATAACAAGGGCAATTCTAAGCACGCTTGCCTTTCGGAAACCATGGTTTACCCAAGGAACTTAGTAGCACAAGCCATGTAGTACTCTACTGCACACAGCACAGTTGTGCAAGTGCCACGCATCACACAATCATACTGACAGGTATATAGCCCTCAGCTAAGCAGCCTGTCATGATGCTGTACAAGTACCAAAAGCAACCCAGGAGCTCGTTCTCCTTCCTCCTGCCAGTTGACAGAGCTGAGTTTAGAGAATGTCGTCTAATTTACTCTCATGGAGAGGTCTAGCAGCAGAGATGGCAAAACATTCTAGTGCAAAGCTTGCATCTTCGCCGTGGCTCGAGGACCAAGCCTAAAGCCCTGGTAGAGCAGGGACATATCCTCAGACCACATCAGTAAGAACTGGATGGCTGCACAAAACTACACTGAAATGTAACTTGTTTGGCACATTACTTAACCAGTAATAACAAAGCCCCAAATCAGGAGAGGCTGGAATAAATGATGATGGATACTTTCAGGAAATCAGTATTCCTTTACTATACTCCGTTTGAGACTAGTATTTAGATGCAGTAATTATGTCAATTATTGTGGAAGCAGACTTGCATGTTTAATTATTTAAAAAGCTGGCTTGAACTGTTAATTCTTGAGTTTCTTAAAAAGTTCTTACAGGAGTGAAGAGGGACAGTTCATATCTCCATTTTTTTTTTCTTTTTTGGTATCTATTAGATAACACTATAGTGATGCAATTTCATTTATACTTGGAAATTCTTCTTTATTACTGTAAGAGAAAAAAAATCTGAGGCTTTTTATAATCAAAATGGGCATTCTCTTTAAATTAAATCTGGTTTAGAGGGCTAGATAAATTTTTTAAAAGTATTACACATACAAAAGAAATACTCCTAAGCTCTGAACCCATGAAAGAAGAGGAATAAAAGGAAGTATATCTTGTTGTTACCATAAAACAAATGTGTAAAGGGAAAAGAAGAGGTTCCATGTCGCACCATGCTTCACATTATACTTACACAAGCTGTAATTCTGCTGTCATCTTCCACATTCCCCAAAGAAGATGTCAGCATGTAGCTGCAATTCATCTCCTCCGGGACAGATATCTTCTTTTGCTGTTTACATCATAGGAGGCCTTGAAGGCTTCTAGGCTTATTGAGAGAGTGATTAAGTTCACTGACTTCCTACAAAACATACAGAAGTCACCATATTGAAAGTAAACTCACCACACCCCTTTTGTGCTTCTATAAATGGCATTTGTAATGCTCTACAAAAAAACCCTTGTTATCAGGAAAAGATGCTTAATTAGAAAATACCCTTGTAATAAGAGGACTTATGGGACCACAGGGTCACAGCTTTCCACCCTGAAGAAGAGTCCGCTGAGGACAGTATGCCTGACACACTGCTTTTGTCCCCAGCACAAGCCAAGAGGGTAAAAAATTAAAGAAGCCGTCAACTTGGCACACAGTCTTGAACTAGTCAGAGAACCAAGAATCACATCTTGCTTGGTGTATTTTAGATGAATCACAGCCCGGAACTACTATGTTATACACTGCATTTAATCAGATTAATTATTCCTGAAAATTTATCAACCCCAAATGAAGTTGAACCATCCCTTTTAGCTATTTATAATTGTTAATAAAAAATAGTAATAAAAAAAGGAGGGAAGTTTTACTCATTAACTAAAAAAGGGTGGTCCGTGCAACTGGTAGTCATCTGTAGCTAATTGTGTTTCATTCTTCCTTGTATAAGCCTCCATTGATTAACTATTAAATAAAGCCTTCAGTATAGGCTCAGTAATACAACTGTGAATAATGTACGTATTGCATGTAACAATTTTGATATAAAGCTAGCTGGTATGACAATTCCCTCTCCCATTATCTTTCTTTTCAGCTAAGGACTAATTTTTGAACAGCATGAGGATCACTGACTTCATATGGATGAAGCTGATGTTCACATGAACAAGCAAAGATTACTCACTTGGCTAAAGGCTTCAGGATAATCTGTATAACAATGGCAGAGTGAACCTCCATATGTGAAAAAGATCGCAAAATTGACACTTCAGATGTAAAATGGAAATTAAGTCCATTCTTGGGGCTTTGCTAGCGTAAAAATCTTGCCATTCTAGATTTCTTTAACTGTCTTGCACAGAATGTTTAGTTTGGTTTTTATTTCACATTTCTTCTTTTTTTCTAGGTCATGCATTTCATTATTTCCCAGCATTTTAGTTCATTCCTGCCTGCTCTGCTTATGTAAGGGAGTAAGACTGGTGCCACACATCAAGGGCAGAACTGAAAGCATCACTTCTCTAATTTTAACTAGAGGATTCCCATTGTCAAAATGCTTGTGGCTATTGTAGTGTCTGCTTCCTACACAAGGGTGAAGTAAATCATAATATACAAGAGCAACAGAATAAATTCTTTGAGTTAAGGGTGTGTGACTTTTACCAGAAGTATAGCCTGAAGCAGAATAATGTTCACAAGTTCCTGGAACACATTGGATCTAAAAGAGACAAAATAGGCAAGGAAAAAACCCAACAGTGTAATCCAAATGAATACCTTTGGGGAAAACAGAAGTGTTTGTGTGCATGTTCCAGTTTCCGAATGTATTTGAGCATGTGGATCAGTAGCATGGGCTGTCATGAGACCAGAGTGAGAAATCACAACTACGGCAAGCTTAGTCTTCATCACTGCTGGTAAAGCAGTATTCCTATGAGAAGACACCTAGACATATCACAGCCGATTCTCTTCGATACGCAGTGATATTAAAGGTTATCTGGCCTGTTTCTACCACACTGCGTGCACTCATTCTTCAGCTGTACTATTATGGCTGCGTTCAACAGTTCTGGGCAGGTAGAGGACAGACGCTGATTTACATGCAGCGGTAACAACGAGATCTCCGGGTGTCATCGTTTTGCCCCAGCCAGCAGCTGAGCCCCACTCACTCCTCTCTCAGTGGGATGGGGAAGAGAATCGGAAGAGAGAAAGTGAGAGAACTCATGGATTATGACAAAGACAGTTTAATAGGGAAAGCAAAAGCCACATACACAAGCAAAGCAAACCAAGGAATTCATTCCCCACTTCCCATGGGCAGGCAGGTGTTCAGCCATCCCCAGGAAAGCAGATCTCCACCATGTGTAACAGTGACTTGAGAAGACAAACGCCGTCACTCCAAATGTTCCCCCCTTTCTTCTTTCCCCAGCTTTTATTGCTAAGCATGATGTCATATGGTATGGAATATCCCTTTGGTCAGTTGGGGTCAGCTGTCCCGGCTGTGTCCCCTCCAAACTCCTTGTGTCCTCCTACTTGCTGATGGGGTGGTGTGAGAAGCAGAAAAGCCTCGGCTCTGTGTAAGCACTGCTCAGCAGTAACTAAAACATCCCTGTGTTATCAACACTGTTTGCAGCACAAATCCAAAACACAGCCCCATACCAGCTAGTATGAAGAAAATTAAGTCTACCCCAGCCAAAACCAGCACACCAGGCCAGCTCAGCTATGGAGTAGGAACTTGCCATGGTGCTTCATAACACCTCCAGTCAGTCATGGCATAAACAGGAATAGGACTTTTGCATGCAGAAAGGATTTAATAGGTATCCTGATGACTGCTGTGGCTACTGCAGTTATTGTTCTGGTTGGGTTGGAAAGTAACAGCTGTAAAGACAGACACTCATGATTCCCTTCATCTGCAGCAAAATCTTCACACAGCTGGTCACAAGCATCAGTCTGCATACTGGGCAACCTTTATGCAGCTTTTGTTGGTTATTTAGCATGTCAGATTGTTAAATCTCCATGTATGCTACTATTGCTACTACTCTGTAGTACATGGGATACAGCTTGCCTGAGAGCTACAGGATATAGCTGGAAAAAGCATTTACNTCTCCACCATGTGTAACAGTGACTTGAGAAGACAAACGCCGTCACTCCAAATGTTCCCCCCTTTCTTCTTTCCCCAGCTTTTATTGCTAAGCATGATGTCATATGGTATGGAATATCCCTTTGGTCAGTTGGGGTCAGCTGTCCCGGCTGTGTCCCCTCCAAACTCCTTGTGTCCTCCTACTTGCTGATGGGGTGGTGTGAGAAGCAGAAAAGCCTCGGCTCTGTGTAAGCACTGCTCAGCAGTAACTAAAACATCCCTGTGTTATCAACACTGTTTGCAGCACAAATCCAAAACACAGCCCCATACCAGCTAGTATGAAGAAAATTAAGTCTACCCCAGCCAAAACCAGCACACCAGGCCAGCTCAGCTATGGAGTAGGAACTTGCCATGGTGCTTCACAACACCTCCAGTCAGTCATGGCATAAACAGGAATAGGACTTTTGCATGCAGAAAGGATTTAATAGGTATCCTGATGACTGCTGTGGCTACTGCAGTTATTGTTCTGGTTGGGTTGGAAAGTAACAGCTGTAAAGACAGACACTCATGATTCCCTTCATCTGCAGCAAAATCTTCACACAGCTGGTCACAAGCATCAGTCTGCATACTGGGCAACCTTTATGCAGCTTTTGTTGGTTATTTAGCATGTCAGATTGTTAAATCTCCATGTATGCTACTATTGCTACTACTCTGTAGTACATGGGATACAGCTTGCCTGAGAGCTACAGGATATAGCTGGAAAAAGCATTTACTAAGACTGCGCTTATGTGGGTAAACAGAACAAGTTATACTTAGAAAAGAATTAGACTTCATACTAGTAATTTCTCCCCCATGAAGAAGCAGACTTACTGACTTTGACAGCTGTTTATTAGTTAGTTGAAAAGCAGCCTTAAATTAAGTCCAAAGATGCGAGTGCACATTACAGTTACGCTCCCCACCTCTCCCCTTCGAAATACCTCAAGTTCTGTAACATCTAAAACATAGTCAGGAAACTCATCTGATCACAGTCTGGATGGGTGTCACTGCTACTGTTACATTTTGTGCAAGGTGAAGGAATTTGAGCCCTCGGGCAACTCTTACTAAAAAAAGTGCTTTTGGTTCTGCTAACTGGTGAAGTTGTCAGCAGCCCAAAGAGGGAAAACAGCGTGAAAATTGAACTACATTTTATTTTGAGAAGTGGCCTTTCCTGTTAAGTGTTGAATTATAATGCAGAACAGCGTGTGGAACTTCGCACTGCTGTGTCCTATAAAATACTCTTTCTACAGAGGAAGCTAGTCCCCACTGTTTTCAAGTTGACATTGATGTGAGCAATAAAACTGGCACACACAAACAGAAGTTAGAGGATGACAATATACCATTATTTTAAAACAGAGATCTAGCTAAAATATTTTAAGAGCAAAGACATCTTGAAGATCTTGTAAAAATGGTTTACTAAATTACATGGTTGTATATATAGAAAAAGGTATTTTTCTCTTAGCACATCTCCACTGCCTGTAAAGAATAATCATTAGTCTTGTGTGGTATGAACTACTACAATGCTAAGGTTTAGGAAATTAGTTTGAGACTGTCTCTCTTAGCTGTAGAGCCAGTGTAGGGAGCCCTGTCCTTCCTCCAGCCTTCCACATTGCTTCTCATTTTTGCTTTCTATCTCAGTTTACATTGCTGCATCTCAGGGCTAATGGTGTGTTTTCATTATCATCCTTCGTTAAATGTTCATCACAGGGTGGCCTTTAAAAAACAGTAAAACCAACAGCAGAACAAAACAAGGGTTTTAGCTAAGATTGCAACAAATTGGGAGATACAACTAATTTGTAAGCAAAGATGTTATAGCATTGCATCACACTGCATAAGTTGTTAAACCAAACCACATTTTTTAATTTCAGGGCTGGTTTGTTTTTTAAATGCAAGATAAATGTACAGTAAGCCAATTCTAAAATGAGTTGTTTTATAAAGCTAGAGGGTTCTTTGTTGCTAAAATTAGAGTGGAACCCTAAAGACATAAACAGCAAGCATTTTAAGAAACAGGTAAGAGATGGAGACTTTAATGTAAGTGCATCAAGCTGCCCTGCGGGAAGGCAGGGTAATGAAATTGTACTGATTTTCTGCAGCAGTGAAGAATGTCACCATACGTTACTGCTCTGACCAAGATATTCCCTGTAATGCTTTTCCGAAGTAATTTGCTTTGGAAAAGACAGAGCTTTGTTTGTATCTTAGGAAAACGTGGTGCATGCAGTTCAAATCTTTTTGAATTATTTGGTTATATGCCATATGCCACACTGCAATGAAATATTCTAATAAAAATTATATAGTTAATTATTTGTTTATGCATCTAATAATATGTGTACAACTATCTAGCATTTTATTAGACTTTTTTATGTTTGTGATCCAAATAATAAGTTATGTTTGAAATATGTAATTTCAGATACGCAGTACTACCCTTAGTTTCCATAGTGTTTGTCCTCTCATGGTACACATGTCTTAGTGCCATTCATTTAAAGGAAAATTTTGTTTTCACTCAATTTTAAAATTAGGAAAATAAAAAAAAATATTGCTGCCTTCTAAGTGCTTTAAATTTCCTCAGCCATGAACTGAAGGTGGTAACCACAAGAGATTTCTAAGCCATAATTACTGATTGCAAAAGCCTTTTAAAATAATTTGAAGAAACAGGCTGTAGAAATTTTACCGTTATTAGACATGATATAGTATATCAAATACTTATTTTATATATAATATTAGTAATTATTGAAGGACCCAAGGGTGTTTCTTGCTAATTTGACAATGTTCCTCTGTTTAAATGTGTGTCTGGACATCGCATGATGAATCATCTTGTAAGTTTAGCACAGCCAGAGCTTCAGGTCTCTTCCCAACTGTTTGTAGCTCAATGTCTGTTTCCAGGGACCCCGTGACACCTCCTGGCTCAGCCACAGCCTCAGCTCCTTGCCCTGTTGGCTCTGCATGACTTCCTCCCACCAGGAATGAAGTGAAAAAATAAAGGGGAGGCGAGGAAAAGAGAGAAAAGCACCTGCTGAAGCAAACACAGCCTTGGCATGAGGAAGAAAGGGAAGATGCCCGGTGGGTCAGGAGAGGAATGGGAGCATCCCAAACCTCCCGGGCATGGAGGGAAAGGGCCAGGGGAAAACAAGAAGTCACTGCAGCTAAGGAGCCAGGGACTGTACCAGGGAAGCTGGTGGGATGGAAGAAGGTCCGGGAGCCGGTGGGGCTGCACGAGCTCTTGGTCGAGCTGCCCTTGTCTCAGAGCTGGGTGGAGGAGGGATCCGAAGCGAATCCTGGGCTGGGGGCTGCTCTGGGGGCTGCGGTGATGGAGCAGGTTGCTCTTGAGCACGCTGCTTGCCCCGCACCTCGCCGCTTGCCTCTGCATAAGCCTGCAGGTGTGCAACAACCATGCTGCGTTGGCTGGATCCCTGTGACGTCATGAGGGGTGTTTCAAATGAAAATGAACAGCAATGGACAGCAAATTAATTCTCGAGCTGCCATAAACTAAGAGCTGTTCTCAGCATTTTCACTAATACCTTAATCCGTATAATCAAACTCATAAACCATAAAAAGGACCAAACTTTGGCCTAGGATGAAAACCTAGTTTCACAGGCACAGTCTATGCATAATTAATGATTGACTAATCTGTCAAGCACTGTGATCACTTCAGTCCTCTATCTAAGGTTCCCACCGAAGCTCATTGGATTTTAATGCTAAACTGAGGCTAGAATATGAAGCTAATTACTTGCACTCATTTAGATATGAAATCCCATACAGGTTTCAAAGTTCTTATTAGCATAGGACTTGTAAGAACCTAATTTTTTTTAGTATAATAATTTAATATTATGCTTATTAATATAGCTGCAAGTAAAAAGAGAGAGCATTCTAATTGTAGATTTATTGTACTGTATTTTGGTACGTATTTGTACTAAGGGCTGTAGAAATTACTATAAGAAATTATATGGTGTACAGTGAGAAGTAAGTCACCTCACTGAATGTTGTTCAGTTCTTTCTATGCAGGAAGTTTACTCGCTGCATAAGTAATATACATGAAAAATCACTTTGGAGGATTGGGCCCTTTCATTTCTGACTATAAGATTTTACCTAAATAATCCACAAATTAAGAAGTAAAAGGAAGTTGCTAACAGAATAATTTATAATAAATTAAAGGAAAAAGTAATCCAAGATTATTGGAAAGATAGAGAGAAGATAAGTATTGAAGAAAATGCAGTTAAACTATTTTGAATTTCAATTAAAAGACTAGTTATAAGTCTTCTGTTAAAAAAAAAAAAAGAAGAGATATTCGAATTATGTTTTCACCTTGAAGGCGAGTGCTAAAACTAGAAGGCGTGAAAATAGACAGTGACATTGTTGCTGCTATGAGTTATTAAGTAGAAAAAGGAAAAAAATAAAATCTTAAAGAAATTCAATGAGTTCAACTTGAAATTTGTGAACATTTATCATAAAATATATTAAAGGAATATTTGAAGTCCTGTTCTTTACAGCAATCTTTTAGCATGTACTATGTATTAACATAGTCTCCATTCTATCTGTACTGTAGTCTCCATCCTTCTCCAAGACCTGGACAAAGAATTGAGGAATAATATTTCCTTAAATGTTCATGATTGTCACTATTATTGGTCCTTTTTACAACAGTGAGTCCAAGAAATCTGAATCTGGACTGTCACCAATGTGCTGGTTTTGCTTAGAAGTTAAAAGGATAGGTTTCATAACCTTCCAAAAATACCATGGCCAAAATATTCACGGCTCTCCATCATTTTCTGTCTACTTTATGTCTCTTATGCAGACCTCCACATGAGTTTATAAGGACTCTTAATCTGTTTTTCAGAAACAGATGATTTGACAGCAATTGTTAAAGTACCTCACAGATGCTGAGATTTTCCAGTACTTAGTTTTTTTTGTTTTGCTTTATTTTTTTTAACTAAAATAATGAAGGTGAAAAGTGTGGCAAAGCTAACATCAATTAACAACCCTTGCCGTGTCTCTCCATAGTGCCCTGCAGCATAACAGATGTATGTTGCATATCATAATAAACCTTTGTTCTTCCTGAAAATTAAACATAAGCATGCAAAAAGCTTCACAGTTAAATCTACCTAAGCATTTGCAAATAGGAAAAGAAACAATTAAGAAGAAACAGGTACATGCTCAAAAAAACACTCCCTTTTTGTATAGTCTCTGAAACAAATGTGGTTATGCAAACAACCTTAAAGTGATATGTCATTGGGTTTATGTCCATTTTAAATATATTCTGCTTGAGCATCATCAGCCAGAAATGTGCTCCATTCATTTCAAGATTTTTGGATACTGCTCTGATTGATACTGCTGACACAGCCTAAAAAAACCTCGTTTTTCATTTTTTGGCTATTTACTGCTGGCAATTGACAGCACTTTGGGCCAGCTCCAAAATCTGTCAAAGCCATGAATAATCCATCTCCTTGCTCAGTTAATAGCTTGTTCCCTTTCTCCTTTCTTGCACCAATTCATATGCAGACTGTTCTCCAAGCCTGGCAAGGGCAGTAACTTCAACAGCAGCAGCACCGAGGTGGCCCATTTGAGGGCCAGACATCCCCAGATAACAGTTGGAAAGAGCATCTTCTAAGATCTCCTTTAATAAGCCCATTCCCCAGTCTGTAAGGCCCCAAAGCATCTCTAAACATCAGAGCCAGAAGGAGAGACAAAGGGAGAAAGCAGCCGGCTTCTCTCTACCCAACCTGTTCATGGAAGCTGAAGAAAAGACGAAGGGCAAGGAGAAGCAAAGACATAAAGTCCTCTTAGTAGAGCAACTTGGCCACAGAAAGCAGAGAGAAGCATTGTTCCCTGATAGCCCCAGGAACAGCTGTGGCCAGAACTTCAGATATCTGAACTGGCAAGACTTTTTTTTTTTACAGCTGAAGACTTTAGGATGCTTTTCAACAATTTATCTGAAATCCTAGCCTACAGCATTTGTAGCGACTGAAATCCTGTTCCCATGTCGTGAGCTTTTCTTTAAGATCCTTTGGAATGCAATATTACCATCTGTTTTCTGTTGTTAACAGAGCTACCAAGTTTTGTGTGGCTCCACATGGGATACTTTCTCAAACTCATTGAGGCACGTTGCAGATTGATATACTTACATGCCAAGTGTCAGCCTTTAATTAACTCAACCTGCAAGTGCAGCATTAGGGTAGGCTTCAGAGCGTGCCCATATGTGTGGAACAGGAAAGCTGGTAGCTGCCTTCCTTGGAAAACTGAGCAGACATATGGGGAGTAAATTGGTAGGTGGTTGGTATCATGAATTGCTACAGGTGTGGGATGTATATGTGTGTGGGAGGGAATCTTTGCTAGGCTTGCTTGATAGCTGTAGGATGAAGATAACTTGGAGTAACAGTGCTCTGGGAACTGGAAAAATCTGCTGGCGGGACTGGGTGCTGCATTTGTTCTCTTTGGCTTCTGGAGAATTTGGAGGTGGTGAGAGGGAGTGTTAGTTTTGCATCCCGCATATAGTTGCCACCACCCTCACAGAGACTGCCGTTGCTTCATACTGCCCATTCACAGCTGGGATTCTCAAGAGAAACATCACTTTAAAACAAAACAAAACCAAACCAAAAAAACAACAACAACAAAAAAAAACCCAAACAAAAAACCCAAACGAGTCAGAAAGCAATTCTGCAGACCAGCATATGAGTTAAGACGTATGGCAGGCCATGTCTGTCACTTGTGCATGATAGCAGTAATAGAGCATTGCTGCCAGTTCCTTCGCTGCAAGAAGCAAAGAGATAGGGAGTCTTGCTGGCACGGGTTCCTCTCTACAGCCATAGGAGGTTGCTTCAGTTGCTGCACAGAGGCAAATGCACAAGGTGCCATATCACAATTTTTGGCTTTTTTCCCAAATCTTTATAAACCATATCTGAATGTGAATTTTTATTTTGCTTCAGGAAAAAAGAGTCGTGTTCTTTCATTTTGAAGGCAGGACACAATTTCCCTATTATGTGTCAGTTTTTGTTTCTGGATGAATCAACGTCGTGGTTTGCTATATTACACAATTTTTTCTTTTCTTTTTTTTTCATCCTTGAGGGCTCCAAATCAGAGCAAAAAAGCTTGACAGGCAGATCTCTGCAACCACTTATCTCCATCAAGAGTCTTTCTAACTTAGAGTAGTTTGCAAGTTTAGGTCCAGCCTTTGAATTTAGAGGACTGACATTTGATTGACTTGGAATAACGTGGGAAGTAGCAATGAACACCACTGATGGTGTATGCCTTTAGGCCTTAAATTACATCTGTGGCACAGAAAAAGCTTTGACCAGTGCTAGCAGTGTGCCCTTGTGGCCAAGAAGGCCAATGTTATTCTGGGGTGCATTAAGAAGAGGGTGGCCAGCAGGTNGGTCCCTTCCAACCCACCACACTGTGATTCTGTGATACACCTCCAGGGTCCCCCCAGTGTTGCAGGGGCTATCCAGCCAGAAGTTTTCCTCCACCAAGATCCCTATGTGGTGCTGGAGGAACTAAGAAAATTATTCCAGAGCCCTGATATATGACCTGCAATGGTGGTGATGCATCTACAGACATGATATCTTTACAGTAACAATGGTGTTTTGTTTGCATGTATATGTCTTTTGGATATGTTAATATTGGAGTTTATGTGTTTTGCAACGATAATGCAAAAAACTTTAATAAAACCTCTCTTTTATCCCCCCCCCCCCCCCC